>VMDR010000114.1:0-415409 GCA_007922815.1 Macrotus californicus | reverse complement strand
CCCCACCCCCGCTTCCAGAGGCCACTCCCATTCCTTGGTGCGTGGCTCCTTCCTCCATCTCCACACCAGCATGTTGAATCTCTCTCTATTGTTCTTCCAGATTTCTCATTTCCCTCTGACTATGACACTCTTTCAGTTCCCCTTTCCTCTTTTATGGACCCTTGTGATTATTCTGGATTCACCTGGTGAACCCAGAATCATCTCCCTAAAACAAGGGGAGCAGATTAGTACCTTAATTCTTCCCACAACTTGATTCTCCTTTGTCGTTTAAGCCAACACACTCACAGGTTCCGTGGGTTAGAATGTAACATATTTCTGGGAAAGGGGGAGGCAGGCATGATTCTACCTACCACTCATTAAATACAGGTGCCAATACACCATAGGTTAATTTTTTCATGACGGTTCAGTGATTGTCATCCATTTGCCTTAATCTACACAATTTATCTTTTTTATCTATAGAAAATATACTAAGCTGGCCAGATGCAATAACGAAAAATGTAAAGAGATACAAAAACAAACTGTACATTACAAAGTAGTGGTTATCTGTGTGCATGTGTTTATATGTGTATATATAAAACTATACATGTGTACATTTGGGTATGTGTGTGTGTACACACACCGCCCACCCCAATAATTTTATAGTTAATCAAGTGGTTCTAGAAAAGTCAAGATACCATAAAGATTCCTGGGAAGGTCATGCTTATAAAATAAGACTGTGTTTATGAGGACCCAAAATCAACCAAAGGCAAGATTCTTAATGAAGAATATAAAAGTTAGACACAAATTCATTCTTTCTAGGTTAGTCTTTCTTCCTACTTGTCTTCTCCATTTTTTCCTGTTGTTGTTTTTGTCCAAATTAAATGTTCTCGTGCTCTTAAAAGCCCCCATGTGTGGAGTGACCACAGCTCTCACAAACAAGGTTAAACCATGAACCCACGAGTATGTTAGTGCAACTGCTCTGGAGGAAATCACTGAAAAACAAAGAAGAGCCGTGTGTGCACTACTGCGTCCAGTGTACCTGTAACTCTGGAGAAGGTCCTAACTCCTTCAGTGGCTGCACCTCCAGCTTCGGTCTTCCCGGACACTGACCTTGCCAGCGTGACTGCTGTCACCGGCGGGTATCCGGTCCACGTCAGACTTAAAAGACGGGAATGTGGTAATGGCGGTCATTTTCGGTCAGCAGGGAGATCTCAGGCCACTCCCTGAGTGGCTCCTCTGGGTAGTAGACTTCAAAGTCCCTGGAGTTAAACTTGAACAGTCTGAACACTTTTATCTTGACTTCAAGTGCATATCCAAGTATAAACATATCAATCTGGGAAAGAGATGAAAGAGAGGTCACAACACACATTTCCAAATTCCTGCCCTCCCCCCAAGCGGGGGGAGCAGTTTTTCGGCAGCTTGTGAAATAGTGTGCCTATCTGCAGACCCGCACGTGAACCACTGAGTGGGCATGGGCTAGGAGCAAATGTGCATTAAGTGGAAGGCAGGGCACAGGTGGAGGAGCATCTCTCCAGACTAGCCTGAAGAAATCACAGAGAAAGCTATTTGGAAAAAAACTAATAAAAAAAATAAAGGAATGCTTATAATAAAAAGTACACTGTTTTCCCCTCTGGCTGGTGTGGCTCAGCTGGTTGGAGCGTAGTCCCGTAAACCGACATGGGTTTGATTTCCGGTCAAAGCACATGCCTACGTTGTGGGTCCAGTTCCCTGTCAGGCATGATCAACGTCTCTCTCCCTCCCTCTTTCTCTCTTTCCCTTCCCCCTTCTCTGAAATCAATGAGCATGTCCTTGGGTGAGGGTAAACAAAACGTTTTTAATTTGAAAAACTACACTATTTTCCAACCAGTTTTATAGCATTTTAAATCAATTTGTGTAAAAAGTTAAGATGATTTTGTGTACCTCCTAGGAAAGCAAAACAAAATGAAACAAAAACCCTTTTCTATGGGGACATAAAAGCATTTTCTGAGTTTAAAAAAAAAGTGAAATAATTTCTATTTATCTGTAGTAAGTAACCAAATGCTTTCCCAAACCTTATCTCATTTTCCAGCTAGAATTTCTCCTGGTTCACCTCTGCTGTGGGAGAACCTATTATCCGGAGGACCTGAGAGCAGCATGCAAGGTCAGAAAGATGACCCAGCAAGGGTGTCCTTCAGCCACAGGCTGGAGAGACACACAGCAGCCAGCTCAGAGCAGTGAGACTGCTACTCTTCTTTTCTGCATTTCAGGGGCAATGACACCAACCCACCACTCTGCGCGGCTAGTCTCGTCGCTGCGGAAAGCAAACACCAGACCCCTACGTGTTCCAGGATTGCCAATGTGATCCTTGATCAAACACACACGATTCTTCTGCCCCCTGTACCTGCTCTAGTCCACACGTGTCGCCTACAGAATTTAGGTGATTCATCATGAAGCTCAAAGGATCAGATGATGTTTCCCGGGAAAACAGGAGCCTGAAAAGACTGGGAATGACCTTTTTCATCTTCATTTGTTCATACACTTCAGTGACTTGATATAGCATGATGAACTTTAAAGCTTCATACAGTTTGTATTCCAAAATGGCATCAGAGAAAAGGATGTTGCACATACTTCCTCTCTTGTGATAATCTTTAATCCCACTGAATTCGGTCCACTAAAAACACAGACATAACAGGGAAATTTCGAAGGGTAAGGATGAATGCACGTACCCCTGCATAACTTTTAAAGTACATACAACACTTATAAAATAAAACAAAGATTAACAGAGGAAAACAGAACTTTCGCTTTTCATTTTATATCTTTTGACATGGATTTTTTTTTAACCATAAGCATATATTACTTTTACAATAACAACCTAGCTTTAGTAAAATGTTGCTTCACAACAGCACCACCCGCCAGGTAAAACACTAAGTGCATCAGTTTCCTGACACCGCCTAAGACGGCTGGGCTGCACAGAGGCCGCTCCGGTGGCCGACCGCGCTGGCCCGCCTTCCTGAGCGCCCCCTGTGCGCAGTGCAAGGCACACTCTACGTGTGTGATCTCGTTGAATCCTTACAGGAACCATGCAGGGGCGATACTATGCACAGTTCAGCTTTACAGATAAAAAACTATGGCCCAGAAAGGTTATGGTGCTTCCCAAGGAGGATTCATTCCCACAATCCAAAATCTGTTTTTATTAAAAAACAGGAAAAACTCTGCTCTGAGTCAAATTATAACATCTTTGCCGTTGCCAAGTTATTAACGGCGCATTCCAGAAGGGCATTTCTGAGTGCCTTGTCTGGAACTTGCAACCTCATTTCTCTGGGGAAACAAAGGTACGTGCTTGTTAAGGTTTCCAGGCCAGCCCGCAAAGGGCTTCACTATTGTATCATGTGGAACAACATTGCTCTCATTCATCATTGAAGGAGATTGAAGATCAAGGCGAAGGAATCTGTTACTTGAAGCAGTGTTTCTGCCTGCATTTCCTACTTAACTCACACAGTGTGACGTGCCTGACCGTGGAAAAAAGTGGCGACGTGTGGGACAGGTGCTTTCATTCCTAGCCTTTCACCCCAGCCACCAAACGCTCACCTGTGTTTTCAATAACTCCACACATTTACGCAGTTTTCCAAACACATTGGAACCTGTGTACTTCTCAGGACCGAAACTGTACTGCTGGATCCAATTACAACCTTGTGAGAAGAGCAGTTTCTCGGGAAGCTTGAAAAAGAAGATGCCAACAGTGATTAGTGTCTCAACGTTTATTACACGCAACTGGGACCGTGACAGAGCACACAGTCTCGTTTGATTTAGCAATCTTCATTTATTTTTTTAAATTTTTTAAAATATTTAATTTATTTTTTTTTAGACAGCAGGGAAGGGAGGGAGAAAGAGAGGAGAGAAACATCAATGTGTGGTTGTCTCTCGCATGGCCCCCACTGGGGATCTGGCCTGCAACCCAGGCATGTGCCCTGACTGGGAATCGAACCAGTGACCCTTTGGTTCACAGGCTGGCACTCAGTCCACTGAGCCACACCAGCCAGGGCAATCTTCATTTAAAAAGACTATAACTACAGTAAAGGAAAAACATAGTCATTTTCTTTTAGACTTCTGGATTCCGTGATTTGGATCATACTCTTAATTCACAATTTTACAACTGATGAAAACTTAAATATAAGATTAAGTCCACAGAAACAAACTTTTGGGATAAAACATTTCCCAAACTACCTAGATATAGCCCTTGGGAAATTATTTTTAACCGGACAATGTGAGTGCAACACAGCACATCTGGGAAGACGTGGACTGTGGAATGGAGCCTTTGGGCTCAAGCCCAGCCCTGTGACTCACCTGCTTGGAAGTTACTCAACCAGCAGGTTATTTAACGGCTCAGCCACATCCTCCACTGTAAATCAAGGACAGTTTTACAGGACTGGGATTGGAGTTAAATAAGATTACGGCGTATGTAAGAATCTAGTCCATCAAAGGCATCCAATGCATTTCCCACCCAATTCAGCCTGTGCAATGCAGGGTCCAAGGTGTAGTCTCCATCCTCAGCCATGAGCAGCTGGGGCTGGCACACTGAATACACCTGACAAGTATTTGTGAGATAAAATAAAATAAAAGCATCTCTAAATTAAAAAGGATAAGGAAATAGAACATGTGTAGCTATCTATCTATGTAAGCATACACTTTATTTCTTTGCTCCTCCAACTTAAACGTGCATCCTACATTAGGCATACTGCATGCAAAATAAAATTTCAGGTTATCACCAAGAATGGATTGGTTTACACTGTTAAGAAAATGAAAAACAAGGAAAGGACTGGAAGAAAATATCTGTCAATCACATATATGATAAAGCACTTGCATTCAAAATATATAAAGAATTCTCAAAACTCATTCAATAACAAACATAAAACAATAGAAATATGGGCAAATGATTTGAACAGATACTTCTCCAAAAAGATGGTAAGGATGGCAAATGAGCAGAGGAAAAGATGCTCAACATCACAACTCATCAGGGGAATGCAAACTAAAAGCCCAATGATATAATGCACACCTGTCAGAATGGCTGAAACAAAAACAAAAACAAAAATAAATAACAAAGACCCTGGCAATCCCAGGCACTGGGGAGAGTGTGGAGCAACCAGGACTCCAACACGTTTGTGGTATTGATATTTGCAGAACGGTTCGGCAGGCTCTCATGAAGTAAGCAGACGCCTACCCTAAGAGTCCGCCATCCCACCAGGAAGGAATGAGAACTTGTGTGCGCATAAAATCCTGTATGGGAACATTTATAACAGATTCATTCATAGTACTGACTGCCACATTCCTGTCAAGGAACACCACTCAACAATAAACAGGAATGAGCAATGCACCCACGGACTACCTGGATGAATGGCAAATTCATCATGCTAAGTGAAAGACCTCACTTCAGAAGGCTATGCTCTGGATGGTTCCATTTATATCACATTCTGGAAAAGGCAAACCCACAGGGACAGAGGACCTATCAGTGGTTGCCAGGAGGTGGGAGTGAGAGAGGGACTGACCATGATGGGAGACGAGGGGGTGTTCGGGGTGGTAGGTACCCACTGTATTTGCCAAAACTCAAATAACTATAGAGTACAAAAGTGAGTTCTAGTAGACTACCTTACCTGGAAAGGGCAGAGGGCATTAAAGATGATGCCAAGAAAAGACAATGGCATTAAAAACAAACAAAACTGAGTCTGACTACCTTTCTGAGATGGTCTGTTGGCAAACGGACATGAGAGGCCAAGGGCCTGGTTAGCGGTCCTCTCATCTAGTCTCAGGATCCCTGCGTACAAAGCTGCCCATGGCAGACCCAGAGCGACGGGGTTACTGTTGTCACCAAGGAGACTCACATGTGTTTCCAGTGTGAGGACATACCTTAACAATGTCCTTTTCCTTCATCCAGGACGGAAAAGAAAGGCCCTGGCTGAATATTTGAAATAACACAGATCTTAGTGCATCATAGTTATCTCTCTTTACTTGTCGAACACATTTAATATGGCGCCGCCAGAACAGCTCCTCGTAAGCCTATGTAGCACAAAAATAGAGAGTTGTTTTTTAATTCTATTGGATAAGAAATAAGGAAAGCAATTTCAATGTACTGTCAGTGAAGCATATTCCTAAATAAAGCAGACAACAGAAATAAAACAATTCTAAATTATGAAGTGGACCACAGGTCATTTCATGTTATTTTGTGCGTGGAGAGGCAAGGGTTCCATGCTACTCTAGATGGTAAGTTCCTGGAGCCCAGGGCCAGGGAATGTCACTGTGGGGAGATCACGGGCACAGCTTGGTCACACTGGAAAATACTGTGTACTTTAAAGCCATGCTAAGGACTACTTAACTGCACCACCTTTTTTTTTTTTTCCTTTGCCAGTGACAAGGTTAGGCACCACTGCTGGAAATATTTACCAAGACTGATCCAATGGAAAACTCTAAAAATCCTCAGAATATTTTTGTCAAGGGGCCAAATCCCTTCAAGGACAGACGTCTCCCCTACATGTGCAGAGGTTTGATAGGCCTGGCCAGCAGAGAGCTGAAAGGAGTTGATTTCCAGTCTTCTGAACTCACAGACTGAATTTCACCCCAGTCGTTGAAGGCACCGGCTCTGGGCAAAAGGCCCAAAGCCAATGTCTAGCAGCTGTTTGGCTTTTAAATTAGAGCCACAGTTGTCCCTTATGTCACATTCAGTATCAGTTAGTCTCTGGATCCATAGAGCAGAGTGGAATGTTTGTTTACACACAAATTCTCCATCTTCCGTGACCTTTACAAACAAACCTTCTTCATCAGCTTGGCACGGGGCGTCTCCCCTTTCCACTCTCTTGCGCAATAGCTGAGTAAGTCAACTTCCGCCTCCACGCTGAGGTTCCCTGGATCAAAAATAAAAGGTAGTTAGTTTCCCCTTTCCTCTTCCTCCTTGAACCCTCCCTGCATCTTAAAAATAAGGAAAGATGCACATAAAAATACTCACTTTTGAACTTTCTTTGCAGATATCCACTCCACCTAAAAGAAAAAGGAAACAGTAATACCAAAATTCCACCTTCATAACAAGAATGTTTTAGAACTCCGAAGACGATCCAAGCACCTACCATTTCAGCCAGTGCCCTAGATGTAAATTCAGCCTTCTGAAGTAGCAGAGGGTGGCCACCAGCAGTGAAACTGCCAACATCACGGAGCCCTTTGCTATTCCCCACGCAGTATCTAAGGCTTGGCTGGTGACTAGTGTCCAGGAGTGAACTTGGTCATTTCCTACAAAAATTTAATTGAAAAAAAATCACGTCACAATTACACAAGTCTGCTTTGTTTAAGGGGGAAAAAGATACATTGGATAATCTTATCTGCAAAGTGTCTATGGTTGATGCACATAAATATATTTAAAGCATTCAAAAATGCAATCTGGAAATTAAAGAAATGCCTAGTTCCCCTATAATCAGGGTCATCTAGAGGAAAATCTTTGTCCCCAAAATCCAAGTAGAAGAGTGACCATAAAGAAGGTAGGTTTCACAACCCCTCCGACCTGAACCCAACGCCTGCTTCTCCTGCTCACCTAGCTGCGTGTCTGGGAAACCCACCTTCTCTTGCCCTGTCTTGTCTCAGCTGTGAAATAGGTAAAACACTAACCTCAGTGGGGAAAGATGGAATGAAATGATTTACGAAATAGAGCTGTGCCCTGTGCTGAGTATCTGTTGAACTCAGAAACGATGCCGTCCCTTCTGCCCATTTCTACCCACTTTGGTATTTTTTTAATATATTTTATTGATTATTCTATTACTGTTCTCCCATTTTTCCCCCCTTTCTCCCCCTCTGCTCTGCACTCCCCTCCCTCTAACCTCCCCGCCCCCCCTTAGTTCATGTCCATGGGTCGTACATATAAGTTCTTTGGCTTCTTCATTTCCTACACTATTCTTAACTTCCCCCTGTCTATTTTGTACCTACCAATTATGCTTCTTATTCCCTGTACTTTTACCAATTACCCCCCTCCCCCTCCCTGCTGATAACCCTCCATGTGATCTCCATTTCTGTGATCCTGTTCCTGTTCTAGTTGTTTGCTTAGTTTGTTTTTTAAGGTTCAGTTGTGGATAGTTGTGAGTTTGTCATTTTACTGTTCATAGTTTTGATCTGCTTTTTCTTAGATAAGTCCCTTCAGCATTTCCTACACGGGCCACGACATACGCCATCACCGTACCACACAGAACCAGCGACTCAGACAGCAGGCACACAGACCTATCGTCCCAGCAAGTGGCCCCTTAAGAAGAGCCATGTGATGGGGGTGGAGGTGCTGCGAATGGTGCATGCTTTCATTCCTGACCTCACAGGAGGGAAAATGATCAGGCCTTGAAGAGCTCAAACTGGGTACTTGCAACATGTTACTAAGGCAGGAGATTCCTAGTGATAACATGTTTGGGCATGTAAAAATGCTGCAGCGCAAATGAGCAAGAGGATTTCTGGGGTTCACTGTGGAACAGTGTCTTCCACAGCACAGGATTTAGTAAAATCCCAATGACTAATGTAGTAAAAGCCTCATCAGTTTGGAATCTATGTTTTCAGTATTTTTGATCATCTTTGATGGGTATTTATACTCTCAGTAAAGAATTTACCAGGAGATAAAGAAATGGAAAAAGTTAACAGCAAATAAAAATACCTATTCTTTTATTTTACTACTTAAAAAGACATTTTCAAACATAGGTGTTTATTGTTTAGGGTTAGCTATTCATTATAGACTTACTCCCACCTAAAAATTTAGTAAAACTTTTTATAAATTGTTTAAAAATGTGGAGCCATATTGCCTTTACACCTGTAATTTAGACTCTTATTCACTCAGTCTGATTTCCCAACATTGAAAATTCTCGTATATGCACATATTTTTAGTAAGTCCTTAAATTCATGGAAGAACTAGAATATGGTCTATGATACATGATTTCTCCTACTGTAGTCACAGGCACTCTCAAGAAACAGGCAATATTGCACAAGCACAAGATAACACAGTTTGTTTCTTCTCTTCAGATCAATGTCACATCACATTATGAGCTGAGCATCTTTTCCTATCACTGCACATAGATCCACATTATTCTTTTTGAAGACTGCATAACTCTGCAGTACAAAGGCAGACCACCACCTCTGTACCCACTGCCCAATACTCATCGCTGCTTCCACTTTGCACTTACAAACACGGCTGAGACAAATGTTCTCTTCCACAGTCCTTGTGGCTCATGGCAGCTCTTAGGAGAGTTTCAGAAAGAGCATACTCTGGGTCAAGGGGCTCGCACATTTTTAGTGTTGACAGATGTTGACAAAGTGCCTTCCAAAACAGCACTGGCACTTGACACGCCCACCCCGGGTGCTGGAGCGCCTGTTTCCCTGAATCCCACACTGGTTACAAACTCTCACTGTAGCCTGCAATTCTGAGCAACACGCTCTCATTTCTTCCTTTGTGAAGAGCCTTTCAGAGCATCTGTCTGCTTCCCACTGGTGGGGCTCATCTGTATGTGGACTTGGGGGCCCCCAGTCTCTACACTGAGGCCTGGCTGCCGCCCTCGGCAGGGCACTGCCCTCATTGGTCACAGACTCCCTCCGACCCCCTGCATTCCTGAGTCGACAGCTGGCCACTAGGGCATTTGGTTTGAGACCCCAAATGAGGGCCTTCTCCTAAGCATGAGGCCTTCTCTGCAGCTGCAAAGGGAGGACTCCCTGCAGACCATGGCTCTCCCTGTTCACACACACACACACACACACACACACACACACACTTCACTAGCCTGCTGCCCTTATCCTCAAAATGAACCCGTGCCCACAGCCCGAGAAAGGGTGATAGTATCAACTTACCAGGAAAAAAAAAACACATAAGGCTCAATACACCCCTTCCAGGCAAGCCTAGAACAGAAGCCTGAACTCCCCACTGCCCTCTACCTAAGGTGCCCACAGTTTTTGGTCAAATGACTCAAGCCAAGAACCAGGGAGCTCAATCGTGGGGGCTGGTATGGGTACCAAGGAGCATCGGGAGGCAGACTCAGGGAGCCGCGCGTGCACAGGCTGCTCCCTTCACTCCCTGCAGCTCTGGCCTGACCACATGACTACACCCCGGATCTCAGGGATCTGACACAAGAGCCCCTTCCTAGCAGGTACACCAACCACAAATCACAGCCAATCCCGAGGTGCTCACAGATGATGCTGTCAGGAGAGAGCTTCTAAGTCAAAGGAGGAAGTACTGCACAATGTTTTAGTAGGAAAAGGCATGGCTTCATTGATCATAAAAACGGCTACAGTTTGAGTTTGCTATGTGCCAGCCCCTGTGCTAAGAGTTCCACAGGGGTTATCTCATTTGCTCTGGAGCTCCAGGGTGTGGGTCCCATCCCGGTGCTGCACATACACTGGGCGAGGGCCTTCACCTTCAAGGCTTCTGTTTCCGAACCTGGAGATGGGGCAGCATGTAACAGTGAGGTCCTAGTGGTATCTGCCTCTTAGAGCTGTTGTGGCAGTTGGAGGGTATAATGGGAAAACGCCGAGTACACCGTCTGGCATACTGTAAGCACCCAATAAGTGGTCATCATTATTTTTATTGCTATTACTCTAATCACCCTTATTTTTTAAATGAGAAAACTGTGAGGGACAGAGATTAAACCCGTGGTCAAGACAGAAGTCAGACAGGGTGATGTCTTCTGGAAGCTGCATATCTCATCACCAGGCTATCCTGCCTTTGAATTATGTAGCTGAGGAAATCTTTGAATCAGCTTTGCTACAATAGGTACAGAATAAAGCCTTTAAAAAGAGAATTTTTAAAAAAACTTCCTGCATGTGTCAATAACTAGATGATAACTCAAGAAAATGCAAACAGAGCCCTGGCTGGTATGGCTCAGTGGATTGAGAGCCGGCCTGCGAACCAAAGGGTCGCCGGTTTGATTCCCAGTCAGGCACATGCCTGGGTTGTGGGCCAGGTCCCCAGGAGGCGTGTGAGAGGCAACCACACATTGATGTTTCTCATCCTCTCTTTCTCCCTCTCTTCCCCACTCTCTAAAAATAAATAAAGAAAAATCTCTAAAAGAAAAAGAAAAACAAAAACTTAAAAAAAAAGAACGCAGAGAACACCATAAATTAGGGGCCTAGCAAAACACTATCACGATCACAACGGTGATGATCCTGTGAGTCAAATCTCACTTCCCTAAAGCCCCGTTGAGAGTGACTCAAATTTTCCGTGTCGGAGTCTTCACTGGGGTCCCCCTGCTGCCAGCCCGCCAAGGAGAATTCAGCAATTGTCTGCCCACCTTCCCCTCCCCCTGCCCTGGGGAAGCCCCCTGCCTAACAGGGAACTGGCCTCATGGGTTGCTGACTGGACTAGTAGGAAGGAAGAGAAGGTTCCACCATGAGGGATTCAATCACTCAACATAACGAAAAGAGGAGCCAGAACAAGGGCAAGAAGCAAAAAGCGTGTAGGTGGCGGGAGGTTTGGGCCACGGAGAATCTCCAGAAAGTGGGGGTTACAAGACACAATAAACAGAAGCAATTGCCAGGAATTACGGATCTGACCCTCTTTAACGTTCATCAAGTGACAAACATTGAAATTTCTTTTTTAATACTTTTGGACCGGACCACGTGGGTGGTGGCTGAATGAGGTTCTACATAAGCGCCGTGCATTTCTATTCTTCTGGAAAGTGGATAACTTGGTCTTACTCATTTCCCCAATCATCAGCACTCAAACATACCCGGAGAGCCCAATGCACAGGCTACCAGAAGTAATACTTAAGATACCTGTGGATAATTACCCCAGAACCTCCTGAAATCGACAGCATGGCCATTTGAGACTAAAATCTGATCTGCGATTCCCTCAGACCATAAATGGTAGATGAGACCACGGACGAGAAGAAAAAAGAAAGCCACTGTTTTTTGTGGTAGAATTCTACTTAGATTTTTTTTTCCGTTCTCTAAAATGTACCAAAGCTGAAATAATTCAAACATTCAAACAGGAAACCAAAAAAAAAAAAAACCCTGAAACCAAAACTAAAAGACACTGAAGAGCCGGAAACCGGGTGCATATGTGGATAGCAGGCCCACCGGGAGCCGGGGAGCCCCTGGCTTGCTCCCATGGAAACCCATGTGTGTGTTGGCCTCCCAATGTCCACTGTAGTTCCAGGTCCTTGCCTACCTCCACCTCCCCACAGTCCGTCACACTGTCTTCCCCACTTCCTTTCCCAAACGTACACAGTACAGCAGTGCATGGGGCTTCTCTCTGCACAGAGGTGGTGGATCAAAGGGTGCCAGTGCACCATGAAGAGGAAAATTAGGCCTGAGCGAAAAGGCAATTTAATTTCAACATTTGAGACAGCAGGGCAAATGGAGATATATATGCATACATTAAAATCATCTTAAGAAACTTTAAGGTAAAAAATACTAGCTTTACTACAAAAGGTATTTCTGCCCACTGCAATGCCATGTTACAGTTAATTATCAGATGAAGGACAGAGTGGCCAGGAGACACAGGTGGAAACAAACCAAGAGACAGGCTGTGGAAGGCGGCCATCCCCACACAGCGGTGCCCTCCCTGTGGCAAGAGCAGTGGAAGGGTGGGGGTGGAGTGCAGAGGGGAGGACACAGGCACCCACAGTCAGAGGTGGTGGGTGAACTTTTCATACTTCCTGAGCTGTGCCGTGGAACGCTACTCCCTTTGAAAAAGTGAATATGGCTTTTGGGTCATCCTGATCCAGTCAGGGAGGTGCTACAGAGAGGAGTAGGCTGAGGCCAGATGGGGCAGTGGGCAGAGAAGGGTCCAGAAAGACCTTTCCTCGCCCCTCACCCTCTGCTTATACTTCTTCCCAAAGTGGGCTGGGCGCTGGGCTGGCAGTGCAGTGACATGGAAGACACACAGCCTGCCCTCAGGGAGCTCATGGTCCAGTGGCATGATGTCCTCCTGTCAGGAAAGGCTCCTGATCAGCTTGTCCCAGGCCCACAGGGCCACGATCTGTGCTCCCCGGGGTCAGCCCATCCTGGTGTCAGCGCCTGGCCAGCACAGAGAATAACACAAGGCCCTGTGATGCCCAGGTGGCAAGCAGACCTCCCTTCCCCCTTGGGTCACCTCTCAGAGGTTAGTGCTGAAAACTCAGAGGCTCCAGAATAAAGCAAAATAGCATCCATTAGAACAAAGAAACCAAGCAAAATATGCAAACTGAATGACAGACATGCAGAACAAATCCTGTTCCATCATCAAGGTTTCTAAATAATTTGGAGCGCTGGAAGACTACTAGAGAATGTTAAAGAGTCCGCACAGCCCTGGCCAGGGGGCTCAGTTGGTGGGAGGCTCAGCTGTCCCTTACACCAGTACACCAGAACGTTGCAGGTTCGATCCCCAGTCAGGGCACGTGATCTAGGCTGTGGGTTCAATCAGGGCGCGTACAGGAGGCAACCAATTGATGTTTCTCACATCAATGTTTCTCTCCCTCTCTCTCTCCCTTCTTCTCTCTCCAAAATCAGTAAAGAAAAATCCTTTAGTAAGGATTTAAATAATAGTAATAATAAACAGGTCAATTTTTCTTATGTCAGTTACGGGGGAAATATCTAGAAAAAAAATCCTCTTAATAAATCTTTGAAATGGTGAAGTCTAAAGACTTCCTATGCTTTTGTATTCAGGTATGGGTTCTGCTCAATTAAAAAACGAGTCTCCCACTTAGCAAAGTAGCACAACAACAGCTACAAGATCAGTATCACAGAGGAAGAGACAGACCAAGTGAAAGACTTTTATCTTGAAAGTCACAACCAGTAAGACACTGAGCTGCAGCCCCGTCATGCAACATACCTAAGCCTAAGCGTTTAGCACAGCCCCCCGCAGGACTAGGCTCATTTTACCCAAGGCTCCTCCAAGACTAGGAGCGCGGGTAATACAACAGGAAACTGTTCCTTACCAAGCACTGAGCAAGCTGTGTACTTAATAACATCACAGAGCAGGGGTTTTTTTGTTTTTTTTCATTTACCGGGCACATTTTTAGGAGTGTTAAATGCAACCCATCGTGTTAAAAGGTGTGAGTTTATTTTTCTAGTTGTGTGGAGAGGTTTTAAAACCCGCCCAATTATTAAAACACAAAAGCTGTAGGCGGGATAAGCTTCAGCGGAAGAGCAAGTTGGGATTCCTTCCCGGGAAACCCCAGAACCCCAGGATCGCTTCGTACAGGCAGGTCCCTGGCTGGGTACAGACAACTGGTTTGGCAAGACAGGCCCAGGACTCTGTCTTCACTCTGCCATTTTCTAGCTGCAGGACCTCACACAAATTACGTGGCCTTGATGATCCTCAAAAGTCTCCCCAACGGCGGAGACCAGCAGTGACAACAGAGAGCTGGAACGAAAGGCAACACAGGGAGCCCCAAGAGCAAAGTCACTGTGCGGATGTGACTCCCGCGGGGCCCTGCCACAGTCTCCCCTGCATCTTGTCACGAACAGCGGTGGCACGCCTCTCCCAGTGGGGACTCACTCCCTTTAAGGGGAGTCCATTTCCTTTTCTGGAATGTTTCTCTCTGTCCCAATCAAAATCTGTTAATATTCTATGAATATAGACAAAGCTCCTCTTGCAGGCAAGGCACTGTGCCAAGAGCTGATGCTACAGTTGTGAGCACAACAGACTGGACTGTTCTCAGTTGTGAGCGCAACAGACTGGACTGTTCTGGGGTCGATTCACGGGTGGATGCTCCAGGTAGGTCTGGAGCACAGGCAAGGATGGCCCAGAAGAAAGAGATGTGGCTGTCAGCAGGGCTAACATGGGAACCTGGTCTAGACCTGCAGCAGATGAGGGGCAGAGCTGAGACCAGAGGATGGACAAGAGTCCGTGAGGCCAGGAAAGTGAGGGGAAGCCGGCCAGGCTCAGATCAGCAGAGCCTTTGGATGGTGCGAGAGACGCTGATGTTTAGCTGAGGAGCAAGCAAGAGGCTTCTGTGATCAGATCTGTAATCACAATTCAAATCGTTATTGCTTTGGGTCATGAGGCACTTCTGGTTCCTCTTCTGTATGACAACCTTTTATATCTTTCACAGAATCACAGAATGCTTCAGGCTAAAGGCATTGGATTTCCACTTGTTCTCCAAGGCCTGACTCTCACCAGCCCCTCAGCAGAACCCCCTCCCCCGGGTGCTCCCTCTGCCCTCCCTCTACACTGCAGGTAGGTGTACTCCTGATGGTCCCCTACTGGCCTGAAGGCACCTCTAAGGTGAAAGCTGACTCTTAATGCACTGTGCACCTGGACATCTGATGAGCTGTCACGCACATCTTTGACATGAAGAAGCTGAACCCCAGAGAAAGCAAGAAGTCTGAACTTGAATCCACATGTTCTGAAGCAAGGTCAGCGTACCCTCTGAACCAACCACATACATAACTGCCTTCACTGAGTGATTCTCTTCCAAGAATTCAAAACAATGAACAAGCATGAGCTTAGAAGGCAGCTATCATTTCCACTGTGCCTGTTTTCCCTTCTAGATTGAACGTTCTCTCCACCAGTTCTCACAGGACATGGCTTGCATTGTCTCAGTCACTCTTCATCGTCCTTTCACTGTCCTAGTTACTCTTCTCTGAATCCCATTCCACACTTACATTTGACCTCAGGTCAGAATACAATGTCCCGGGTGCGGCCCAAGCAGAAGAGCGATCAATATTGCGACCACTTCATTCTTGATCAGGGGTCAGCAAGTTCTCTGAATAGGGTCAGGGAGTAAGAATTTTAGGCTTTGCCAGCCATGTGGTCTCTTCCCAACCACTCAAATCTGCCCTGGGAGCAGGAACGCAGCCAGCAGACAACACATAGAGGGGCTGTGTTCCAAGAGAACTTATGAACACTGAGATTTGAATTTCACGTAAGTTGCACATGTCAGGAAACGATATTCTTCTTTTGATTTTTTCCCAACCATTAAAAAATGTAAAACCATTCTTAGGTTGTAGGCCATATAATTTAAAAAAAAAAACAACTGAGTGGGACTGACATGGCCCAGGGGCTGTGGTTCGCTGAACCTCATTTCAGATGATACATTCCAGCTGATGCAGCCTGTGATTGTGTTAGCATCATAGAGCTGAGAAACAAATGCGCCATCAACTCCCGTTCAGCCTGCCGACAACTTAAAATAAAGCCTTTAGACCTGTTGCTGGAGCGTGTCGTTCCCACTTCGGAGGAGGGAGAGGGGAGAGGCACTTTCATCCCCACGTTTCCAGGTAGAAGGCTCTCCTGGAGCTCTGGCGCTGGCCTTCACCCCTCCCATCCCACTCTCTCACTTCACTCCTACCCCAGGGAGACATGTGATGGAAAAGTTTAGGAGAATCTGCTCAGCTCAGCCCATCCTTTCCAGGTCTGCCTGCAGAGAGGTGCCCTGGGGTCTGCCGTCTCCCTGGGAAAGAGACCTGGCCTTTTATGGGTAACTTCAGCTTGGCACTGCTAACAAGCCCCTCGGGCCCCACAACTAAGACATACGGATTTTATCCATGAACTTACATTTAAAAGTCTCTGACTCCTGTGTCTACCTTTCAGTTCATTCAGAACCTGGCAAGGGAAAAAAGGTTATCAAGGTCATGTGTGCAAGTTCTGTGCCCTGTCGACCCAGGTAGTGATGTGTCTTCCTGCTAAATTTTATGTCACTGGATTGGGTTCACTGCTCCAACCTGCCATCACCTATGTGGTTGTCTGTCTGTCTGTCTGTCTCTCTCTCTCTGTCTCTCTCTCCTCTTAGATGTTTAAGATTAAGCTTGTCTTCTATATCCTAATACAATCATTTATGAACATGTGACAAAAGAGAACTAAAGGGACATTCTGGGACAAGCCATTCTCCATTTTCACCCTGTGGTGACTTTTCCATTCATCAGAAGCATTTGGGCTCTGTCACTAATGGTTACTAACCCTTCCCATTGGCTCCCCTTCCCAGATGCCGTTTTCCACCTGAGGCAGTGGTGATTTTTTTTTGGGGGGGGGGGGGCAACAGCAGGGAATGGAGTTCTTTTGTTTTTACATTCAATGGATGTGTTATGTCTTATTTAAAAATCTTTGTGGCTTTTCTTACTTGTAGGAAAACCCAAACCCTGGCAGCCAGTGACGTGAGCTGGGAAGGCCTCTGCAGGAGGTGTGAGGGTGAGGGCACACTGCCCAGCGCACCATTCTAGCCAGAGGCCTCAGGAGCCGGTTCTTCTGGAACCAGGAACCTTCCCTTGGAACCAGATGAGAAGTCAGCACGTGCCACTACCGATGGAAGCACGTGGCAGAAGCCTCCCCGTCCTCTGCCCCAAATCTTTACCTCTCTTCCTCTCACAAACCCGCCTATCTTCATGTGATCCTTTAGGTCTGCTCTCCTAAAGAGCAATCAGTGACTTCAAAACACACTCATCAAATATTAGAGAGCTTTGTACTCAAAGTCTACACACCAGAGACATCCATGCCACCTGGGCACTGAGACGTACAGATCCTCAGGCAGAGTCAATGTCCACAAGAGTCCACATCTACAAGATCCCCACAAATCCGCAGCGATGCCCAAGCACACCGAGTCTGAGAGGCACTGCCGTGGAGCTGAGAATCGCCCTGCCCTGGTTCCCCTGAGCATTTTCCCACTTAATGGGCTGGGGCCCAGGCATGCTTCCTTTTTAAGTTCCCGAGGGATTCCAGTAGGTTGCCAGGGCTGAAAAACACCACTCCAGGGTAAGGGTTTCCTCCACATTTGGCCGTTGCTGTTATGTCCACTATATAATCACATGCCAATTAACTTTCAAGAGTACAGTTAAGAGAAATCATGTCAGATACAGGAAAGTCTCACTGATCATGTTATCCAACTAAATGTAAGTATGGCCTATGCTTTGCACCTCTCCCCTGGTCCACATGAGGGGCTACTTTTCATAGTCAATGGTTGTTTTTCTTTGGCTGGTAGCCATGCTTATCTACAAAGGAACTTTGCTGAAATTCACAAAAAAGGAACCCAACTATTAAGTGACCTCCAGGGAGGGTGACCAACTCATCCTGGCTGGCCTGGGACTCTCCCAGTTTTAGCACTAAAAGTTCCATGTCCTAGGACATCCCTCAGTCCCAGGCAAACCAGGACGGGTGATCACCCTACGCCCAGGGTCCTTGGGGTCCCCCACTTCCAGGGTCCTTGGGGTCTGACCCAGGTTCCCCAGTATCTTCTCACCTCTTCCACTTCCTCCAGATTACTGGCCATTCTTCTGTTCCTCACTCCTGTCACCCCTCCCACCCCCCATCCTCTGCCTCTCAGCTCAAATGTCACTTTCTTGGGCAAAGCTTCTCTGACCCATTCCCAACCCCCAGGTTTAGCCAAATCCCCGTTACATTCTCCCATAGCACACGGTGTCCTTTTCCATCACAGCACTTGTCACAGTTTATACAAGTGTGTTTGTGTTTGATTCATGTCTGCCTCCCTGTGTAGGTAAACGTCGTCAGGGCTGGAATTGCGTCTGTTTTCTCTCTGCTTTCTTGGTGCCTAGGCACACTATAGACCATTAACAAATATTTGTTGAATAAATAAAATGAACCCATGTAATCAGGATCTAGTCCAGGATCTAGACTGCCTGCCAGTAGCCATCCTCTCTTCTTCCACAGAAATAGAAGCCTGACTTTTGGCTGGATACACAGCTGCATCCCGTCCTCCGTAGGTGCTGGATACAGCCATGTGAGTAAATTCTGACTGAGTGCGTGAAGTATCACTGGTGATTTTCAGAAGGCTCTGTTGAGAGGGGTGTGTTCCTTGTCCTTGCCCCTCCAGACTAGCTGGGATGTAAGTGTGGAGACGGATGTTCGGCAGCCATCCTGGACGAGGAAGCAGCTGTGGGCATGGAAGCTAGGCAGGTAGAAACAAAGTGGAAGGGGTCTGGGCCGCTGACACCATGGAGCCCACTGCAGCCCTGTGGAGCCACCTCCAAGCTTCGACCTGGGAGAAACTGGTTCACTTGTTTGAAATTGTTCAGTTACTCTACCATACCTAGTCCTAACCAACAGCCTTGACCTTGGTGGTCCCTTCCGACTTCTAACACGTATGTCAGAAACAGCGAGCCACCAGTGTGATTTCTCTTCCCTTAGTCACATTCACGTAAATATAAAGTAGGAAGTGAGAATGTGAAGCGGTCACCTTGTGGGATGGTTTCAAGGTAGTGGAATGAGCAGACATCAGGGAGTCGGGAACTCGGGGTCTCGTCCTAGAGAGCTGAGCAACTCTGGACCTCAGCTTCTTCCCCTACAGGCAAATATCCTAGGACCGGGCCATTAACCCCTATTTCCCTTTACCCTCTAAAGGCCTCTTTCTGTTAACGCATTTCAGAGTTCCTCTGGAGGTAACAAGGCACAAGGCATAGGATTTGAAGCAGTTGTCAAACAACTGAAGTTCAGCTAAACTTAAACCATTACTGAAAACTTGCACCACAGGAAAGATGCCCAGAGCATGTACGGTACATACTTGAGACGCTGACCAGCCAATACTCCGACCTTTAGGAGTGCATACTTAGTTTTGCAGCTCTACTATGCCAGCTGACATGAACTATAGTTGCTTTTTTAAAATCCTCACCTGAGGACATTTTTTCATTGCTTTTAGAGAGAGAGGGAGAAAGAGATAGAAACAATGATGGGAGAAACACCAACTGGTCACCACCTCGTATGTGCCCCGAGTGCATCGTACCTGCAACCTGGGTATGTGCCCTGACCAGGAATTGAACCCATGACCTTTCGGTCTATGGGACAACACTCGAACTAACTGAGCCACACCAGCCAGGGCCTGAACCATAGTTTTGATGAAGAGCCTTTTCCACAAGGGCTTCCATGGAGGTGAGCAGTTTCTAAAAAATAGGAAGAAAACAAGGAAGACAGAGAAGACTGAAACAGAGGCAAGAGGGGGAACTGTACCTTCACCTGTGACAGGCTCCACATTTTGAATGAATCAGTCGACAAGGAATAAATGGGGAAAACGCTGGAATGCTAAAGCATGACAAAGTGACAGGACAGGGTGGGTCAGCAAGCACTGGCTGGGGAGGTCCCATCAGGGCTATCAGCTGAGTACTCAGAACAGAGTATGGAGATACACCATGAATATACCATGGAGAAAACGGCCCTAATATACTCCCTCTCAGTTCAGGTGAGTCTTCTCCCTGCTTTACATTGCAGAGGAAGGAATCGATATGCCTGAGCGTTCCACACTGCACATGCAAATCTGAGAGACCCAACATTTATACTAATAATTCTATTGGCTACACGTGTGTTCCAAGGCGAGCAGCCAAACTACTCCTTAGCTACAAACTGAACTCCAAGTTCGTCTTCTAAATACCAAGTAAAATGACAAAGAGCTGATCTTGTCCACTGACATCAGAGCCATCCAGCCCTTCATGTCCAGATCGTGACTAATTATATTCAGCCCACACAAGCACTGGCTTGCCATCTCTTCCACTTCCCCTTTCCTCTCAGCCGTTCTGCTTCCTCCACAGTATTTCGACCTGTCCTAGTGGTCGATTTGGAAGACAGAGCATTCAGTTCTCCTGTCACTTTAGAGATCTCATAGGGAAGCTGAGGCCTTCTTGTCACCGGTCAACAAATATGCCTATGATGCGCCAGGCGTTATTCTAAGACCTACAGAAACATCATGTCTTTACCCGACAAGAAATAAGTTAGTTCACATCTCTTGAACTTGGGAGATTAAATGCTCCAGGGAATACTCCCTGTCCTGGCTTAGAGGAGGAGACCCAAATTGTTCAAAGCATGCACCTTGATGAGCTCCCACCACCAGCTCCCCAGCCCACCTGTTCCTGAGCCACTCAGGAACTGGTCTGTATGCACTAAGTCTCTCCCACACCTGGATAGAGCAGGGAGCCCATGCCCACTGCGATGGGGACAAGAGAGGGCAGTCTACCTCTCTTTTCTTGACCCTTGACATTGAATGCAATTCTGCTTCTCTCTGAATTTGGGGAGGTCTCTCTTGAGAAACTGACTTCCAATTACTTTATCACCTCCCCACCCCTGCTACAAAACTAACCCTATATTCATTAAAAAAACAGTAACAGGGCATGCAGAAAGAGACTTCATAAGTTATTTTAAGTTACTATGTGTCTATCATCCAATAATTCCATATAGACTCAAAGTCATAATCCCCTGGTTACATCAATGATGAAGGACTTAATTAAATTCTGAACTCGAGATTTATTGAGCATAGCATTTTACATGCTACGATTTCTGCAATTTGGGTTACTTATCTGGGAATCCCAGTACTAATAGACCATAGTCCTTAGTCTCCCACAAAAGAATATATAACATTTTAACATCCATTTATTTTAAACATGATGCTACCTGTCTATTCTGGCTCCAATTAAATGAGAAAGTAGAAAAATGGAGCATGACCAGAACAAAAGATTACTGACAAAAGAAGTGCAGAAACAAAAACCGTTGATCTGCTATGAAGTGACATCTAAGTGTTCTTCCATTAAATTAATTACAAATTAATAAATGTGTATGCAATCTCAATTTTCAGAATGGATTGTGCTGAGCAACGGAACACTTAGCAGAGGATTCAAGGGCACAAGAGAGAAAGCCCAAATTCTCCAGCCCAATAATTCCTCCAAAAGTTAGAGAGAGACTTAAATAGCCATGTATAAAGAGCCGTGCATGTAGAAGTTTTGGCTTAATAATGATCATTTTTTCATAATCTCTCTTCTCCTGTACCTCAGACCTGAGACTTATCTTGAGCAACAACAATGGTCTAAAGATGATAACCCACTCTAATTTGGAACAGCTGAATGTGATGAGGTTCCATGGGAAACGAGGGTGCTCCCAGGAATAAGCTTGCACTGTCTCAGGAGACAGAAGCAGACAGATAACCTGTGAGGTGGAATCACTGCCAGAGTTTGGATCCTGCCACCTGTTCCTTACTAGCTGGAAACTCTGAGCAAATTCTGTAACCATTCCGCGCATCAGTTGGTGCTTGTAAAGGTTACGTAAGACTAGCTGTGGGCAGTGTCTCCCCATCCAGCACCGAGAAGAGAACTCAAATGCTCAGTTATTGTGGCAGAGAAAACAACGGGTGCCACAGGCACATAGGTCAGTACCCACCCACTCTGGAGTAAAGGTGATTTCAGTTTAATAACTGTGCCAATTAAGAATTTCGACTTAACTAAAACATGTGGTATCAGCTATGGAGTATTTGGTTTTAAGCATTTCTGTTGTATGTTAATTGCCATGTTTTTTCCTAAGCCCTCAAACCATCTTTTAAAGAAGGAAAATATTTCTCTTTAAGGTCACAACTAGCACATGAAGAACCACAGCTACTCACCCCTCTCCCCCTTGGGCACACACTGCCCAGCCAGCGCCCCCTCTGCTCCTTGTTCAGCTCCTTGATGGCAAAGGCCTTGAGGGCACTAAAAGAAGGTTCCAGAATAAGCAGACAAGTGAATCATCTTGAGGAGGGAATGCACCCCTCTGCATTCTGCGCCCCACCATCCTCACCGCTCTGCTTGCTGCTGACCAGCCACTGGGTTCCGATTTGCGCTCTCCCTTTGACACAGAAGTGCTCACCAGGTAAAGTCACCTGCCTGCCTAGTGTGGTACCTGTGACTCCCGGTGGGAACTGCCCGGACTGCTTATGGGAGGTCAGAAACACCTGCTTCATACACACAGTCAGTCATCCTTGAATGGCTTTGGAATAACAGGATCTGTATTAAGGAATACACCCTTTAATTAGCAGGAAGATCTGGGTAAGAAGTGGGGGGAGGAGTCTTGTACCAGTTTGTATGTGACTCAGTTACCTAAAACAAGGATTGAAAATAACAACTACCGCATGTATAAGGTAATGATAATAACAGCAGCTAACCTATGAGTACCTACCGTGGGCCATGCACGGTTCTAAGCACTTTACAGGCAATAAATGAGCTAATGAGTAAGCAGCACTCAAAAACCATTAGTCATTGTGATTATTTCTAAACTTGTTTAGCATTAGACTCTTGTTTCCGAACGAAAATCTTACCTAGAACAGCATATAAAACAGGAGGTGGGGAGCAGAGGTGTTCCAGATATAGCTGGAGAGGGGAGATCTGGCTGATGGGTCCCCCATTCCACACTGGGCATCCCACCCCTGGATCAGGCCAGCCCCTAGGGACCACCAAAGAGTCTTGTGTCTCCCAAGAACATCACTGAAGACCCGACAGTCTCAGGTCTCCCCTCACATTTCTACTAAACAAGTGGATAAGCAATGGTAAAGAAGAACCACAGCTCACTGAAGAAGCAGTAAAAACAGTGACCAAAACCTCTGTCCATCTCTGCCCTTTCTGTGGGTTTTCTTCTGCTATTGTCTGTTTGCTTTTTACTGTCAAGTGTTCCTTGTTATCATTTGCTACTATCTCAAAAGCAAATCTTGATTCCTGTCTTACCAAAAGAGTTAGGGTAGGTTAAAAAGCTGTGGCACCTTAGCTTTGGCAAGTGATTTTAAACTTTTTTCCCCAAAAAACATCACCAGCAAAGAAGGGAAACTATGCTCCTAAGTCCCTGGAGGTTATGTTTGGGAGAGAAAAGTTTTCCATAACCTGATCCTTGAATCACATTCTTCCACTGCCACACACCAACTGCAGACGCCACAGGTTGGAACAAAGAATTCTTGCTGGGTTCACAGTGCGGGCACACCTTGAACTTGGTGCATTGGAAGGAAAACTTCCTGATGATTAAAGCTCAGAGTAGGCACCTTTCCACCTCCCCACACAGCTTTTTCCAGCTGTGCCCCTACCTCCATTCGCAACTTTGCTTTCTCTGCCAAAATAAAGCAGGGAGAAGGGAAGAAAATAACCTAATAAAAAGTTCAAATGAATACACCCACAGAAAATATTTGGCTAATTCTATAATAATCCAAGGTGCAGAAAGGTTCGAAAATAGTTCATTCTCCAAACTTTTGAGAGTGGGAGGATCACTCTCAATTACAGAATTTTAGAGTGGGAGGGCCTTTGTGGAAGGCTAGAGATCAGCCTTATGGAAGTCCTGAGGGGTTGTGGCTTGTAGGCACGCAGTCCCGGGCAACATGATGTCTAAAACTCATGTCCTGACTCCCAGAGGGTGCTGCTTCCACTACACCCAACAGCAAAACCCCCAACTATTTGCTGTGTGGATCAAAAGCTCCTGCTGGGAACCAAGAATGGCAATTAATTAAGTGGATCTGGCACCTGCCGACTTCCCATAAACGCTGCAGTACCTAGAATCCAAACTCTGTGTGTGCGAACAGGCATGCTCCCAAAATTCACTGTGGGCTCACACCCCTAGGGTGGTCACCAGAGAGTTAGAGAAAGGGAATGTGCTCAAAGTTGAGAAGCAATTATGCTCATCTTTCTTGGAGCTAGGACTCCAGGGCACAATTGAAAGACGGCAAGGAAAAAACCCTTCACTCCTAAGGTGAGGACCCAGCTGCCAACGCAGAGGGTGGAGACACCTGAGACAGGTGGTGTGCCCCAGACCTCAGCGATCCGACTTGTTCACGACCTGTGCCATACTGTGCTGCTGTTTTGTCCTTGGTGACATTTTTGTTAAGAAGCCAGTTTTCTGTTGTAGTGAGTGTCTCCATTGCCGCGTCCGTGTGGCCCACATCCTCTGCCAGCAAAGCGCGAAACCCATCAACTTCCCTCCGACAACAATCAAGTTCTCAGAGGGGACACCGAGCAGAGAACATCCCGCTCCTTGGAGGCAGGGCCCGACACGAATTGCTGCCTGGACCCCACACCCTGCCCCTCCCCACCCCGCAAGACGGCGTTCTCTTTTCAGGAATCTGCCTTCCCCACCTAGGCGGATGACTCGCTGCCTGTACCCAAACAGCCCTCCCTCCGGAGGACATTCATTGCTCCTTATTCAGATGTGAACCCGGCCCCCGACGGCTGCCGAAACCCTGCAGGGGGTGTGGAGGTGCAGCCCACCACCGTCTGCGCCTTGGCCAGGGGTCCC
Organism: Macrotus californicus; assembly: GCA_007922815.1. Classification (NCBI taxonomy): domain Eukaryota; kingdom Metazoa; phylum Chordata; class Mammalia; order Chiroptera; family Phyllostomidae; genus Macrotus; species Macrotus californicus. Next base: position 390,532 of record VMDR010000114.1, on the reverse strand, counting down.
GGGTCTCCCACCACTCAAAGCGCGGGCCTCGTACCCCAAACCCGCGGGAGCGCCCACGGCCGCCGGAGCGGAGTGCGTCCCAGCCTCCCCGCGGCCCCCGCCTCGCCCCGCCCCATCGCCCAGCCCGGGGCCCACCTGCCGCGAGGGGACTAGACCGTTCCGGCTCCCGCGCCTGCGGGGGGCTCCTCCGCGCCGCCATGCCGGCCGCGCGCTGCAGACAGGCGTGGAGCCTCGGACAGTGGGTCTGTCAGCTGGGGCGGCCGCCCGCCGGCGCCGGGGCTCGCTTCCCGGCGGCGGGCGAGCGCGGGAGGCTCAGGGCTGGGGGTGGCAGTCCACGCTCCCGCCCCAGGCCCCGCGGCCGCCGACTGACGCACCGTTCCACCAATAGAAGGCCGCTGCGGAGCCTGGGGGCGGGGCAGGGCGGGGATGGGCGTGACCTCAGGTTGGAGTCTGAGTCGCAGGCCAGGGCTGAGCCGGGGCGTTGGATGCTGGTTAGTGGTGCGGAGGCTGCGCTTGCGATCCAGGCGCTTATCCAAGGAAAACAGCCTGGGATTTCCACCTGGACGGATCCCGCAATCTCCCTGGCACTTTACACGGATGGCCTGTTGAGTGGGAAGGAGAGAAACCTGGAGGGTGGGGTGATGGGGGAAAGGAATCAGTGCCTTTTTCCTCTCCGCTGCAAAATAATAGGATTCCCTTTTCTGGCTCTTAGGTCACAACGCTGGTGGGTGTAAGCCAAGGGAGGGCAAGACTGGAATCCAGATGTAGCTGTTGGCTCAGGGCCTGTTTCACTAGATGGGACAAATTTTCTGATCTTTATTTCCCTCTGGGTCAGCAGAACCGGGCTGTGTTTACTTAGAACTTACAGTTTACTTTAGGAGCGGGAATGTGTGGGTTACTGACAAAATTAAGCCTCTGACAAAATGATTTAAAAAGGAAAACATATGGGAGTAGCAAACGGTGAAAATGAACAGCCCGACAATAAAGACTCTCACAACAAGATGCTTTTGCCTCCAATTTCCTAGTTAAATACACCCCCCCTTTTCTCTTTCAGAAGAAAAGGGAAGAAAATAAAAGTCCAGTGAACACTTCCTCTTTTTCCAATATACACAATTCCAGAGACAGATTTTCTTGCACCTGTTTTGGCACCTTTTGAAACAGAAATTTCATAACAACAGAAAGATGTGGAAAACACCCTGAAATTTTAGGTGGCTCCAGTGCACCTAGGACAACGTCTACAAGCAACAGAATCACTTTCCCCCTTTTCAGAATCTCAGAGCAAAAGACTAGCAATCACAGGTTGTTGGCTGAAGGCAATAAGATTCTGAATCAGTTCAACAGCAATGAATACAATGGTAAGCATTAACTGGAGGTGACATCAGGCCAACCACTAGCATAATCCTTTCACATATTATTTTATGTATTATTTCTCCTAATGAGGTAGGTACTGTTATTATCTCCAGTTCATAGATGAGGAAACTGAGACTCAGTAAATGTTAGTGCAGTGTTTAAACCTAGATCTGATCTCTCAACCACCCTACCCTTCTGCTACCATGACTCATAGAAGATAATAAAAATGTTCCCAAACTCTGCTGCATGTTTAGAAAAAAAAAATCCTTTTTACCCCAAATCAGATTTTAACAGAGGTTAGTTTTCTACAGCCATAAACCAAAACTGCTGTGTATAGATCTATGTTACTCATATAAAACAAATGACTTTAAATTGCTGTGCCTAATTAAAGCTAAACAAAATTATGAGCAGTGGTGAGTACAATTGTCTATTTTAGAAGCTGAAAATGGCAGGACTAATTTCTTGTGGTAAAAATAAATACAATAAAACTTACTTAAGTCTTTAAACCACAAAACAAACTAGCCAGTAACTTCCCTCCCCCTCCCACAAGATAATATTTATGAGCCCTGTTTGGACTCAGCCTACAATCTTTTCAATTCATTCGTGCCCGGGATTTCATGGTTTGCTGTTCGCTGTCACTCGGGAAGCTGAGTGGGAGGCCCCTTAGCGGGGCACTTACAGACCCGGACCCTGAATCCAGGTGGCCTGGCGTGGCTACATGTTAGCCTCGCCTTGTACAATTATTTAACGTTCTGTGCCTCGGTTTCCTCCTCTGTAAAACAGGGTTCATGAGAGAGTATCTTCTTCATGGAGTTGTTACGGCGATAAAGTGACTAACTATGTATAAAATCCTTAGAGTAATGCTTGGACATTATAAACACCATATAAATATTCGCCAAATAAAGAGGATGTCACTACACAGAGATTTGTGAGTGACTTTCTGAATTACCCGCATGTGATTCTTCAACTGTCTAAACAATGATAAGGTTATTGGTTTTTTTTAATAAAATACCTGGATGGTGAGCTCTTTGAAGGCAAGAACTCTGATCTCCAGTGCCTAGTGTCTAGCTTAGAGTTTGAATATTGGCGAATGGGTTAACCGCGAACATGGTGTGAGGCCACAGAAAGATCGTCTCACACTCAACAAGGACGTCCGTAACAGTGGTCTCAGCTGAAATGTTAACACAAAGATTTGCACTCACCAAAATACTGACCCGAGAAAGCTAAAAGCAAAGGCAGTGCCTAGCATTGCACCTAGAAGCCACCTGACTGTGATGTTGGAGAGTTCAGAATGTGTGGCCAGAGCAATGGCTACTTCAGTTAGCCATGTGGAGGACCTTGATATGGCCCCAATCAGAATAATGAAAGAAAGGCGGGGGAAAGCCAAACCAAACCAACAAACAAACAAAAAAGAGAACCTGGTCAATAGCTCTTTGCAAATCTTTTCTTGGAATTTTTCTTTTCATAAATTTTGGCCATTTGAACTCCGAAAATGGAATGTCAACCTCCAGGACTTTTGAAGATATTGCAAAATGTATTTTCTGGTGCTATGCCAAGCCCTTCACTTTGCTCCAGGGTCACTCATTCACACCTGGGTCAGCTTCAAGCTAGGACAAGTGGACATGGGGATCCCACTATACCTTTGGGCAGTGATGGCACTTTTCATTTCTGTTGAGTTTCCTTGGTTGATTGACCTGCATTTAAACACCCTCCTCTAATAAGGACGTTGCAAAGGAAGTTGCTGGTCAGTTGCTGTAACTCTTGTACCAAGAATGGTGTCTGGCACATGGAAGTTACTCTCAACATTCATTTAATGAAAATATGAATGAACATGTGAGTGAAGGTAATGACTGGACTTACTACTAAGAATCAGTGAAATTTTCCCACCTGTACTCACTTCCAATTGTGCTTATTCAAATTCATTGTCTGTGTGTGTTTGTGTGTGTGTGTGTGTGTGTGTGTGTGGTAAAATACATAAAATGCAGTTTACCATTTTAACCAGTTTTTAAATGTATAGTTGAGTGATATTAAATACATTCTCACTGTTGTGCAAATATCACCAACTATCCATCCCCGTTAACTTTTTGCACCTCCCCAAACTGAAACTCTGTGCCCATTAAACCATAACACTCCATTGCTGTCCCTCCCTCACACTCAGCTCCTGGCACCCATCCTTCTACTTTCTGTCTTTGAGTACTTTCTGAATTGGACTATTCTAGGTACTTCATATAAGTGGAATAATACAGTATTTGTCCTTTTGTGACTGGCTTATTTCACTTGGCATAGTAATGTCTTCAAGATTATTCCACAGTGTAGCATGTGTCAGAATTTTCTTCCTTTTTAAGGCTGCATAATATTCCATTATATGGGTATACCACATTTTGTTTATCCATTCATCCATCAGTGGACTCTTAGGTTGTTTCCACATTTTGGCTATTGTGAATAATGCTATGAAGATAGGTGTACAAAAAATTTTTGAGTCTCTGCTTTCAATTGTTTTGGCTATAAACCCAGAAATGGAACTGCTGGATCCTTCGGTAATTCCAAGTTTAACGTCATAAGTAACAGCCATGCTATTTTCCACAGTAGAAAACACTCCTACCAGCAATATGTAAGGGTCCCACATCAACACTTGTTCTTTTCTGTTTTTTTAATACAGGGTAGGGCAAAAGTAGGTTTATAGTTGTGAGAACACAAAACATGAAGTTTATTGTTGTATTATTATGTGTCAGTAACTGCATTATTTTCCGTACAAATAACTGTAAACCTATTTTTGCCCCACCCTTCAACAGCCATCCCAATGGGTGTGGAGTGGTATTTCATTGTGTTTTCCTAATGACTAGTGATGCTGGGCATCTTTTTATGTGCTTGTTAGACATGTGTATATTCTCTTTGGAGAAATGTCACTTAAGTCTTTTGACTATTCATTGTCTTTGAAAACATTATGTCACCACTGTAGATATCCATAAAAATTAAAATTTGAGCAACCTTTATCTTTCTACTTTCATTCTACCTTGTATCTGAGAATAATTACATGAAGTCCCTGAATAACTACAAAAACTTTTATTCCAAAATCAGTTAGGGTTAGTTTTTCTAACAGAGGACAGTATGTAGAGGTTAATAGGTGAGGATGATGAAGAAGAAGAAGATGATGATGATGATGATGATGGCAGAGTATAATTGAGCACTTACGTGGTGCCAGCCCCTGTTAAGTGCTCTGCATGTACTAATTAACTCAACTCTGCCCGGCCCATTTGAGATATATACCATTATTATTCCCAATATACAAAGAAACTGAGGCCCAAAGGGTTTAAAGTATCTGGTGCTAGGTCTTTCTACTATTAAATGGCAGCCCAGGATTTGAACCCAGCTTCCAGGTCCAAATAGAAAGTATCCTCTAAAAAATACTTATTTCTCAGGAACTCAATGACTCCTCAAAAGCCCCGACTAATCTCTTTCCTAGATGAGCCAAGGCTAGGCAAACTGGTCTATGTTGGAACATGCCAGTCCAGGGCACAGATGAGCTGTCCCATGTCCACCATCACATCATGAGGATGAACCGATGCTGCAATGATGAACCTAGGGTGAGGCCAAGACCCAAGCTGACATTTCATAACTAATGCTGAGAAACCCAGAGGGCCAAGGCAGAGATAGGGAACCCAGGGTGTGGAGCCTAAACAGGCAGGGAAACCAGGAGAGTCCTTGAGGAGCCCACGTGGTGGTGGCAGAAACAGGCCTGAAGAACCCTGAAGCTGTCCTGCAGGCACTGGCAGAAGCTTCTGTGACTCCTTTCCACTGGGTCCCTTCAGCTGTTCAAGCTGGGGCCTCATGCTACAATTCAACATGTGTTCCTTGGTCTGAGATTTAGTCTACTGTAAATATAATTCCAGTCAACTAAATGACAACACTGTCCTATTAGTCATTTACACCTCAGGGTCAACAAGCCTCTGCTCTTCCTAAGAGCAGATGTTCAGAAGGAGTGTGCAAAGAAAGCTTAATGATGGATAAAGAGATAAAGGAGGTCAGCTGAGAGCACTAAAGGGAACTGAAAGATGCAGGGGTGGTGTGTATGGAAAAGAACTTCATGATTTTGTGTAGGTCCAGACCAGAACTTAGCATTTTCTTAATTTTTTTTAAAAGTAGACAGCTTCACTGTTTTCCCAAATTCCTCATATCTACCCTTCCTGCAATGTGCATAGGGCGGTGACCACTCACTGTCTCTAGCCTTTGACTGTGGTGTTTGTACTATCTGGGTCCTGACTGACCCCTGTGGTTTTTCCAGACTGCTTAAGCCTGCTCTCATTTGGGAAACAATCCTGGACCACCCACGATGAGTAAGCAACCTAGCTCTACCACCCTCCCGTGCATTCCCCTTGTTCCCATTGCATGAACCCGGTATACTGGGAGCTACTTGTCCAAGTCCTCAGCTCTCCCAACTGGACTGTGAGGTCTGGGGTCCAGAGACAAGGATCTCAGCGTCCCCTGAGTCTCCTGCTCAATGTCTGCTGGACACCGAGTAAGTGCTTTCCAAGTAAGGGTTTACGCTCTGCTTTCTTCCTCAACATCAGGTTCAATGAGCCTACAGGTGGATTTCTTTTCTTTCTTTACAAACAGGCTCTGAGTACTTCAGATGTCCTTGTCAAAGAACTCTCCCGCAGGATGGCACTTCCTCCTTCATGCGTGGCATAAGTTTTTTAAGACTACAGGGCAGCAGGAGCCTTGTTCATGAAATATACAAATGAAGAAACAATTTTGCCATATAACCTGACGATCAAGTAAAAATATGGACAGCTGCAATCCCTAAAACTTAGAGACCTTCCACTGATGTTGCAGTTCTGATTAACCAACAAAGCACTTTAAAAAAATATTTAGTTAAAGAGGAACAAGCAAACGGCAGCCTTTGTGGCTTTGTCTACCCGCACCCCACCCCCATTTTTAGAAGTAAATCCAAGAGCAGGGACGAAAACCAGATTGCTCTTACTCTCCAACTCCCTTAGCTCTCAGAAGCCCCAGGCAGGCACATTCAGTTTGCTGACGACTTTTCCAGCCTAAAATCTTGCTTCACGGCTGAAATATAAGAGAGAACAGCTGGTAGAAGGAAGTGAGTCTTGGAACCATCTAGGTCTGCCTCCCCACCATCAATTACTTGAATAATAATGGGAAATCACTCACCCTTTCTGGACCTCTGTTTCCTCTACTGAAAGGAATAGAGTGTACTGGTGGGTTTCTCAAACCCCATTTAATCTTATAATCACGATTCTGAGATGAAAATTTCCTCAAAAAGTTTGGTTTAAAATCTTTGGTGCATCTAAAAGATTACATATCACACAGCAGATAAAATTCATAGTGTCAGAAATATTGACACTGGAAAGACTCATATTTGGGGATTTTTTTTGGTGGGACTGGGGAGAATTTCTTTCCTGCTGTAGGGATTGCTGCTGTGTGACTTGTGACTGGGAACTTCCACAGACCTTTTGTCACTATAAGGAAAGAGCCTGCCCGATGTTGAAGTATATATAAAGTAAATGAACCAAGAGATAGAGAAAGAGTCCTAGGACATTGTTTTTGAGCTCCTGGATGCAGCCATACCTGAAGCAGTCATATTCCTGTATCTTGTAATTACATGAGTCAAAAAACTGTTCCTCCCTTATTTTTTTTAGCTTAAGCCCATTTAAAATAGATTTCCTATCAGTTGCAACTGACGTAATATTAATATAGTGTGTACAGCCAAATTCTATGGAAAAACATTTATTTTTTATAGAAAAATGTTTGAAGAATGAACCCCAAAATATTTGTGGTTCTTAGCTAAGTAATAAGATTAAAAGCTATTTTAATTTTTTTCTGCATACTTTTCAGTATTTTCCAAATTTTCCAAAATATGTATCACTGGTATAATTTTTAAATGTTATTATAACACATGATAACCTATGATACTGGGGAACGTTCTGTATCATAGTCTCGTCTCATTTGTTGTTCCTTTTAGCTGAGTAATAGTTGAGATTTGGTCCACTTTTTTACGTTTCTTGTGGAATGGGTCATTGCTCAGGCCCGAAATTCTACGACAGGCTGGGCAAACTTTCTGTACAGAGCCAAATAGTAAATATTTGAGGCTTTGTGAGCTGTGGGAACCACTCAACTTTGCCAGTGGGCATGAAAGCAGCCCTAGAGAACTCGTAAACGAATGAACGTGGCTGTATTCCACTAAAACATTATTTAGGAACAGCAACATTCAAATTTCCTATAATATTCACAAGTCACAAATTCTTCTTCTTTTGATCACTTGTCAGCCTTTTATGAATGTAAATACCCATCTCAGCTCACAAGTCATTCAAGGACAGGTCCACATTTGGCCTGCGGAGTAAAGTTTGATAGCTTCTGCTCTGTGAATATTAGGCTACCTGTCATCACATCAGCTTTTGCTGCAACTTGAACTTCTGTGACATTCTGGTTGAGTTTCCCTTAGGAATGGTAATCCTACAATATTGGCTTAGTTTTAGGTTAGGTGCTATTGATGTTTGTGTCTCTAGGGGCATTTGTGTTCTTTTATTCACTGAGATGTTTAGAGGCGTCTTCCTGCTTTTTCCATTCTTTACATTGGAGGCAGCATTCCCGCCCCCTCTGCTCAAGACAGCGGCCATGTGGCAGTTCTAGGGGTTCTCTAGCCCTATTTTGGAATCTGAGCTTGAAGCCAGCAGACTTTAAAATGATTTTTCATCCTTGCTGCCAGATTGACTCTCTACCTCATAAGGATCCCTGAGTGAGACAGGTTTCTTGCTCTGTGAAAAATATGAAGCAAATGATCAGCCAGTGGCAATTCAAATCTTTTTTGGGGGGTATTTTTTTCCATTACCATTTACACCCCTTATTCCCTCTTCCACCTCCACCCACCCCCATCCCTCCACAATCACCATACTGTTGACCGTGTCCATGAGTCCTTTCTCTTTTTTGCTGGAGCTCTTCACCCCTAACCCCTCCCCCACAGCTGTCAGCCTGCTCTCTATCTATGAGCCTGCCTCTATTTTCCTTGTTAGTTCAGTTTGTTCATTAGATTCCACATGTGAGTGAAATCACACAGTATTTTTCTTTCTCTGACTGGCTTATTTCACTTAGTATAATGTTCGATGTGGGAACATTTTTGAAATTTCATCTTAGGAAAGAAGAGAAAAATAGAAGGCTTTGTGCTGACGGCTGTCTTGGTGTGTCAGTTAAGAATGTTTCCAGCTTGACTAACAACACACCTAAATTATGCTGGGTAAAATGAACAAGGTCACAGGAAACCAGAAGCAGGCATTGTTGGTGTTGGTCCCGCTTTTCTATCCTGTGACTCTCTTGGTCTTTCCGACATGAAGGCTCTTATAGTTCTAAGCACGATTTTCAAATTCAGGGAAGAAAGAAGAAGAGACAGGATCAGCTACATGGATCCTTCCCAGAAGCCCTGGCAGATAACAGCACAGGTGACACTGACGGGAGGGCCTCATGTAACTTTCCTGACAGCTGGGGAAGCTGGGAAGGCAGGACCGAGCTATTCAGTCTCTGTGGTCAGGGGTGGCAAAAGAAAGCAAGTTAGGAAGAGCTGTTGGATTGGCATAACATTTATGTGATACTCAATTATAAGGACCCATGGCAGGTGAAGCCATATTACCCTGGGCCAATGGAAGGGGCCACTCCAGGAAACATAGTCTTGTACACTGAGGTATCCCCAGCTCCTAGCACATTGAAATCACTCAGTAAGTATTTGCAGAATGAACGAACACGTGAGTCAATGACAAGAGCTATTGGAAACTCATTGTTGGTATGATATATCCTTCTTCTGAACGAGACACCACAATCCTTTGGTTCCCTCTGTCACAAGTATATGTTTGCAATATAGTCTTTCCTATAAGTCAGCTGGGCAACTGCTCGGCCAGCTGCCTACTGAGCAGCCCAGCACCAAGGAATAGACACGAGTCACACAAGGTAACTCTGCTATTCACTCAGCTTTTATGGAACGTTGGTTCACTCAAAGTAGAACATCAACCTACATTAATACCCTACTCACACTCTAACAATCTAAGAGAAATATAACACAAACACACACAGAGCAATCAATGGGGGTAAACGAACCTGAGTCCCAGAGTCTCAGTCTGCAGGTCTAGGAGACAGCATGGTAGGCAAGGGAGTTGTCAGCGTCTTGCAAGGAAGGACCTCCAGAGCCAGGTGGGCAGCAGAGCAGGCGAAAGTCCTCAGTCCAGCAGGGCAGAGCCTCTGGTGGCTGATGCCCAGGGAGATCAGCATAGTGTGGAGAAGCCTCCAGGAGTCTTTCTATAGGTGGTTCTGCTCTGCAGACATAGCTGTTCTGATCACATGTGCAGGTATCTTAGGTATGTCTCCCTGCCAGATGTATCTAATGTAACTTAGGCAATTTCCTTCTTGAACCAAAGTGTCACGGCTGACTGGCAGCCATCTTGGTTGACATGAGTGACTCCATTTCGTTTTATACATTTTATACTATTTTGACTGGACCAATGCCATTTTATTGGTCCTGCTCTCCACACACTCATGCCTCTCTGATCTTCACACATGGTTTAAAGCTGCACTGTGTGACAGAAGGACCTCACTCACAGCTCTGCCAGCTATCTCTGCCCATAATTTAAGCCTGCTGCAATACTACCTGTTCACAAACATCTTGCTTAATACATAAAGGGGGATGCACTGTTTCCACCATCTTGTGCAATTCAGAATGCAGTTTATTTAGTGGCTACCTAGAGCTAGAAATCATAAGACATATTAAGACAAAGTGGATAAAGTTAAAGGGGTAGCAGAGATACAAATCTGCACTCAGGCCTTCCTGTTTGCAGACACAATGCTAGGGATTTTATATATGGTTATTGATACTTTACTGATAAGTAAGAGAAAGTTCACACAGTTAAGCATGAGCCTTTGAGCAACATCATGGGTTAAACAAAACAAGATGAAAAAAGGAAAAATTAAAATTACCCAATATAAAAATTGGTAAGCAGCAGTTAACAGTGGCAGATTGCCTGAGTGCATTAATCATCTTTCTACCCTAAAATGTCCAGAGGAATTAAAAGAGAAGGAAAAATCAAAGAAGAAACACCAGCAGGCAAAAAATGCATCACAGTTTTGGAGGGGACGTAGGTGGAGAAGTGTACCTGAGTTCAAGAGAGAGAAATCTTGCCCCTATGGAAAGCTTTATTTCTCTGGAGAAACCCAGCAAGAGGAGTAGCTAATAATCCTGATAATATGTAATGAATATTATATTCCTGGTACTTCTCAGTGTTTTACAGCCATCGTCTCACTTAACCTTTGCCCAAAACCTCACAAAGCAGGTAAGATAATTACCCCCATTTTACAGATGAGGAAACAGAGAGACAGAGATGTAGCAAGATGCTTTGAAATTGGATCAGAGAACAAGAAAGAATCCTTGGAAATTAAAAATGTGATACTTCAAATAAAATATTCAGCTATGTCTTGTCAAATTTTACAAAAATGTCATGGTAAAATTTTAATCAATGTTAAGTATTGTTTTGGACCTTTTACTTTCTGGTTCCACTTTCCTATTCCATTATTGTTTTATGATATACACCAAGGTCTACGTCAAAACGCCTTTTATATTACAAGTTCCTACTGAAGGAAGTGGAAGATTTTAGGATCTTGGATTACCTGGCTCTCAAGTTACTACTCCTCCATCTAATGTCTTGTCTTGGTTCTGCACACAGTGGACAGGCAGGGTGAGTCAGCTCAGCCCCCTTCTTTCAGGAAACACTCACCAGTCCCTGGTTCCATGATGTCTTAAGTGGGATGCCAATCACAGGGGCCATTAGAGCATCCTCATTGTTTCTGGTCAAGAGGGGGCCAATGACCCACGAAAAGCTAACAGGAACCTTCTCTGGATTTGGAATATAGACATTAGAATAAAGAAATTACCTTTCATGAGGGTTGCTAGTATAGGGAAGGGAAAATCATCTTTTTCCTTTACTCATCTTTGGTTCCTTAGTGGGGGTCCTCTGAATTAGACACGTCAAAGACGGATTAACAGGAGAATAAACAGAAGTTTATTGACAAGCGCATTACTCATATACATGGGAATACCCAGCAGTGAGTGACCCAAAGAGGTGTCTAGAATTTGGGCTTAAATACTATCTGATGCTCAACAAAGAAAAGGAATGTGAGGGTTCTGGGACAGGGAGGCAAGTTATGGGAAGGTGATCAGGAAGTATAGTGAGCAAGGTTTGTTTAGTAAGGTTTGTTACACATATTTAAGTTAGTGCCTTCTCCATTGATAAGAGTCAAGAATTCTCCTCTTCCTGGTAGAGGAGAGGGAGACAGTTTGACAAATGGAAATTTATAAATATAAATTTCCTTTACAAAAGGACAACTTGTGCCTTGTTTTTAGAGCTTTTCCTGTGTCTGCTGATTCTCAATGGTCTTTAGCTCAAAAGAATCCTTTTAGCAAAGAGGCATATTTTGGGGTGGCATGTTCTGGTACCCTCCATTCATCAGGGAGAATCTGCAGAGAGAGTGGCCGTAGCCTTCTCATGGTGTGAAGTGTGATGGCAGGTTGACCCAGGCTATGGAGACAGAGACAGAGAGCCTTGATAACACCCCAGAGCATGGTCAAGGGCAGCCCCTGGATGACAGCCAGGCAGCCAGCCTAGAGATCAGCCAGTGCAGTTGAGACAGGAAGCCAGAGGGTTATGGAAGGGAGGGCTCCAGGGAGAAAAATGGAGTTGGTTGTGCATTAATGCATTTGAGCTTTTGGAGAACAATATGGTAGGCACCTGATAAAGCTGATGGTACACTTGGAAAAAGAAATAAATATGGGTGCCTAGAAAACTAAGCAAGTGGACAAAAGGGAGGTAATGAACTCAGGAAGAACACACAGATGTACAAGAAGGGGAACATCCTGCTTCTTGGCTCGGCAGTAAGCAATATTGACATAGGTATAGTTATAAGGTTAAAACACTGTGACTACCGTATTGGTAGAATGGAAGGAGATAAAAGTGAGGGAAAGGGGAACAGAGACAAATTTTCCTCTTGTAACAGGAAGTCAAAGGATAATATCTAAAACGATAAAGAGTAGAAAAGGCCTATCATTTAGATATAGGAAAAGAACTACCAGACAATCCAGGGAAAGCACTGCCATTTTTAAGCAAGAAGTTTGGGAGTTTTGCGGCTGTTTAAAAGCAAAACTATGTAGTTTTTAAAGCCATATTTACTTACTATTTATGTATACAGTATACATAAATAGTAAATATATAAAACCATATATACTATTACTTTAAATAAAGTAAATGTGTATACATATATATTCATGTTACATTTTTCTAAAATGTACATGTTTCAGAAAAGTATATATTAAAATATAAGATAATCAGTAGTCCCTGAGAAATCATAAATGTGGGTTACATCATGACCTTAATAATATTTTTAAAATTTAATCTTTATTGTATTTTTTTCTTTACCATGTAGTCCCCTTGTCATCCCTCCCCCCAGCAATCACCACATTGTTGTGCACGTCCATGAGTCCTTTTTCCTTTTTGGCTCAATCCCTCCTGGCCCTAACCCCCCCTTATTCCATTAGAATGAGTCAGCAAGTATAAACACAAGAAACAAAGAACACATGCTTCCTTCAAACATAAGTCTCTGCGAATACAGTGGAATTCAATGATATAGTGAGAAGTAAAGGCAAGAAAAAAAAGGAGTTTTCATGAAAAGAAACCTCTTTATGACAAAATGGCCCAGAAATGCCAGGAGACATCTTTATCTGGACAGTGACCCAGGAGCCTCAGCTGCGGGTAGGCAGCCAGTGAGCAGGCAGGAGGCAGGTGATAGCCCCATGTCCTTTAGAACATCATGTTCAAGGGCAGGGCAGAGATCTCAGTACACAAACATTTAAACATCTTAAAAATAATAGCTATAAAAGTGTGTGCATGCATGCATCTGTGCCAGAGGAAAGTGAAAAGTTTCCACTTTTCCAGAACTCCATAGTCTCAAGTCTGCTTTCCTTGGTGAATTCTTGGGGCTGTCTCCCTATAATCCTGTCCCTTTGATCCCAGCCCTCCAACGTCCTGCCATAGCGCATGGGCATGTGTGATGCTATCAGTTCTGCCCTGAAGGTCCAGAGGGGATCCCCAGAGGGGACTGCTTGGTTGCCTTTATGCCCAGGCTGACCTCCAGAACTGCAAGGAGGTGTGATTTAAGCACTCCCCTCCAATGCTGGGAGACCTATGAGGACAAAAGACCTGAATAAAAATGGCGGACCCACCCTGTGGAGTATGGCTTATGCACTAAAATATAAATCAGGACCACGTGGTAGTAAGTGACAGAATCCCAATTAGCACTAGCACATGTTAAAAAAAGGAATTCATTGACTCCATTAACTGGGAAGTCTAAGGGGTAGCTCTGGCTCCAAGCATAACTCTTTCCAAGAGCCATTGCTGTCTTGGTCTCTGTCTCAGTCTCTGCCTCTGTTTCTCTCTCTGATCCAGGCTCATGTGATTCTTAGCACACACAATCTCAAAGGAAGATTCTCCTTTCCTCAGCAGCCATAGAAATCCGAGAGAATGGGTTGTGGTCCCACAGTAGACACCACACACACACGTTCACACATATACACATACATGCACACATGCGCATACTAACACACACATTTCTGGAACAATCATTGCATGGACGCAGCCTGGATCATGAGCCCAGAGGAGGGGTGGTGGGCCCTTGGGTTAGCAGCCCCTCTGGGTAGGGGACAAGCAGTTTCCAAAGTAGACAGTCCTGTCTGTTACCACAGAAAGGGAAGGAATCACGGGCAGCAAAAGCTATAGAAATCCAAGTTCCTAAAAAAATGTAACAAGCTTAACTCTGACTTAAGCATAATTATATACTTAATAGAGTGTTATTGTTGCATTAAGTAATTATCACTCCTCACCAGGAAATCAGTGAAATCCATTGCCAGGAACAAGTTGCTGTCCCGGGCCTTTCAGGGTTCCTCCCTTTGTCCTTCTAACCCCGCCGCATCTCTTAGGCCCCATTCATTCTCATAAAATCACATTCCCGGTCATCTTCAGAGCTCTTCCTGCTCATACTGCGGCCTGGGATTTCTCCCTCTCTGTCAGCAGTTGTTTAGGGAACATCACTGAGCTTCATTGACTGCATTTCTCCAAGTCTTGCTCTGCCTATTCTTATGAGCATTTGCAAAACAACCTGCAAATGGTGAAATACAGGAAGTCAGTTTTTCTTCAAAGATTTTAATGATTTTTTAAAAATATTGAGGTCATTGATTTTTGGATAAGGCAAGTAGATCCTGTGAGTTCCCATTTATGTTCTTGGACTCATGATGGCAGATTTCCAGTGGTGGCTGCACACTATGTCCCATCCCAGTGATATTCTACAATGCCACCTTGCCACCCTCCCATCAAAAGACGGAGTCATACCTCTTCTTGGATCTGGGCATCTCTTGACTTTGTTGACCACACACAGTATTGTGGAAGTGATGCTGTGCATCACAGGTGATGCCGTTTCCCCCTTGTTCTCCGGAACACTTGCACTTGGACCACCGTGGTGCCCTGCAGAAGTGAGTCACTGTGGCTGCCATGCTGGGAGGAAGTCCCGTTACATGGAGAGGCCCCGCGTGAGCACTCTGGTTGGCAGGCCTTCATCTTTGCTGCTCCCAGCCCGTGGTAATAGATGTTAGTTATTTCCACTGTAAACAAGTCCTCTGTTTTATACTTTGAAGCGTCTCCTGACTTCTAGAAGCTTGGAGTTGGCTGTTAGATCTAAAGGGACTGGCTTAAATTTAAGGCCACAGATTAGGGTGGTGATGGCGGGGCACTGGCTTCCAGCCTGCAGCCTGCGCTCACGAGGCTCTAGAAACACTGACTAAATCGGCAGGTCTCGTGCTCAGCTCCTTCGTGAGCATTGCCACTGACTCAAAAATTCCACACTCTTCCATTCAACAGTCGAAAAAGGCCCACAGTTATGATAAACAATCACAATACTTAACTCGGTGCCACATAATACACAGCCAGGCTTAAAGAAATTCAGAACCCTGGCCCTTTAGGAAGGGGAGGTCCCACAACTGACCCCCTCTCTTTCCCCATCTCCCTTCCCATTGCCCTCTTTTTTCCTTCATCTTGATTGAGATGTGATTGACTTACAACATTGTGTAATTGTAAGGTATATAATGGGTTGATCTGATATACTTTATGTGCTGCAAAATGGCTGCTCCCATAGGCGAGCTAACACCCATCATGTCACATAACTACCGTTTCTATTTTGTGGTGAGCGCACCATTTCCCCTCGTGGCTCACATAGTCGATACCTTTGCCCTACTCCTTTTCAACCTTCCACATTTCTTCTTTATCCCTAAGAACTGAAGAGGATACTGAAATAAGGCCGCTGCTTTCCTGACAATGTAGGCAGAGGTCTGGGTATTTCTCTCCATCACACACCTGATACATGTTCAGGAGGGAAGAGAGTTCACGCTCAGAGACAGAGATGGAGAATGGTTGGTAACAACCTCCTGAGTGACTTCTGAATGAAGAGGGTGTGGAACCCAAGCTTCATGTGGTTTTTACTCTCAGGTTGGCAGCTTGAACTTTTACCCGGTAAGCACGCCCACGCCCACGCCCATTCCGGACCCACACGGCAGCTAGTTAACCCTTATCTGCTCCCCAGTGAGCAGCTATTGTTCTGGCCCCACCATCTGTCCTTTGCCAGGAGAGCAGCTTGGGCAAACAAGCTTTGGGCAGGAGGGGCAGGAAAGAGCCCTAATAACCCCCAACTGAAAACACTGGGCAGCAACGAAGGAGCTCAGGCTGGTGCACAACAGCGTGGGAGCAGGGGGTCTCACTCTGCGGGGCCCACAGGAAGCCGGGGAGGAACTGTGGTCACCACACTGGGCATGCTATTGGCTCTAACAGATTTGCTTTGAAGCAAAGTCTCACAACACATTTCAGCAGCCACTCAAAGAGAAGCCGTAACATAAGTTGTGGAATAAGTGTTGCTCTCTCCTGTTCCTAGATAGCCCTATAGTCAAGTATGGAGATTTTTCTTTTATCTCTTTCTCTGCCTCCTTAAAAAAATAGCAGTAGTCAGTGGCCATATTCGTTCAGGTTTCCATTTGGGGGGTTGATTTGAGGCTTTTTATGGCACATTGGGCTCAGTCCCCAGAGTCACTCTTCTGCCCCTCAGCTCCACCAGGGCCTTCTGTCTGCGGGCACAGACAAAACTCAGAGCAGCATGTGCATGGGCGGACACGTGCTCTCAGGCCTTCTGTTCTTTTTGAAGACCTTTAGCTCTGCAAGTGAAAGGCTTGAGAGTGAGGACGATGTGGTGCTTGTACTAACGGCAACTCAAGGCCTTGCTGGTGGAATTCACTTGTGTAACTTGAGAGGTCTGAGGCACATGGGCAGCCTCTGTGATTTGCAAACACCTTCGATGGAACTGGGGGAGTCCGAGAGCCAGGTCATTCCCCGGTGGTTAGCTTTCCAGGGGAGACCCACAGACCTGCAGCTTCTACTAGGGCAGTCTTCCATCTCTGCTGATGAAGAAAAAGAAAAGGGAAGAGAGACTCGAGGTGCACCAATGAAGGGGACAGAGTTGATGAGACCTGGCATATGGGTGTCGCCCCATCTCCCTTCTTTGGGCCAGGTTTCAAAAGTGCATTTTCTCCAAGGGTTAGAGTGAGGCTGATGTGTGGCAAAGGAAGGGACCAGGCTCACCTTAGAAATGATGGTGCTTTGTGGGCAAACTGTGCCCGTAGCCAGTGCTGGTCATACCCTGTTTGTTGAACGACTAAATACAGAATCAAGAAAGGAACCCAGGTTCTTCTTGGTTGAAATACTCTCTTTGAGGTTCACACATGCTCCTTGAAGGTGACTACGATGCTGACCTGAACTTCAGATTCTTCCCCAGGGCTGTTTTTCCTCTGTAAGGTAGTTCTCTTTCCCTCTTCTCTTTTAAGAAGGCAGGTTCGGGGAAGCTACAGGCACTAAGGGATCTCTGCCACTTCCTCCATGTCCTCACTGGTCCCCTCTGTACAGTGGTTGACAAGCTGGTGTTTGGGGTGGTGCTGGTGTGCATGACCCACAGGCCTGGTCCTTACCTCTTGCCTTGCATTCTGCAGTCACCTGTCCTGCTCATCTGCTGGTCCCATGCGCTGGTCAGCCCCTGTGTCCCCCCATGGTGGCATGTAGCAGCTCCTGGGTCAACATATGCATACTTCAGAGTTTGGGGTGCTACTCAAGACCCCTCTATCTGGGCACTTCCTTCCACCCTCCCAGCACCATCCTCCTGTGCCGTGTGGAATGTGGCAGGGAGTGGGGCACTGGTCTAGGTGCTTCTGGCTTTTCCTCAGCCTCTCTGCAGGTACTGCACAAGCACCTCAGGCGCAGCTTGGTGGCACGCTTAGGCATTTCTACTCTGGAGGGATATTGGCTGTGGTCTGGTGCCATGAGGCTCCCCCTGAGAGGCATTCAGTCTTCCCCCTCAGCCGGCCCTGGGGAAGCTGAGAACATGCCTTCGGTGCACAGAGTTCCTGCTCCATTTCTCCCACCTGCCTCAGTGCGTCTGCTGATCCTCATCCCCATGGGATTTTGATCCCAAGAAACAGTGAAGTCTCTCTCCTTCCCCCTCTGCTGTATTGGGGATCCTCCTTCCCTATTCTGGCCTCAGGACATCCTCTTTTCTCCTGGAGGGAAGGTGGGGGAGGAGAAGGAGGGGAAAGAACCCAGGGGACCAGGAGGAAAATTCATTACTAGGCATTTCAGACACAGCTTCCTCGTTACATCGCGATGGTGGAAAATTTCCTCATTTCCTATTTGCTGAGGGAGAAATCAGCAAGCAAGGAGTGACTGGAGCCCTGATTACTTCTGTGTCTTTCTCTTGTGCCCCCAGGAAGGCTTTGTGGCAGCTCAGGCAGGAAGGTCAGGACCAGCGGCCACGCTGACTACACTAGTGTAACTGAGGTACAGTATATGGGGTGACCAAGACTCCCTGCTCCCCACACCTGGGACGGTCAGCCAAGGACCACCCCTGGCCCTAGGTAACCGGCGTCCCAGAATGAGGAGTGGAATTCCAACACTTCATAGTGTGTGCTTAAGAGAGGAGGGGCATGTGATTTAATCCAGGCCTTTCCCTTTCAAGAAATGTAGATCTTATGTGAAGATTCCAAAACTGCATAGTAAAGCACCGCCACTCTGACCCTATCCTGCTCTGGACCCCTCTTTGCCCATTAGAAGCCTGTGGTTTAGACCCATGGACAGGTCGCGCTGTCTCTCCAGACTTTCTAGGGCATTCCCCACTCCAGCCTTCTGGCAAGGGTCCCGCCAACAGAAAATCGAGAAGTAATTACGTAACATTGTCTGTTGAATTTCCTCTTTGAGGGGCTGCCTGTCGGTCAGCGGTTACAAAACAGGAGGAACTCCCCGGCACTGTTTGGAGATTTTCAAGCGTCCTTCCCTAACTGCAGGTCTGGAAAAGCTGGCAGAGTTGCGGTGGCTTATACTGTTCAGACCGGCATTGCTATTATGCCATAAAACGTCTGCAAAAGAGGCCAAAATACACGATTCCCAGCAATGGGAGAGCACCCTAGGATGATCTATGCTTTAAGGATGGTCTAACGGTTCACTTGTGATGGGAAAGATGCATTTGTAATTTTATATAATATTGTAGCCCACAAAATACTAGTCATGTGGCAGTGGAAACTGACATCCTTGGGGGTGTCCTGTGTCCCTGTTGTTGTGAGGTTGCTTAACAGTGTGACCCAGGATGTGACACAGAACCACCTCGTTCCATACAAGTATGGAGGGGAAAGAGGTCATGCAAACCCACGTGGTGTGGGGCAAAGACAGGAAAGCACGGACTGAAGTAAGATGGAGCTGTCTTTTTCTGGGCACACTGGGCGCCAGCAGATCTCCAGTGCGATTTATAGCAGGACCCCACTGACTGAACTGTGCAAGGCATTGCTTATGTTTGCATGTCAACTTTCTAGGACTCTTGCGGCTGTGAGCGACAGAGATACAACTCAGGCGAAAGGGAGAGTTCATGGTTCATGTTACTAACACATGTGGCTTGCTCTTGGCTTTGGACATGGCTGGATCTTGTGTTGAAACGGTGTCGTCAGCCCACCACAAGAAATGCAAACAAACATTTAAAAACCCTTCACCTGCAAACTTTCCAAAGCTGGGTGCTGCACGTGCAGAGCACATTTTACCAAAGAAATAATGTTGGGAACAGCAGGCGGGTCCCAGGCTGCCCACACAAGTCTACTGAACCCACCAGGGCTGAGCCCGGGCCATGCGGAGTCCTTGTCGTGGAGCAGACCAGAGAAGAAACAGAAGGGCGAAAAACCAGACATTTCCGTCTTTGTCTCTCCCTCTAGAATCACGTGTTGGAAGAACAGTGGGCTGAATGAATGGAGAATCAGGAAGTAGATGGAGTAACAGTTTCTTTCTGTCTTTTACAATCATGAAGAGAAATCGTGGCCTTTGCGAGGACTTTTGTAACTCCTGATTCTATGCAATGTCTACTCTCAGCTGAAGGGGTGTATGTGAGAGAGAGAGAGAGAATGGGGGGCTCACTGCATGGATATGTACAGAGACATACACAATACATACCGTTAGTTACCCCACCACACTCAGCTGCAATACATGCCACCGTCTTCATGTTTTAAATCACACATCTCACTTGGTCCACTCCTGTAAGAGAAATGACAAGAAAATCTATCTCACTTATGTGGGAGGGGAAGTCCCCCTCCACTCCCAGGGTGTTATGTAGAAATCCCTTGAATTCATGCTGTCTAAGAATTATGGGGCAGAGCGTCTGGTGCTCCCTGTAAATAGTAACTACAGTATTAACGATCGCCTGACACCGCTGCAGAGACTTTATCTGTGATGACTCATTTCGTTCTCACACAGCAGCCCTAGGGGCTAAGTACTATTATTATCCCCATTTTACAACCGTGAAAGCTGAGGCACAGGACTTCTACTAGCAGATGGGGCTTACCCTTCATGCTGGGCTGCCTCGAGCCCCGGGCCCTCTGCCTGGTGCATTGGAAGCACGGGACTTCCTGTGCCCCTGGGCCATGCAGGACCCAGGCAGGTCCTAGCCACCAGGGCCCTGCTCTCCACCCCAGGATGCTCAGCGGCATGTGGAGGGTGGGTGGGACCAGATGGGGAGGGTGGTCAGAGCAGAAAGGTAACTGGCCACCGCTGTGAGCAAAGCCCCACTCACTGGAACATAGGAATATGGGGACTGTCAGCTGCGGATGTTCTGCCTACTTTTCAGACTTGAGGGTGCACTAGATGAAGGGACAAAGGTCATACAATCAAACATGTATGAAAAAGTTGAAATTTAGAAATGAATGGAAAAACATTCCAGGTTATTAATATTCACTTCAGCTGAAGGGATGATACATTAGCATTTTAGCCTATTACATAAGCAGTTACTTCAAAGACATAAACCTGACTTTGTACTCTAAAAAAAGTCATTCACTGGCTGGACTAAGTTACTCCACAAAGACCAGAATCACTTCATTCAAAAGAGTAAGAAAGTTTTAAATTTCATTTCTGTATTATAAAAGCCAAGAGGTACCTAAAGGAAACATACAGTTGAAAATTGTCCCCTCAAACTGGTCGCTCAGGCACTGGGTCCCCTTGCCACTGCCTTTACATATTCTACCAGGGGGCTTGGGAGTCAGGGTGCATAGTCTCCCCATTCCTTTTTTTACCCAAATATGTGATCTCTCCCCCATTCTATATGTCCTTAAAAAAAGTATATGATATACCTTGTAGAACATTCCGTGTCATTTATGTGCCCTTTCCCCAGGGAGTGAGATTGCTATCACAAATGGAACAGGGAAAGCAAGCCGGGAGATGCCCACTTTCAGAGGCTGTAGGGAAAGGACTGCATTCACCGTGGATGAATCACACCAGACAGAACAACTTCTCTAGCTCCACTGCTGTTAAACCCAACAGGACATAATATGTTGGGATAATTATTTATCAACTTATAAACAGTGACTCCATCAAACCATGAGGGATGTGTGGTTAGAGAGCCGAGCTTCAAAATCGAAGATGTCTAAAAGTTTAGACACACAGGCTAAACATAAGGGTCCTGCCGCAGCGCCAGAGGAAGAAGCCACCTGTCAGCTAGGCCAGGGCACCCTGTGATGGGGCTGGACGTGTGTGTGTGTGTGTGTGTGTGTGTGTGTGTGTGTGTGTGTGTGTTGGTGGGGGGAGGGGTGGCAGTGAAGCACAGTCTCTGTGCCTGTCTCTCTCTCTCTGTCTCTGGAATTTCAATGGGGGCAAGTCAGGAGAATGAGGCAGTTAGAAGTAGGAGCAGAAACTTCTAAGGGAGCCTGGAGGGTCAGGACTGAAGTGACAGGATGTGTGTGTGTGAGCATCTGGGGCAGGGGAGTTGTGAGGGGGCCCAGGGAACCGTGCTGATGGTGGGGCCCTGGCGAGCAGGTTCCTAGGGCCTGCTGCTGAGTCTCTGAGGCTACCTGGAGTCCCAAGGAGCCCTCATTCCAGTCTCCAGGGGGTCCCTCTCCGCGGCTGCCCAGACACCTGAGGCTGCTGGTCCGCATCCCCTGGCATGAGCTCACAGCCCCTATGGCTTGGGGACACTCCAGTGAAGCTCTGTTGTTTTGCACCTGAAAGCATGTGGCTCACACAGTCCTATGGGGCACCTTTGCTGAGACAGGAGGGACCACAGGACCAGCCATCCTGCCAGTTTGCCTGCAGCTCAGGAAACAGGCTGAGCTCATGCTGTCCTCCGTGGGCGGGTCCCAAACTGCCCTCATGCCCCCACCTGCAGCGCAGGGGCTGGTGTTTTGGTTTAAGTCTTAACGTGGTTTGTGGTTCGAGGAGGGAGAGTTAGACCTAAACACAAGGGCACTAGGGTGGCCGGGGTTTCCAGGGGTCTCCTTAATCAAAAACAGGAAGCATTTTGAATGATTTTTCAAGAAGCCTTTTCCAAATAAAATCAGTTTTAAAAACACCACCCTGAGGTTTGCATCAGGGACAGGGGGACCTAAGTGTGGGAAGTGACCCCCTGCCCTTTTCTCAGCTGGATGGACTCACAGATTCAGACCCAAGCCACACTCCCAGAGTGCCTGTCACTGGGTGCCAGGAACCCGCCGGGGCTGTTCTGCACAAAGCCCGTTTAGTCCCCGTTCGTTCACAGGTCAGCAGGGTGCCCAGTTGTCCTGGTTGGCCCTGGACTGAGGGGTTCCCCAGGGTACCCAAACTGGGAAGCCCTAGGCAAACCAGGATGAATTAGTCACCCTAACACTGCACTGAGACAGAAGTGACTCCCCCACTTGTTCCTGTCCTCCCCACCCCCTGGGTCCACCAAATGACTTCATTGAGAACACTGCTGTCCCGCTTGCCTATCAGGTCTCAGTCCTTTGATGGTCTTAATGTGAGCGAACTTCCTATGACTTCCTCCACCAAGTCACACCTTGCTGCTACTCGGACTTCTAGCCAAAGAAGAACAGAAAGCTCAAATTCTAATTTTATCTTCCTAAGAATTGTTTGCAACTAATACGTGAAATATTTGAGCATTGTTTTAATTTGTAGTCGCTGGCTTTCGTGATCAAACATCGAATTGTAACTTTAGTGCCAATTTAACAGAGAAAGGATGCTGAGACGGGGTGGCAAGGCCTTTGCTGTGTCCAGGGATGTGAGTGCCCCTTATTTTCTCATTCCCGAGGGCCTGCTGTCTGTGTAGTCTGCTAACATATTTCTCGAGAATCTCGTCTCTGGCCAAAGGCCTTGATTTCCTTCCAAGTGGCTGCTGTAATTTTCAGATTAACAACGCCTTCCTCTTTCAGGACATTGTTTGATGAGCTGTGTGCAGCGCTCTGTTTTGTTTACCACGCAAGACTAACAAAGCCTGGCATGTTTACCTCCCTTGAAGGAGCGTGGCTGTGCGGAGACAGGACAAAGGCCTGTCTGAGTCATCGCTGCTCCCACCCGACTTTGTTCTCTCCCCAGCCCTTGTCCTAGTTATTTCAAAAACTCCGCATCCACAAGTGAAAACTAAGATTTCATCTTTGTGTCTGTGTTCTTGACACTATCCGCCTGGCTCTCGGAGTCTCAGGCCACAGAGCGACCACAAGAAAGGCCGATGGCGGTGCCCTCCACCCCACGTGGCTGCCTCAGACTTCCAAGAGTGCACAGCACTAAGGATTCAGGTTCAGATTCCGTAGGTCTGGGATCGAGGCTTGATGTTCTGCTTTTTTTTTTTTCAGGCTGAAATACATTTTATTTAATTCTGTATTCATTACAGATCTGCATGGAGAGAAACACTAGCCCATGAAGGAAGTAACGAGAAGTCCTGAGGTATGAGGAGACAAGATCAGCCCCCTTTCTGCAGATGGATCTCTTCAATCACTTCCGTCTCCATCGGCTCACCTGCTCTGCTGCAGCAATGAACCTCGGGCCGTGTGCCGTCCTGAACACTTTTTCACCCCGTGGACTTTCACATTGACCACGAAGCTTTATACACAATCTACATGGTCTGCAAGTTAAAAACAGCATCATGCTCTTTACTCTTGGCCGAAAGGAAAGACTGCCTGGAGCTAGTTCTCTGGGTAGGAAATGACATTCTGCATTTCTAACCAGCTCCTGGGTGATGTCGATGCTGCTGGACTAGGGACCACATTTTGAGCAGTGACGAAGTTGAGAATGACAGAAGCCCAGGGTTGACGGGCCAGGAGGAAGGTAACATCTAATCCTTCGTACCCCGCAGGTGGACTTAAACACCTGCAGTCATTAGACCATGGACTTACAACTTGAAATCTTGTTTTGTCACCAATTAATAGGGTTAATTAAGTGTGGTTGTGACAATTAAATAAAAACAACACTCATACCCCTCCCCTACATTCAGGGGTCCGCACATACTGTCTTGCACTGTGCTTTTATTTTTTTTTAAATTAATTCTAGTCACTATTCCAAATTCACACAGAGAAATGACTTTATTGATTTAATAAATAGTATGATATTCCCTGTATAAATGTACTTTAACTTATTCAACCAATCCTACATGACTAGCCCTTGAGCTGGTTTGCATTTACCTTCAGAGGTTTTCAGAACGCCTTGAAAATTGGCCTCATCGATCCCCCAAAGTGACAGTGGGAGGGGCCCTGGCGTCTGTGCTCACCGGCACCCTGAGGGACACTCAGGTGCTGGCCTAAGCCTGAGGGCGGCCCGCAGGAATGATGCCAATCTTGTTGGTTGGTCAAAACTACGTTTTCCAAAAGGAAATTCATAAAAAGATTTAGAAAAACATATTCTTAAAGCAACAGCGATATCACTTTCTGGAGAACAAGTTATGGCCTCACCATCTGCCTCTTTCCCTCCCCCTCCTCCACCCCTCCCCCTGCTCTCTTTTCTTAACGGGAAAGTGGTAGGGACCTTGGACCTCCACATTCTGACGATCTGACCTGAGGGTCCGACCCAGGTCTTTCTCTTGAGTACCAGCCACTTACCAGAAGGTATTAATTCCAGGATCTTCTCTCAAGCAGCCATGGCCTCTGTGAATTCTGGTGCCACCTAGAAGAGCCAAAAACCATCCAGACTGTCCCAGTGGGTTGGGCATCCTAGTGTCACCTGCATGGTGCCCTGATTACTGGCATTTTATTCCAGGTCTTGCTCACATAAATGCTCCAGCTTCACTGTTCTTCAAGATTGCTTTGGCTTTTTACGGTTGTTTGCATTTTCATACGAATTTTAGAACTGGCTTGTTAATTTCCACACACACACACACATACACACACACATGCAAGAGGGCTGTGGTTGGGATTGCACTGAATTGACAGGTTAATTTAAGGGCAATTTACATCGTTATAGTACCGATTCACCCAATTTATGAACACAGTGTTTCTCTCTATTGTTTAATACTTTTTAAGTTTCTTAACATCCCTGTGTTGTTTTCAGTGATGAGGTCTTGCACAGCTTCTGTAAGATTTTTTTCTTGGGTATTTCATTTTTAAAAATCACTAGAAATGAACCAGTTTTCATTTATAAAGGACCCTGGACACTATCCCCCAAAGCCTTGCTTTCATGACTACCGTTTACATTTACTTAAAACATTTTTCAAACTTCAAACCGAGCTGCGGCTTCCTTATTTGGGGCTCAATCACTGGTCCTTGAAACACGGATGCCCTGGGGACACTGGGAACCACTGATGGAAAAGATAAAATTTACTACTGACCATTAGTTTCCTAAGACACCAAAGTGCCAGGGGAAGAGACACAGCACTGTGGAACAAATCCCATCTGGGGAAGAGGAAGCCAGGGCAGGGAGGTTTTGAACAGGCCAGTGGCCCTACACAACGACCACATCACACTCAGCCCTCTCAGCTTCTCAAATCCTTCTTGGAAGTTTTCTACAGAAACATTCCTCCATTCGCCTGCTATCCAACTTGGGAGCACTTCAGGGTGTGAGGTGCAACTAGGTAATCAGTGTGTGGAACCGGACATTCTTGCCTAGAGACGGGGCTCTAACGCCACGGTGCTTGATGTCCAGGCCAGAGTCTGTCGATTTCCAGCGGAGAGGGACGACTGCCGGGTGAAGCAAGCAAAGATCTGCGGTGAGACCAGCTAAGCGACCAGCAGTGACGCTAAACTTTGCACAGGAGGAAACCTATGTCCAAGCGATTTGCTTGAGCCCTTTTTTCTTTTTTTTATTTTTAGAATTTATATGTGCTTTATTCAGATGGCCAGAGTTCTGAGAAAGCCCTTTTTTCTTATAATGACTTTGCTTATCTTCATTATCTTCATTCCCTGCCTGGGCAGCCATTTAAGTTAAAAGAAATGATGGATAGGTTCCCTGGCAAGAGACCAAATGCCATCTAAAGCCAATGCTAGGACAAGATTAGTTCCCTTAATGTCACTTAAAAAGTGAAAGGCAGTGTTATGGATTAAAACAGCGTATGGAACTCACTGCAAGGAGATGGTCTTTTCCATTTACTGTTGCAGGCCTAAATTGTTTTTTTTTTTCTTAATTAGTAAATCTATGCGCTTACTTTCCTGGCTCTTGCAAAATGATAAACAGCTCTAAGAAAAGTCTCTTTTTCAAACATGACAGTTTTTAAGCAAACACATAAGAATTTTAGGTTCCTTGGAGAAGCAAGTCATCTTGTAAATGCAAATATAAAATTTGAGTCCTGGCTGGGGAGCTCAGTTGGTTAGAGCATCGTCCCCATGCACCAAGGTTACAGGTTTGATCCCCAGTCAGGGAACATAAAAGAAACTACCAATGGATGTATAAATAAGTGGAATTCAAATTGATGTTTCTTTCTCTCTCTCTAAAATCAATAAAGAAAAAATTTGAAGATGGTGCCATCATTGAAAAACCCACAAAGTCAACATATAATAGTGGTGGAAGCTTCCCCAATACTTAGAAGATAGCTTAAGGTTTACTCACGGCGTTTATGTTTGGATGAGCATGGCCCGTGGTTTTCCACCTCAACAGAGCACAGCAGGTCCCCATTTCTAAGCTGAGTTGTGGTCCAATTGGAAACAGGAGTTATGAATAAAATTTCCTATACAAGTAATGACGTAGAGGTAATGACTAACTTTCCAGGACAGCCTGCAGCCCATTAAAGCCATGAAGTAGCTGGGATTCCTTTTCCAATTGGCCAGAGGAAGGCTGATGCCCTTAGGAACTCGAGGTTTGAACTCAGCCTGGGAGTTTGGCTCATGGAACTTTCCATTGAAAAAGTTAGCCCTGGTTCTGCAGTGCTGGGTTGGGCCCGGAATAGGCCTTGGGGAGTGATGCCCAATGGCACAATGAGTGATGGAGTGCAGCCTGGGTCTGAGACTGCTCTGTGGTGGCCTAGAGGGAGGAGGTGCCCTGCAGCTCCTGAGGATGGACATCCCTGGGCTCCCTCCTTGGCCCCACATCACTGATCCTGTTCTGGCCTCACACTGGCTTGGCAGGGGAAGGGGTGAAGGGCAGGCAGGAACTGGACTGAGGGAAGGGGCTGGCATGGGCTTTGCAGGGAGCCCCCAGGGGCAAAGGAAGGGACTTCTGGCTACTGAATCAGGAGAAAAGGGTGTTCTTTCTTTGGGGACCTTGACCCAGAAGATGTTTGACTATGGGTTGTTCATTGGTCCAGGGAAGCCTGTGCCCAGTGCTCTGGGAAGGGTGTGCATGACACGTCTTGACACTGTGAGAAGGTGGTTAATTATTGTGCACCGACTGAGGGCTGAGAAACAGTGATGGAGAAGACAGACAAGATGCCTGCCCTCATGGAGTTTAAAAGCGGAGTTGGGGGACACAGAAGTAAAACAAGTAAACAAAAAAAATGCATCATTTAATGTGTGCAAGTGCAATGCAGAAAAGAACAGGGCATGAGAGGGACTAAAAGAGGCCAGCCCTTGGGGATCAGAAGGACTTATGTTCAAGGACATCTAAGTTGAGGTCAGAGATGAGAAGGCAATCAGGTCAAGATTGGTGGGTTAGTGCAGGGGTCCAGAGAGCCTAGGTAGAGACAGGATGGTGTGTGAAGGCCCTGGAGGGAAGATGGAAGCATGTTTGAGGCCTTGAGCTAACCAAGTGTTTGGAGTCAAGGCAGCAAGAAGATAACGGCATGTGGTGAGGCAGAAACACCATAGGGGCTGACGTCATCCTCACAGCCCCCCAAGTTTAGGCAGGGAGGACATGATTTTTATTGCATTTCCCTAAACTGACTCTGCTCTGAGCGGGTAAAGGATGAAAAGTGGGCAGCAATGGAAGTCATGAGTCCAGTCAGGAGGCCTCTGTGGAAAGGATGGGGACGTGGAATGAGGTGATGGAGAGAGAGGAAGGTCAAAGGGGATGTTTTTGGAGGTGGATGAAATGCAGAAGGCAGGAGAAAGGCAGGACAAACACTGGTTTCAAAATTTCTGGTCTAGAATCTGGGTAAATATGGTTTGGGGGTTTATATGAAAATTGAATTGCAGTATCTAAGCAGAGAGTTAGGTATAGGGAGGAAGAGTAATTTTTCCTGTACCTTTGTGAGTTATTGCCCCAGCCCCTGAAATAAAAGACAAATTAGCAAGAGGAAAACAAGCCTAAGTTTATTAACATGTAAAACTCATGTGTACATAGATATCCAAAGAAAACTGAGTAACTCAAGGAAGTGGCTTAGAACTCTGGCTTATATGGCATCTTCCACAAAGAACAATTAATTTGTGGAGAAATGAGAAGACAAAGGAGACAGTTTTAGGCTTCCAAAAGCGAATATAAAGACTAGCTAGAAAAATTTGTTATGTAGATTCCGCTAATGTCGACTGGAAGCTGATGGGTCTAATGTTTTCTCCAGTGATTGACTTTCGTCTTTCCTGGGTGGTAGAGAGGGGAGGAGGGACACCTTTGACAACGTATGTTCTGCTCTACGGCCAACAAAGGAGAGGGCAGGGAGCTTTCCTTATGTCTGCTATTTTTCAATTGCCTTCAGCTAAAAATAATCCTTATGCCAAAGTGGTGTATCTGATCATCTTCCTTGGTATGTGACTTGGAGCACAGGGGACTTGGCTGGGGACACAAAGTTAGGAATTGTTGGTACAGAGATGGTGTGGTGTGTTGAGAAAAATGGTCCATCCTCCAAAAGACATCTGTGTCTTAATCCCTGGAACCTGTGAAAGTTACCTTATATGGCCAAGATGTGATTAAGTTAAGGATCTTGAGATAGAGATTATCCACATGAGCCCTACATGCCAGCACAAGGGTCCTTCTAAGAGAGAGGCAGAGGGTTTTAGCACACACAGAGGGGAAGGCAGTGTGAGGATGGAGCAGAAAGATCTGAAGATGCTGGCCTTAAAAACTGGCTTGATGTGGCCACCAGCCAAGGAATGGCAGAAGCTACTAGATGCTGGCAGAGGAAGGGAAAGATCCTTCCCTGGAGCCTTGGGAGTGCAGCCCCCACTGACACCTTAAGTTCAGCCCAGTGATGCTGAAGTTGGACTGTTTGCCTCAGGAACTGTGAGGGAACGAACTTCTTTTGCTTTGAGCCATCACATTTTTGGTGATTTGTTAAAGAGCCACAGGCAACTAACATAGTGTTATACAAATGAGCGAGATCAACTGAGGTCACCCAGGAGAAGAGCCTGTGTCATCAGAGGAGGTGGCCCCTGTCTGAGGTCTGAGCAAAGTCCCACAGAGGAGGAGACAGCCTCAGAGAAAAACAGGATGGTCAGAGGGGTATAGTGGGTAAATTCAACACCCACACAGCTGGGATGCCTATTCTCATTTATATTTCCTATTTTGCCCCCTCAGCCATAAAATTGAAAAACACTGAGTTCTTCCCACTTTCGGTGAGCCCACAAGACTGACTCTTGGCTGGGTCGAGCTTAGCAGGGGAGGTGATTTTCATGTTTGCAAAAGACTGATGCTTTGCATCATTTCTCTCTTCGTGTAAGAATTCTGAAGTAGATGTGAAAATCAGGTCATTACCACGTTTTAACAGTCCAGCCATAAGGGCAGTTCTCAAATTATCAATAGCATGTGTCTTACAAATCTGCTCTTATGTCACTTGGTCTGACACGTTCTTTCCTGTATGAGCACATTCACATGAGATCAATTCAGTCATAAAGAAACTGATGGACCAGGTAAAATTGAATATCATTTTACATTAGTTTCAGGTGCATAGTGGCTAGACCTTTATGTATACCACTTACGAAGTGATTCCCACTCCCCACCCCCCAAATATGTCTAGCACCCATCTGGCACCCCACACATGGAGTAAAGGAGGTTTTAAAGTTAAAAAAATGGAGCAGAGATGCATGTTTTCTACAAGCAGTAACTGTAAATAAGACAATTAGTTTTAAAATCTGAACTTTTCTTGGATTTTGTAAGAGACTCAGCCTTGCAAATCCTTTGACCCTCCCATACTCTGGGAGAAGGCAGGAAAAGGCTCTGGTAAACACAGAAGTGACGCCTCTGAGCTGGGATTTCAATAGAAGGGAGCCACATAGCGAAAGATGAACCCCTAAACGTTTTTGAATTGTAAATAAGTTGCCAATGGAAGAAAGAGATATAAGGAAGCAAATGTGCTGTTGCCTCAAATTACACCAGAATCCTGCCCTCCTCGCCTGACCCCTTGCTGTTGCCAGAGCAACGGACACTGGGACCCATCCTGGGGCCCTGCCTGAAACTCTGCTCTCCCTTCAAGCCCAAGTGCATTCCTTTCTTTTTTCCCTTCAGAATTTCTAGTGGACAATTCATTGCATTTCCCCTCCTAGAAGTTATCTGAGTCAATATTTTTCACAGACGCTTTTTGAGAGGCCAGCCGACCTTTGCACCCCCTCCAGCCCACACCAGGCATAGCGGTGAGTGAGCAGCCAAGGCCGGCCTGGGCCTCTCCTCCTCGGTACCCTGGCCAAGCCTTACTCCCCTCCTCCTGCCAGTTACCCTTCCCTGGATACTGTCTGGTTATTGTGAAGCAGGAGTGGAACACTAGTGCTGGTAGTTAAGTAAGATTTCAAAAAGAAGTGAATCAGCAGAAAAGGTGCAGGGCAGTAAAATGTGCAAAGAACTTAGAATTCTGATGAACTCAAATGCTGGTGTGTAGTTCCCCCTTTCATAACTGAGAAAATCAGTCACTTTGCGAGTGAGATTACGTGGTTGTTTTGTGCCCACCTCAGGAGACCAACATCACAGAATCCTAAACCAGCAAATGAAAAGAGATGCAGGTCTGGGAAGCTGGGCAGAGACGTTTCCTATCCCAATGGAATTGCCAATGGCTGCAGACAACACAAGTCCAAACAAAACCCTGTTCTCCCTGGACAAAGGGCCAGGAAAGGGGCAACCTTGCAAGACAGAAAGCTTTTAGACAGTCACTGCTACTCTAGCCAGACACCGCAGAAAACATGTGGAGCCTCCCACCACCTCTATGCCACCAGCAGACTGAGCAGGATGCCTGAATTTCCACCTGCCGGTTGTAGTGGGTCACCCAAACCCCTGGGTGCCCCATTGCTGTAAGTGGGATTGTGAGGGAAGCCTACATTTCCATACCGCATTTATGGATTGGAACACTTAATATAGTAAAAGGTAGCAATTCTCCCTGAATTAATATACAAATTTAATGCAATTCCATCTGTATTTTGCTTTGGGCAGTGATCACAGGTAAATGCATGTACACAAATGTATTGAGTTATATACTTAAGATCTGTGTACTTTATATGTGAGTTGCACACACACCCCACCCCCACACTCAGAGCATCCTATGAGTGCCAGGCATTATTTTTGTCCCCAGAATTATGTCTCACAAAAAAACGTACAGTTGAAAGCATCTTTCCATCCAGCGGTATATCCTTTGGATTAATGCTTGCAAAAGGTGATGCTTATAATTTATTATAAATTGTGCTGGCCGTGCGACACATTCTGGGGCCCGAGACCCCACTTGCGTGCTGCCGCAGTGGGTTAACACCATCCTTACACTGATGTCCCTCCAGAGCCTATGGAGCCATCGGTGTCCCTGGGACTTAAAGGAGGTGCCACCTCAGGGAGAGCGAGAATCTCTCCTGCTGACTTAGGGCCTCAGGGCAAATGCTGTCCTTTCGTGCCTGTCTTACCTTCATGATCTCAGCAAACAGATGAAAAGTGAATCCTGCTCTCCAAGTCCCCCAGAACAAGGTGATCCCCACATGGGGTGGCATTGGGGGGTTCTTCACAGGGGCGGGATCGTTGGTTTGCTTGTAGCACTGGTGCCTGAACTCAAGTGCTTCATTTTCTTCACTCCGTCTGGACGAGGTTAACTTCAGGATTGCAACAGCTCTCTCCTCTGCTCTGATTCTACATCCATCAAGAAACAGGGCACCTTAGATACTCTAACCAGGTAAAGGTACAGCCCCACTGTAAACAGCTGGCATTCTGGGTTACACACCTGTGTCCGGGTTCTGTGAACCAGCCTGGCCGTGTTCGGCAGATCCCCCGTCCGGGATACTGTCCCCTGCCGTGCCCCATCCCTGACCCATGAGGGGCCCACCCTTCAGTCTCCCCCTCAGTGATCCCTCTGTTTGATTCAATAATGACCAATTCAAATAAAAGGCCTAACACAAAAATCAGGCAAATATGTTTAATTTTTTAAAATAACTGATGGCAAAATAAAATATTTACATCACATCATACTGTGTAAACATGTAAGGTCTCTGTACAAAGAAATATACATGCAAAATAATGTAAAAATTTAACTGAAATGATAAAAGAAACAATACACAAATAAAAGTTGTGAGGTTACGAATACACATCCAGTTTTGAATCCAATTTCTTTTAAAAAGTTTCTGTACAATTTTACAAGAAACAAACAAAACCCAACCAAAGAATAAATAAAATACATTGGAAGCTGCAAGTCTTAACTACGCCACTTTATGGCTCAAGACCCAGGTGTCCGGCTGGCTCGGGAGGCAGCTGGCCTCCGTGTTGGTGTACTGCACACACGGAGATAAAAGGACACCCAGAAAAGTTCAAGCGTGCCCAGAAACCCAGCGTCTTCTGCGGGAGGCCCCCCTCACCAACGTGACTGCCACAGTGACCCAGCCAGGGGATGCCCACCTCCAGGCTGCTGGTGCTGAACTGGCTTTTATTTCTTACCAAAAGCTCGAAGTCCAGCCAATTTTTATACAGAAAGTTGAACGTCAAAAAGTCTAAAAAGTAGTAAATGTCCAGACTGATTTTGGGAAAAAAAATAATACTTTGGCATTCTGAATAATAGCATAATAAAATTTAAAACATTACCCTATTATCCAGTTTTGTATTCAGAGTATGAAACCACTTTTATCGTCCTCAAAACTGACCAATTTCACGAAGATTTAGGTCTCCTTGAATGGATGGCACCGGGCTACGACCCCCCACCCCTCGCCCCAACCCCGACACACACACAAAACCATAAAGCTCACCGTACGAAGTATGTGCTTTTTCTATATATTTATTACAGGTACAACAGAGGTCTTCATAAATAGTTGCATAAAATGTTAAAGCCACGACATTGCACATGATATGAAATAAAACCAAAAAACCCCCCAATGAGTGCATTTACAGTATTTTCATCTGACTGTGTACTGCTCAACAATCTGATTGACGGCTTGGGGGCGGGGGCGGCGGGGCAGGGCCCAGCCTGATGTCCTCGGTGGTGGGCAGAACCCGCTGACCCCCAAAGGGAGCCCCAGGCAGAGGGCAGGGCGTAGGAGAAGGACAGACCGAAGGCAGGACCAGTCTTATATACAAGTAAGGCCTACATTTCATCAGAGCAAAACAATTCATTCTATTTTTTATGCAAAGGTTTGAGGTTGAATGCACATTTCAGAAGCCTAGTCTGGCATCCCAAGAGACGCACACAGACCGGGCAGCTGGAAAAGCTCAGAGCCGGGCGGATGCCAAGCTCCGGCCCAGGCTGCGGGGCCGGCCGCCACGGCGGGGGAGCCTTCCCCAGAGGTGTCCAGTATCTGTTTTGTTCATTAACACCAGTGGTTGAACATAGGCATTTCGTTTCCTTGAATAAGTCTTGGAAAATGATAAATTTGCAAAATTCTATTTGAGTTTGTTTAAAAAAAGTTTCTTTTTCTTTTTTGCAGAAACCTGAATGAAAGACTGTGACACAGCAACGCTGTCTCCGCTCTCAGAGTGCAAGAGAAGGCCCTCCACCCCAGCACGGCTGGCAGCCCGAGCCCCGAGCACCGCCAAGCACGGCTCGCTCGGAGTGAGAATTCCACACGATGAACATACGGCAGCTGAGCAGTTACATTGGTTTGTGCTGCTCTTCAAAATTCAAATTAACAGCTGATTGGCAGGTGAAAGAGAATGAGAAAGAACTTCAAGACAGGTCAAACCCTAGGCACAAGCCTGCTCTGTAAGAAGTTTTTAATGCTACGAATTGGTCGAACATCGTTCTGGTGTTTGCGCCGCTCAATGAAGGAAGTCAGTCTGGACGTGTCGAGGACGCCCGCGCCTTTGCCGTCGCCGTGGCCTGCCTGCAGCCACTGCTCCTGGAGGGCCAGCGCAGCCGAGGGACGCTTGGTGGGGTCCTCTTGTAGGAGGAAACACACGAAATCCTTGGCCTTCTGGCTTACTCCTTTAAAGTAGTCATCTGGGAAACTAAAGTCTAGTCGGCAAATGTTCAGGCAGGTCTCTTCCACGCTGTCGTCCAGGAAGGGGGACACGCCGCTAAGAAGTACATAAGTGAGCACTCCAACACTCCATGTATCCGAGGTCAGGGAGACCGGGTTCCCGAGGATGATTTCGGGGGCTGCGAATTCAGGGTTCCCCAGTAACTGGTGGATGTAGTAGGTCGTGTTGAGTTGGACAGCATCTCCAAAGTCGGCCAGTTTAATTGTGGGCTTGGCTGAACTCTGATCCACCAGGACGTTTTCGGGCTGGAAGATAGGATAAGGCAACCGTCAATCCATCGACCCCAGTCTTAAGCCTGAACATGACGCTCAGCAGGAACCTGTGAGGCCGACTGGAACAAACTGGGCACGTGCAAAACAGGTGAAACTCTTGGCATGCCAGGCCCATGGAAGGAGGAAAACACAGCAGCGCAGAGGAGCCACTGCCCCAGTGCAGCTCAGGCCGGCCCTTTCTGGGGGTTAGCGTAAAGCAGAGCCTTCGAGGTCATTTTCCCTCCCGGCACAGAGAGCAACACTCTCCCTTCCTTTTGCCACCCACGCTGAACCAGCCCCACACCAGCCCAGCGAAACTCCCACAACCTTCTGAAATCCCACGAAACGTGCGAAGATCTCACGTCACTGAAAGCAAGCTCTTAAAAACAGGAGTTTGGAAATCAGTGTCCCCATCTCCCACCCCTCATATTTGTCCCCAGACCTCTGGGAGCACGTGGCCTGGATTCAGAGGACAAGCAGAGGGTAGACTCCCACATGCTGTGGCCGAGCCATGGTCACGCACGCCGCTGTCACAGGAGCCCCACTCACCTTTAGGTCCAGGTGTGCTATTCTGCAGTTGTGAAGGTATCGGACGGCTTCCAGAACCTCCCCCAGATACGCCCTGATCTTCCCTTCAGTGAGGTTTCCCCATCGCACCACGCAGTCCAGGAGACGCCCCTGGTCAGCCCTGCGGGGGTAGGAACGTCCACGCCTGTCATTGTGGTGCTGGTTCACTTTGGAGACCTCTCTGGCCTCACAGGACACAAACGCACCATCTCTGGGCCCCACTGTTAGTGCTCTGGCGGAATTGAAGGTCCTATTCCACCTGAAGGCATGACTGCATTGAGAGGGCGATTTCTGGTTGACAGCACAGTGGAGGCACGTGTGGGGGACAGGGCCGTCCCACCCTCAGAGGGAAGTGGAGGTGCCCGCTTAACTGGCTCCATCAAACCCTGAGCCGTGGCTCCGTCACCCAGGAAGGCTGTGCAAACGATGCAAGTGGAGGCGGACAAGGCAGTACAGTAAGGGATGCACACGGGTCTCCAGTCTTCCTGCTGTGGACTTACTTTTAATATTTGAAAAACACGTACACAAAAAAAGTAAAAAAAAAAAACAGATAAAAAACACTTATACACAGCTGCCCATATGCTGGGGACTAAATACCTTCTATCGATTCACATAATTTTCTGACAAGAGTGTTTTATTTCCCCATTTTATGGTGAGGAAACTGAGGCCCAGAGAAGGTATGTAACTTCTCCAAGGTCACACAGCTCATAGGAGAAGGCTGGAATTGCAATGAGGTAGTCTGGCCCCGGCCTTTCTGACCACGGGTCCATGATGCCCTCTTTGTTTGCAAAACAAACTTATAGGAAAATTGGCCACTTGTCTGATAACGGGGAATAATCAAGAAGAATTTTATAGTAATTTGTTATGGAATAAATCCTAGTAACACTATGATGAGGCCAAAATACTTGGTTCCCAAGTGAAGAGAAATGATGGCCCAGTGCACCACAGCTTTTAAGCCAGAGCAGGTTTTCGAGGAGGACTCCCGGCCGGTCATGTGTGCATCCCCAGGGAAGATGGGCACTTCTCAGTCATCAAACTCCTACCGCTAGAAAGGACCCAGCCAGGTACTGAGGGCCCACAGGGGCTAGGTCCCTGCTTGGACATCACTTTAGCTCCACAACAATCGTCCGACTGAGATTTTAAAGGATGCCCAGGCCCCACGTCCAGGATGTGCCCTTCGCACAGGATGACCAGCCTCAGTGAGGGCCTGCCGTCCCCCTGGCTGCCACCTGATAGGCTTCCTATTCCATGGAGAGGATGCGCAGGCCCCGTGATGACGACCTTCTCTTGGAGGTTTCAGCTGTGCAGCCCTGGGTGGGCATACCCTGCCGAAACACCCTCTCCCAGGCTGGCTGGTGCCCCTCAGCCCTGCGGCAGCCTTGCCCTCTGAAGACTGTGGGGTGGAGGCACTTACAAATTCTTTTTAAAAATATATGAGAAACAGAAAATAATAACGCCCCTTAAAAAGGAAAAATAGGAATTTACACAAATCTAAAAGCTGAGATGTTTCATGGAATGAGACCAGGAGGTCCTAAGGGCGGGGCTCCCCAACGCCGGCATCGGCATCACAGCCAGTCTGGGCCACAGGATTCTGCTGCAGGGCGTCTTGTGCCCACAGGACATGGGCAGTACCCCTGGCCTCCACCCTTTAGATGCCAGGAGCACCCCCACCCTGAGCTGTGACACCAAAAGTCTTCAGACACTGGCAAATGTCTGTGGGACAAAACTGCCCCCCGTTGAAGACCACTGCTTACGGGTCACAGGTCTTACACACATGCTTTCTTTTTAAATGACTGAGCCATTTACTGAGATGGCTCACAGGACCTGGGGAGGACCTTGGGGACCAGTGGGGCTGCTCTGGTGGGTGTGGGTGACCGCCCCTGGAGGGTGACCTTTCTGTGAGGAGCATCTTCCCTCCCTGACTTTCAATCATCCTTCAGTGCTGAGGGGCAGGACTGGCCCTGGGGCTGAGCGTAACGCCTGAAGCATCAGCCAGAGTAGGTCCTGGCAAGTCCACCTCTTCAGAGGCTGAAGTCTCAGGACCTGTGGGGACCAGGTAGCGTCTCCGGGTTGGCTGAGACCCAGCAGGAGCCTGGGAGGTGACGCCGGGCATGCTGCGCCCCTGTGGGGCAGCGTGTGCCCAAAGGCTGTGCTGGGAAGCTGTAAAGCTGCACTCTGATCGTAGACAGACTTTTGAGAAGTTCTGTGAACCCTACCAGCCCGATTTCTACATGGGACAACAATAAAACACCGGACGTGGAGGTGATGGTCACAAAGACAGGAGGAAAGCCCAGGTGTACCCACATTTCCAAGACCAGGACGTAGCTGGTGGGGGTCTCAAAGGTGTCCAGGAGGCTGACCAGGAGCGGGTGCTGGACGTTCTGCAGGACTCCAAGCTCGTGGGTGACCTGGTCACGCTTCATCAACTTCTTGTTCACAAACTTAGTGGCCACTGCTCGCTTGGTTCCCTTCTGGTCACATTTCTTAACGACGGAGAACCTGCCCCTGGAACACGGGATGGGAAGAACATCAGGCCGCTGAGAGAGGCACAGAGAAAAGGCTCAGTGAGAGCACGTGGCCAGGACGCTTCCTGGCTGAGCCTGTCCATGGGCCCCACGACGGCCCTGAGGCAGCGAGCCTGTGTCCAAGCCCCTCAGCCGTGTGATGGTCTCTCCTCTTCCTCCAGGCAGTCTTCTCCTTGCCTGGGTCTGGCCGGGCTGCACGACTCCCCCGCCTTCTGAGTGTGGCGGAAGCCACACTGTGAGATTTGCTGGGCAGACCCCACCTCGGCTCTCGTGGAGAAATTTCCTCGCCATGTGTGAAGCTCAGGAGGGACTACTCTGCCTCCTGGTCACCACCATCCCCTTTAACAGGTATGTCACCACCACCCTGCCTTTGTAGGGTGTGTGTAGGGGCAGGTCACTCATCGCTAGTTCGTGGCCTCTGGAGCTGCACCCCAGGGACTAAACCCTAGAGGCCTCGGCCGCACCTTGACATGCTCCGGACAACGGGGTCTGGTGTGATTGGATGAGACGTGGGGGGAAGGGAGGAGAGGTGGGAAACTGAGGAATGGAAATTAACCTGTGGCCAGGGCAGGCTGTGGTGGGTTAAGATGGCCACACTCCTTTGCTCATCTTCCCGTGGCGGGAGTGTGCACATGTGTGTGGGGGTGTCTCTCTCCTCCCTGGAACCTGGGCTGGGTGGGGGCTGGTTCTGACCCACAGAATTTGGAGGGAGCGTGGTTGCTGATTTCTGAGGCTGGGCCTTAAAGAGGCCTTGCAGCTTCCGCTTTTGCTATCCTGGAGTGCTTCTGCCACCACCTGAGGAAGTGCCGGGGCCTTTGTCCCAGGTGAGGCCATGGACATGGGGGTGAGGCCTAGGAGAGGCCAACAGAACGACTGCCGATCAAGAACTTGATGCAGGACGTGACAAGTCCCTGCTGCTCTGAGATGGCTGCCCTGTGCAGCGTGGTACCTGACAGCCACCGCCAGTACGGCCACTGGAGCGTAAGAGGCTGCTGCTGGGGGATAGCATTTTTGGAAGGGACCAGCTCAGCTGTCAGGCTTCTGACCTCCTTCTTGCCACACAGCACATGGTGAGATGTGGAGGGGTGCTGTGTGGCAGGATAGCTGGAAGGGGCCTGGGTGCCTGAGGACACTGCCGAGCCCGGGCTGCCCCTCTCTTCTTTCAGTCTGTGCTCGAGCCCCTGCTCCTCCACCCTCAGCTCCCTGTGCAGCTGGAACCGGAGGAACACCTGCAGCCTTTCTCACCCTGGACTCCAGGGGAGATTGAAGTCCTACAGAAAAGGGGCGGGTGACTCCTCCCTGAGTTCTCCAAGGATTGGGCAGGGCTGCACTGCCCTGGGGACCCAGTGGGAGTCACTCTGTCACATCAGTGGCAGCTTACGGCAGTGGGTCATAATTCTCTCTCGAAACCTGAGCTGAGAATTTCTCCGTTACTTCCTCACCATTGAGTGTTGAATGGCGATTCCAGGCTATGCTGCAAATGTAAAACCTGTGACTTCCGCCTGCTGGCAAACACACCGTTTACCTTCATTGTCTACCCTTACAGTGGGCATGTCTCACGTGCTGCTCTCTCCAAAGGGGCCCTGGCTCCTACCTGCCGAGCTCAGCCACTTCGCTGTAGAAGGAGTCAAAGTTGTCTTTCCAGGTCACCATGACCCCATCGCTCCCTGGACCTGCAAGAAGAGCAGTGCCTGCCCTGAGCTTGGTATACAAGGTGCGTCTCGGGAACAAGCCCACAGAGCTGCGCTGCCCCACAGCAAGCATACATGGCCACCGAGCACCCGTGGCTCATCGCAAGGAGTATGTGCTGCATGAGGCGCATGCACACGGCATGCTGGGACTCAGCATGGACGAAGGGGGACTTATGTGACAGGAATGAACTCACACTTCCGCTTCCATGATTTTCCCACCCACTTCTCCATGTGTCAAAATATCCCCCTTAGCTTTCACTTGTGATTTATTTTTTAAAAAGTCATCTGTAGAATTCCTGTGACATCTTTTAAAATTCAGAACATCGATGATTCTTCACTATCAAATTCAAGACTTTCTTTCTTGTGCCATAATCCCCAAATCAGAATACGTGATTTCTCTGACTTAATGAGGTTGAAATATTTAGGATTAAGTATCACCAAGCCCTTCTTATATGAAATGTTAAAGGGACTTATCTAAGAAAAATAAGATAAAAAATAGGAACAGTAAAATGACAACAAACTCACAACTATCAACAACTGAACCTAAAAAAACAAAAACAAAAATGAACCAAGCAAACAACTAGAACAGGAACAGATTCACAGAAATGGAGATCACATGGAGGATTATCAGCGGGGAGGGGAAGAGAGGAATGGGGTAAAAGGTACAGGGACTAAGAAGCATAGATGGTAGGCACAAAATAGACAGGGGGAGGTTAAGAATAGTATGGGAAATGGAGAAGCCAAAGAACTTGTATGTATGACCCATGGACATGAACTAAGGGCAGGGGGAATGTGGGCTGGAGGGGGAGTAGAGGGCAGGAAGGATTAAAGGGGAGAAAAAATTGGACAACTGTAATAGCATAATCAATAAAATATATTTTTAAAAAAAGATAATGTGAAATAAGAGTTCTAAGACAATTCTGTTTATTGTCTATACACAGGGTGCTCTGGACTCAATTCACCTTTCAATTCGGATTTGTATTTTCGTTCTTGGAAGCAGCTTCCAATACCTGGCGCAGCTATAGGACCAAGAAGGAATCGCAGCAGCCCCCGACTGCACAGCTGGCCGTGAATGAAATGGCAGCTGGAGGTCAATCAATACGTGTTGCTACTGAGCATCTCCATATGTCGAGTGAAACCACCGGGAAATATAAAAGGCTTACGAGGTGGCTTCTGCCTTCAGTAGCTCACAGTTCAGTGGAAGAGAGAACAAGACCTTGCCGGGCAATGGAGAGAACAGGGGTTCAGACCAGAGACTTGGGTCCCACCGAAGTCGCCTGGAGTTCATGGAAGGGGCAGGAGGACACACCCACCAGACAGGTCTTTGTGAGGGTCTGAGACAGGCACAGAGCCTGCACAAGCCTCGGCCATACTCCCTCCTTTCCTCCCTTCTTTCTCACTCGTGTTCCACAAGTTCGACTGAGATCAGATTCTCTTAGAGCTAAAGCGTCAACTGAATGACTAGATCGAAGAGAAACTGGATACAAGAATGTATTTTGATGGCTCAGAGCACAGAATGCATCTTGTTCTAACCCAGAAGCTCAGGTGTCCAGTGGCCGAGGTCAGAGGTGCCCAGAGGTCAACCACCTCACGACACGTCCCAGAGACTGTGGCCTACTACTCGCAGCTCTTGTTTGGAAGGCCCACAGTGACACACTGTCATATTTTCCTGGCCATGTTGTGGGTGGGGGGAGGGATTCTGGACTTGGGATTCCAGCTCAGGAGCGCAGCTTACCTAGAACCCTCAGACTGGCTGAACATGAGGCTGAACCCATGTCATTCACAGCGATGCATGTGTAGATGCCGTCGTCTTCTGTGGTCACACCGATGATCTTCAGGGTGGCCTCTCCTAAGTCACTGACACACAGATGAGAACACGCGTGTCAGAAAGGCTGCCCCCACCTCTCTCCTTCAGGGTCG
Organism: Macrotus californicus; assembly: GCA_007922815.1. Taxonomy (NCBI): domain Eukaryota; kingdom Metazoa; phylum Chordata; class Mammalia; order Chiroptera; family Phyllostomidae; genus Macrotus; species Macrotus californicus. The sequence goes on along the minus strand of VMDR010000114.1, from coordinate 349,115 downwards.
CAGAAGAGCAGGGGCTCAAGGACTGATGAGGCATTTCAAGTGGAGTTTTAATTTCAGTTGCACACCCAGGTAACAAAAGGCTCCCTCATGGGAAGCGTCCCAGTGAGAAAGGTGACCCTGGGCCTCAGTGACGTCAGCCACAGTGAAACTGGCCTGCGAAAACCAGCCCACAGGCGAGCCTTGCTCACCTGTAGGAGATGCTGTAGTGGCCATCGTTGTTCAAGGTGTTGTGTTCAGGGCCCTTCCAGGTGATTGAGGCCTTCGGGCGTCCACAAACCCGACATCTAAGAACAACGGTCTCCCCTGTCTCGCATGTGACCTCACTCAAGGGAATGACGAATTCTGGGGGAACTGCAGGAGAAAGGAGTCAGTATCACTGGATCTCTGGCTCCCCGTCACACCCGCGAAGGCCTCCCGAACAAACAGGTGGGGCCTCAGCTCCTGCCTGCGCCCAGAGTCCCAGGAAACCTGTTTCCCCAGCTCCCACTTGAGTGTTCTGAGACACACCCCCGGGACCTACAACCTGTAAGACCAGAAGAAAAAGAAAATGGTACTCACCGTCATAAATGTAGTTGGGATTGAGAAGCTGAAAGGGAAAAAACACACCAGTATTAACCAAAAACAGGGCCTATTTTGAGATGCATTCAAAGGCTACAATGATCACTGAAAGATGAGCAGAAATACCACTTGGTTGGCTTGGGTTTCATTCACGATCGACCACATTTTCACTCTTTTAAACACACTTGAAGCTTCCTGCCACAAGAATTTGGGTGAATTTAAAACACAAAAGTACTGCTTAAACTCCAGAGACCTCCATTTTTCTCCTCCTGCGAGCTGACTCCAGCCGTCCTGAACTTTCCTTCTGTAGGACGGCCCGCATCCTGACCCAGGGTCCCTGGATTCCCATCAGGGAATACTTCCTTTTTCTCCAGGCAAAACCCCCACAGGTTTAAGGCAATCTGATTACAAAGAGTAAAGCTACTGGAGCCAGGGAACCCACACGCCTGCATTTAGCCACTGCCCCTTGGTCTGAGGAGGTCTGAGCCTCAGCTGCTCTGCACTGTCTGCTCCCCAGAATCCAGCCTCAGCTTCTTCTGGGAACCTACCAGTGGTTTTTGTGAAAACCAGGCGTGTACCTGGTGAGGTCTCTGTGTGTATACCTGGTTCCTTACAGTACATACGGGTGCCGATGCCAGCCAGCACTGCCCAAGAGCCCTCTGCAAAGCCTGGCAGGATCTGCTGGTTCCAAGCAAGACGGGGCCCCTGGTCTGGGGCACACCACCCTGCACGATGCTCCTGCGTCAGCATCAGCCCCTCCTGACACCGCTTCCTGGAGACACCTGAACTCACCTTCACCGATACCTTGTTGCTGAGGCCTTCCCGCGATTTCCGATAACCATTTTCTAACTTGCCTTCCCGTTTGCCGTCTTTATCTTTTTTCTCAGATTTTTTCCTTAAACGGAGTGCTGTGTGCCAAGATGTTGACTTCCTAGGGGGAAGTTAACGCATTGTTAATATCCTGCCTTTCCAGTGTTCAGCAAAGGGTTCTGGAAAGCGCTGGAGGAGAGCGGACTATGAGGTGGTGGAGAAAACTTCCTAACAGTGACCTCTGCTGAGACCACTTTCCCGCAAGTCTCAATAACCAGGAGATGACACCAACACTCTCTTAAATCAGATCTGGAGGATAAAATACAAAGGTGCCTGCGATGGGTAACTTTGGGTACCAACTTCCACTGGGTGCTCAGCAATTTGGTCAAACATTATTCTGGGTATTTCTGGAGGAGATTAACATTTTATCTTATTTTTGTAAACATTTAATTTATTTATTTTCAGAGAGAAGGGAAGGGATGGAGAGAGGGAGAGAAACATCAGTGTGTGAGAGAAACATCGATTGGTTGCCACGCTCCCAACTGGGTACCTGGCCCGCAACCCAGGCATGTATGTGCCCTGACCAGGAATCAAACTGGCGACCCTTTGGTTCACAGGCTGGTGCTCAGTCCACTGAGCCACACCAGCCAAGGCTGGGTGAGGTTAACATTTTAAGTGGCAAAGCCGGTTACTCTTCATGCAGTGGTGGACCTTACCCAACCAGTCGAAGGCCCGACTGAAACAAAAAGACAGCCTCGTTGAACAAGGGGAAACATTCTCTAGCAGAATGCCTTCGAATTTTATCTGCACCACGGGCTCCCCCGGGTCTCTAGCCTGCTGGCCCGCGCTACAGATTTGGACTGGTCCGCCTAATTGCATAAGCCAGTTCCTTATAATGAACCTCTTTGTCTCTCTCTCTCTCTCCCCACACGCACGATTCTATCTCTCTGGAGGAGCCTAATACAGAGCCCAAGAATATTTTTGGAGGAAACAAAACATAAAATTGGAATTCTTAAACAATGTACTAAAATAAAATATTTCTGTGTACCAAGGAGAAACAGGACAAGAGATTGTCATTGGAGACAGGCTCTCTGTAGCCTAAACTCCAGCTAAGCCCCCCATGTGGGGTGTGGGTGAGGGTCCAGAGCCGAACCCAGAGGCACAGCCTGGGCTGCAAGCCCAGTCAAGGGCAGAGCCAAGCTTGGAGAGGACCACGACCACCATCGGTGCCTTTGGGTCTGGGTTCCTGAAGCCTTTGGAGACTTGCAAAACCATCAAGTCCTGCAACGCTTCCTGGAAGCCATGTGGCTGGCCTTGACCACAGCCAGAGAGATTCAGGGAAGGGAAGTTTTTGAATCCAGCACCCAACTTCACAGTGTTTTTTAATGTTTAATGCAACAAAATTGTTTTCAAGTTTCTTAACTAACCTTCCAGTAAATATAAGGTAAGTTACCTTATATCTTTACCTGCAGCTTACAGAATGAGTATCTTTTTAAAAAAAAAGATTTTATTTATTTATTTTGAGAGAGAGGAGAAGGGAGAAAGAAAAGGAGAAAAACATCAATGTACAACCACGCCCCCTACTGGGGACCTGGCCCACAAAAACCCAGGCATGTGCCCTGACTGGGAATCGAACTGGCGACCCTTTGGTTTGCAGGCTGGCACCCAGTCCACTGAGCCACACCAGTGAGGGCCAGAAAGAATGAGTATCCTTACAGATGTGTGTCAATAATGAGTAGAGGTCCTTGGAAAGTCCCCTAGAAATGCCCTCACACCCTGGACATCCAGGAACTAAAATATCACCACCATCTTTCTAATGGCTTGAAACAGCTGTGTGTCTGCCAAGTGCAGGTAATTAAAGGCACCCGTAGAACAAGTCTGAGCGATGGAAGGCCACCTTCACTTTGGGGTTCCACACCGTGCTTGGAGAGGAACCTGAACTCACAGAGAAGAGCGCCACTTTCCCTCGCTGACTTTCGGCCTTCTGGGGCCCCTCCCCACAACTGCCCCACCGGGCACTCACTTGAGGGTCCCGTCGGGGTTCTCCATGATGACTGTGCTGGTATGCCCCAGGACAAAGCCTGGAATCCAGCCCTCGGCTGCGGGGCACTGGTCAGTGGCGGCTCGGAACACCAGAAACATGTTCTGCTGATTGCTGGCCAGAATTTGAACGACCTCTCCTTGATAGACGTTGATCTCATCCTCCTTCACTGCCGTGTAATCGTGTGTCACCAACATGGTGGAGATGTTGCTACTGCTGCTACTTTCACTCTGTAGGCGGAGAGATGGAGAGAAAAGAGGCAGAAGGACCTGAAACAAGGCTGGTGACAGGAACTCGCTCGTCAGTGCGCATCACAGCACGGCGACTCAGAGCAGGGCTCACCGGATGGACAAGGAGGATGCCACACTCTCTGCTACTTTGGGCTTTTTCAATAATCAAAAACCAGAGTTTAAGCAATTTAGGAACAATCTAAAAAAAAAAACACCAGTACAATGACGATACTTTATTTTGGATGCTTTTATTTCAGTTCCGTTACTGTAGCCCCATCTCCTTGTACCATTGAAGGAACGGCTCGGGCCTTGTGTTCATGCCACACTGGGTTCCACCTACGTCCCAGCAATGCCATTGTGACTGTCATGCTCACTGAAACTGCTATTGAATTAAAGAGCTGCAAACAGTAGCCCTTCAGCTCACGGACAGATCAGATCATGAAGGAGCCCCCAAATCTGCTAGATAAAATGTTCATCACGGACACGTATGCCAGAATCCTGCCAAGTTGCTGGTATAATCATTTCTATCTCCTTTTCCCTTCTAAAAGAAGAATGCATGGTACCTAAAAAGTCAATCAACTGTGATTCTGCTCTCAGGGATAGCTGCTCTGCTTCCCTCCTGTGTCCCTTGGTGGGTGGCCTTCTTGTGAGCTTGCATGATGCAAGTGTCCCCAAGGCACTGTGACTGTGTGAACACATCATCACAGAAGACCTTTGAACCCCACTGGCCCTGAGACTGAAACATCAGGGACAGACTCTTCCAAGTGAAAGCCCATGCCACACTTAACCTGCAGCCCCAGTGGTACCCAATCTCTCTGGGACACTACAGGGTCTTCAGTGCTCAGCACAGCGACTGACACTTAATGGGTACTCAATACACGTTCAGTAACAGTCCCTGAGGCAAGATCGCAAATGTAAAAGAAAGATCATTTCTAAGGCCACCTACCCAGGCCCACAAGCTGAATGGTACTGGCTGGAGAGTAGAAAAACACAAATGGCAGTATTTGTCCTAAGGTCTCATTTACCAAGTGATCTGTTTCTTCTGGAGGAGAAGGAAGCTGAGACCACTGCCTGACCCTCAGCTGCATCTTGCCCGATCCCCTCTATCAAGAGCCGGGACATAGGGAGTGGCAGCGGGTATCCTGCTCCTGTTTGCTCTCAGAGGCTTCCACCCAGGGTACTGTTCAGATGTTCCTGGATCCCTGGGCCTCTGATGACACTAGCTTCTGCTGGGCTCTCAGACACCTGGGACATGGTGTGTCTATCAGACAACACTGACACGAATCTGTCCTCCCTGACCTACTAGACTGGTGTCAGGACGCGCTGGGGCAGAGGCTGACCACTGCCAACAAGCTAGTGCACTGCGAATCCCTAGGCCAGGCTCTGAACCGAGACCGGCAGTGGTGTTGAAGTTAAACACACCAGAGGGCTGAGCTGTCACTCCCGTTTCACTGAGGACACTTGTATGCTCCCCCACCTTGTGGAAGCCCCTGTCCTTGTGGGGCTTTGGCATCTGCACACTCATTTATACAGTTTTATTCTTTCAATGTGTATTTTAGTAGCCCGGCTTATCCAGCAACACCCAGTAGCTTTGCAATTACAAAATCAAATTTGCTAAAAAACACAAACAAAAGGCAACTTCTGGCACAGCTGCTTTTGGTAACGTAGCATACCAGGGCATGTCTTGTAATTTCAGTATTTTTCCACAATCATAATAGCTATTTTATGAGTTCTTCCTATGTACCAGACAAAGTATAAGGACATCTAAAATCTATGTCATTTAATGCTCACAGCCACCCACCTAGCAGGCAGGATCCTCACCCCTACAAGGTGGGAGGTTAGGAATCTGCATGGGCCACCTGGCCTTGGAGAGAAAGGTATGGAGGCACTTTTAGTGCTGCCCAGGTAGGCGTGCGCAAGGGGTCATGCGCCCATGTTTGGGGGCTGGCACAGTCACTGTTTGGGTTGATCCGCATCCACTACACTCCTGCTTTTTGTAACTTTCCAGAAGGTGCCCACAGAAAGGAGGAAGAACCTGGGACGTGGGTGAGGCACGGCTGCCTGACTGTGACCGCAGACAGCTCCATGGAAGTGGTCAGGAGGGAAAGAGGCCACTGCCGACTGGCCAGGGGATAAGGTAGGCCAAGCGGGTGGGAACAGGGCAGGGTAACAGTTCCTTTTAACTGAAATACTTTAGAGTCCAGAGGCCAAATCCCCATCTGAGGCCTCTAGTGGTCTTCCCAGGCATCTAGGGTAATCCTGCAAGTCATTCTGACTCATCAAAAACTCTGGCAATTTCCTTGTTACCTGCCACATAAGAAAAAGTAAGAAACAAAAATAAGAGGTAAGTTTCACAACCTAAAACTGCTGGATTATGTGCCACACATGACTGTGCCTTGGTTTCGTTGGACACTGTGGGATGGAGTCAGGTGTTGGCTGTTATGCCGTGAGTGCTCACAGGCACCCAGAGTCCAGCACAGGCTCCTGGGCTGGAGGAGCTGGGTGTTCATTCTGAAACACCGACTCTGCCCACTCCTTGGGTGCCTAGGACATGACCAGGTTAAGCTGAGCTCACATCTGCTCCCTGGCTGATTTCATAGGGGTCACAGCTGGGAGACAGGCCTGGCCACTGGGCCCTTTGCATCTTCTCCTGTGGCTGGAATCCAGTGCTGATGCTCACCTGCATGCCAGCACTGCAGACCTTACAAAGGGGCCAAACTACTCTGCAGGACACGGCAAGGCACCCACCCCACGGGCACTGGCGACGGCCACTGCAGGGGGTGACTGCTCAACCGCTTGCTTTTGAGAATAAGACTCAGGGTAAACAAATGTACCAAGGCCCATCTCCTAATTTCTTCCTCAATTAAATGTAGAGTTTAACAACATACAAGAAACAATAGGAGTAAAGGATAAGGCTATGTCAACCTGAACAAGGAATTAATAGAAGTCCACGGGAAAGAGAAAGACATGCAAAAGCCATTTTTTTTTTATAAAGAGAGACACAGACCCTTTTAGGGAAATGTATTTAAAATTTTATAAAGCAATCACACATACACTCATTAGGACAGTTGTATCCCCTCACACATGCCTTCAGGAAGTTGTTACGGATCAGACCATCTACTGTGGAGGAAAACAGTTGGGTAGGACAGTGAGGAGGCCACAGCATGGGGGGAAGCCCACCACAGCAACCCTTCTGCTGGAGATCACAACAGGTGTCGGTCAAAGTTGAGGGTGCGTGGAGCGCCGCGGGCCGCACTGCGCCCCCTGCTGGACAGAATGCAGACACGCTCCCTCTCCAGCCTCCGGGGGCCTCTGCTCCCAGCTGCCGGCAGAAGACCCATCTCCAGAAGCCCTTAAAGCAGTCTCTCTCTGCCCGAGTGAAACTGCGGCGGGGGAGCAAATATTTTCACTGGAGAGATTCCTGCCCTCCCCCATATTGTCAGTTTAGTTTGCTTTGAGTAGCTGTTGGAAGTTTTCTTGAGGAATTTGTTTTTTCAGCAGACGAGTCAAAAATGCTGCAAGGATAATTTAAGGCATAAAAGAGCACAACCAAGCGACGAGCAAAAAGCTGATCAGATGTAGGTTTCACACTAAATAGGAGAGAGGCAGCAGGGACACTGATCCCTCTAAAAAACGTGAGTGAGGAAGGCAGGGACAAAAACAAAGTTCCAAGAGAGTCTGCTGGTCGGACCATGGAAAAGACTTACAGATGCTGCATTCAGAAGGTTAATGACCGGCTTTCCCATATTAGGAGACACAAACAAAGCAAGGAGCGAGTTAGTAGAGATGAGAGCAGCGCTGTCCCCGGAGCAGGAGAGGTTAGGAGGCGCTCCTGTGTCGGCTCGGCCGCGGCACATCCAGGCCTGCAGACAGCGGACGCACACACACAGAGCTACACGTGGGTCTACGTGGTCAGTGCGCGGACGGAGAGGCCCGGAGGACTTGGTTACGGCAGCGCGGCGCGGAGAGCCAGGAGTTAGTACGAGGAGAGCGGCAGCGGCGGGAGTTTAGAGGAGCTGGCGGGACAGAGGCGGTGGGGCAGACGGGCGGAGGCTGCTGGGCGTTCTTACCCCATTGCTCTGGGCAGACTGCACGGACTGCTCGCTGGCTGAGGAGCACGTGCTCATGCGGTCCGTGTCCTTGCTGGGGGCTGCGTGGCGGTGCGCCTGCCGCTGGAGGGAGTCACTGTCTCCCGGGAAGGTGAAGGAGCCCGGCCGGCTGGCAGGGGAGGCAGGGATGGAGCTCCAGAAGGAGCCCCCCTTCTGCAGGGGGCTGCTGGGGGCAAAGGGCTCCTTGCCCAATGGAGAAGGGAACGTGGTGGAGAGAGGAGAGTTCAGCGGCGAGATAGCCCCGGGCCTGGGCTTTCCCAGGGGCAGGGAGCCCAGGCCACTCCGTGAGCGGCTGTCCTCCTTGGCATTTCCATCCTGGCTGGCACCTGCCACATTCCCGGCGGACTTCCTGGGGCTGTCAATCACCTTCATCTTGGGGATCTGCTCCGCTTCTCTCTCAGGACCCTCAGACTGGCTGCCAGGGGGGTGCCTTCCGGGCTGGCCAAGGCCAGCCTCCAGGGTGAGGCTGCTGCTGGGAGGAGGCAGTGAAGGGCCAGGAGTGGACATACCTGACATCTTGTCTGCCTCTGCCTGGCTTGAGGCTGCAGAGGAGACCAGCACGGGGGAGTGGTGTCGGACAGGCTGGGGAATCCGGGAGGGTCTGCTTCTGCTGGAGCTGGGGAGGCCACTGCAGCTGCTGGGGCCACTGCTGTGGTTGCTGCCACTGCTGCCACCGCCAGGGGTCGCGCCTCCGCTGCCCCCACCTGCGCTGCCCCCACTGTGGTTCCTCTGATACTCGATTGGTGATGTCAAGGCTGTAAAACAAGCAAGATACAGTAGACGAGAATCAGGGCACTGAGGAAGATATTTTCATGGGCAAAGCCAAAGGAACGTGGTGCGATCCAAAGGGAGTACTGGACGTGAACTCCCCCAGCTGCGGTAGGGTAATCCATCACAGTCACCTTCAAACCTACAAACAGCCACCCACCTGGCTGCAGCAGACTGACACCAGCCAGCAGTAAAGGAAAAGGTCTTCAATGCCGTCGTCGTCTGGGTCCAAGTATGAGTTAAGTGGACTCGATGGAGGGCAGTGGGCATGTGGGAGTGGGCGGGGGGCAGGAGAAGGCCAAGGGGGCAGAAGGACAGAGTGAATGAGGACAAGGGTGAGGGAGATGCTCACTGCCTCAGAGCAGCAAGCAGAGCCTTAGCATCCCCGCCAAGTGGAAAAGAACTGGCTGGAGGTCCTGGGCAAACAGCCAATGTCAAAGGGAGGCCCCATGCTGCCAGAGGAGTCTCCATGGGGAATCCACCAGCCTAGCTGGCTCCTGTGTGGGCAAAGTTTACTCCAGCTGCTGCAAAGAGAAGCTGGCTAGGAGTTGAGAAATCCCTTGGTCACCAGGGAGGAGGCAGGGGTGTGGACCATCTCTGTTTTGCAGACTGGACATGAGAGACAAGGGCTGGAAAAGGGCCCCACACACTCCCTTCTGGGTCACGAAGCTGTCTCTGCTACAGTGATTTAATCTGTTACACAACTGTCTGCACAGAACCTCAGGAAACGTGTCAAGTGAGATATATGGAAACACTAACACAAACACTTGAAATGCAGAAACCTTTGGGAAATGCAAAAACCTTTGGGAAATGCAACCATCAGACACAGCCCCTTTCTGACTGGGAGCCACTGGGCACATGTGAAAAAGCACCCTGGAGCCAAATGACATTACACAAACTGTGTCGGCCATGGCCTCTCACAGGAATACGGGGGAGAGAGGCACGGCGACCTGCCCGGGGCTCCCACTCCACTCCTGATCTCTTCTAATCCTCTGATATTATCCTACCTAAACTGAGGGTCCAGGGAACAAGAGCAACCTGGCTGACTCATGCTGGCAACTTGTAGGCAGTTCATTTTACTTTAAAGAAGAAGGTAAACGTTTGAGATTTCCCAATAGTTGCATGTACAGATTGGCATTTCATACAACACTTAAGAACAACACATTAAAAGAGCCCTCACTGCATTTGTTCACTGTCACAGAGTGAAACGTTTTTCTGCGTGCATGGGAACCACTGTCCCTTGACCCCATGCATCTAACCCTAACAGCAAATGTAAAATAAGGTCCGTCTACGATCTGGACAGAACCCTGGAGCTAACACACGAACAGCTCATTTCTCACTGAGGGTCTGTGTTCCTGGCTCTTGAGTGTCATGCAAGGTAGAAAGGTGGCTTTGTGGTGACAGAGCGATTACAACATCCTGTTGGGCTGGGGCACAGACACTGGCCGTGAATATGGAGAAAAGGACAAAGAAAAGCCATTAAGTATTTTAACTTCTGACTGAATTCTTGAAGTTCTTCAATGATCACCGAGTTAAAAGCAGAGTCGAAGTCAGCAGTGACAAAGAGCAGCAGGCAGTTTCAGGCCACAAATACAAAGCCACAATAATTATCAGCAATGCAAGGCCAGTTGCTCCCCTACAGTCACTCATGTTGTGGAAGCTGGGGAGGCAGAACATGTCTTGTCTTCTAGCAGAGAAGAGAGGTGTAGATGTGAAACGCGATCGAACAGGCTTCGCAGTGGCACTCGAGGACATCCCAGTTCCACTTGCCGCCGCAGGTTTCCTCATGCACGGCCGTCCCAGGACAAGGCTCTGGTGCATATATTGTCCGAGAGACCGCGTGGGACAGGGTGAAACAGGACAGCGGTGTGGGGCACATGTCTGAGAGCCAGGCAGTCTGCTTGGAATCCTGACTGTGCCACCAACAATTTGTGGGGCCCTGGGCAAATTACTAATCCACTTACTCCATGCCTCAGTTTCCTCGCCTATCAAATGGGAACAACAGGAGTACTTGTCACATAGAGTCGCTGTGCAGAGGGGATGACGCAGGAGATGGCCAGTGCTGAGAACTGTGTCTGACACATGGAAGGGCTCAACCAGTCCTATCATTACGATTCCCACGCACGTGGTAGGAGAGAACAGAGGAACAGCAACGTGTACGGTAGGGAGAGACAACGCATGCCCAGTAACAGAGCACAAATTACCATTTAAAAAATTGCGCTGGTTTTCTAAAATCTGGTTGATTTCGTGGATCCATGTTTGCCGGACACTTGGACTGGATGAATGCAAAACGAAGGTCTCCACCACGTCACCCGTCCTCGACGTCAGGGCAAATTTACAGGGATCGTTTTCCACGTTTTCCTCTAGGCAAAGGCAACTCACCTAAAAAATATTAGAGCATGATTCCCAATGGCCAAAAGGTGGGAGATGAATGGTGATGAACAAAATGTGGTCTACCCATACAACAGAACTTATTCAGTCTTAAAAAAGGACAGCCCTGGCTGGCTGACTCAGTTGGTTAGTGCCATCCCGATATGCCAAGGTTGTGGGTTTGATCCCCGGTCAGGGCACATATAAGAAATGACGACTAATAAATGCATAAGTAAGTGGAACAACAAAGTGATGCTTTCTTTCTCTCTCTCTCCCCTTCCTCTCTCTTTTTCTCTAAAATCAATATACAAAAAAAATTTTTTTTAATTATTAAAATGGAAGGGCACTTTGACACATTACCACGTGGATGAACCTCGAGGACCAAAGCCAGTCACAAAAAGACAGACACTGTTATGATCCCACTTAGACCAGGTCCCCGCAGTAATGAAACCCACAGAGACAGAAAGGACAGTAGCTGCCCAGGGCTGGGTGCAGGTGGAACGGGGGGCTCAGTGCTTCCAGAGTACGGCGCTTCAGTTGGTGACATGAAGAGTCCTGGACAGGAACGGTGGTGATGGCTGTCACAGTGTGAATGTCACTTAGTGCCACTGCGCTATGCATTTTACAGCGAGTAAGATGGTACATTTTATGTTATGTGTATTTTACAGTAAAAAAAAATAAAGTACATTTATTCCTATTAGTCAGGTGCAAAGTCACAGTTAGCCTATGTCAAAGCTGAAACCAGCACACGTTGGGATGTGGAGGGTACAGGCAGTAGACGGGGGGAGTGAACTTAAAGGTCCCGAAATGTCAAATATTTAATGGACAAAGCATGAGGACACATCATCATTAAAAAGGAGACAGTCTGTCAGTGTGATGGGCACATGCAGAGCACATGAGACAAGACGCCAACATGCATCACCTTGATACTGTTCTTGAATAGGAATCCTGGCATGGAGAAGCCCTTTTTTTTGTCCAGGGGCTCGCTGAAGATGACGATCTGCTCGAAGAGGAAGACCCGCCTCTCTCTGCAGCGAGGCAGGAGCCCTGCGTCTTGGTCTGTGACCAAGAACGTGTCCTGTAAGAGCAGCTTGCCCTGGGCAACAATTTTACCCTAAAACAAGGAAACGGGGGCAAAGGAAAAAGAGAAGAAAACATTGTATTCTAAGTTGAGATACAGGAAGTTCTATTTTCTTTAGATGTCCTCCCACAAAATCATATTTATTTCTTCTATTAATTTATAGAGCTTACAATTTTCTTTTATTTTCATGAGTCCTTCGCTGCAAAAAGAACTGGTATATAATTAAAACTCTATCCAACTTCTGTGTAAACCACTGGCCTCCGTGACCACCACAGACCGAGGGGGGACCTGGGGCGTGGGGCTCTGAAGGCACAGTCTCTGCGCCGTGGCACTGGCACCCACCGGCAGGATGCAGGGACAAGAACTGATGTTTCTGAAAGCCCTATGGGAGGCTCTGTGTGTGCTTTCTTGAGAACCACGGCAAAAGAACCTTAAACCCAAATCTCTAGCAAAACAGTAGATAAGTAAAAGCTTCTTCCCTCTCCTTACTCAACAAATTTTAAAAAGTTGCTGGTCCTGCACTATCTTGACACTAACAGGTAATAAATATGTGACATGAGTCGTCCAGCAACTCACAGAAATGCTGGTTAGACTGACGGACACAGGGGCACTGAGGTCGAGCTCCCAGGGTGACGGGCGGACAGAGCCCTCTGCTTCCCCGACCTGCCGGGGAGGAAACTCTGCTCTTACAGCAGCAGAGAACCCGGGAGACCGGAGAGTACAGTCTCCCCAAAGCAAATCAAATGCACCAAAAAGGAGCTGAAAGAAAATATCAGTTTGAAGTAAAGTGAGAGAAGACAGAAAACCAAGCAAAAAAGGATCGGTTTTCTACACATGCAGCTAAATAATCCGGCCCGGGGCGCAGCGATGGAAGCCCAAGGGACAGGTCAGAGAAGAGGGGCGCATTACGTCGAATCCTTGCAGCCGCCCGACGCTCATCATGTCGTTGCACCGCTTCGGCACTATGCACATGACTTCCACGGCTCTCTGGGGGAGGGGCAGAGCAGCCAGCAGTCAGCCTCGGCTGCACCTCCCAGTGCGGCTCCTGCCCCGCCCGCCCTCCGGCACACAGAGGGACATCCAGGTGGTGGGGAGGCCACCCCCCACCCCGCAACAACCCCTCCCAGGGACAGACCCCTCCAGGGACAGCAGGCTGCTTCGGAGACATGCGGGAATAGCCTGGGGGAGACCGGGCCGGGTCAACGGGGTGTAAGTACCTCTAGTTCCGACGTATCCAGGCTAGCTTTTTTGGAATACTTGAGGAAGTCCTGCAACGGCAATGGAGAGGACATGAACAGGTGACCTCACAGCAGCGGCTCACCTTTTGATCACTCCTGACACTCCAGGCACTGGCTGAAGAGCCTTAGTTCTGTGTTTTTCATTTCCCCCTCCCAGGAACACAAGGGAAAGGTGGATTTCAAGCTGCAGCAAAGCAACGTCAGACCAAAACTGTCCGAGCAGGTAACGGTTCCTGTTTCCGTCCAAGACAAGCTCTCGGTCTCTCTTTACCTCCGTTTATACACGAGAGAAATCTCAGTGCACTTAAACGGCCGCTTTCACCACGGAAAACAGCACCTGTGCCTCTCGTTGTGCTGAGCCAATAAAGACGAACAGGCAGCGATCAAAAATTTCATTTTATCTGAGGCTCCAAGAAGGTACCGAATATGCGAGGTCAACGGAGCGGAAGAAAAATCATCAGCACGCAAAGGTCTGTGGTGGGAAAAAAGTTCCCTGACCTCCACGGAATCAAAATGGCTCACTGATGTTCTGATTCAGAACTTGATGCAAGTGAAAAATTGAGAAAACAGTGCACGGTGTCTTATTAAATTACAGAAACTACTCTGGAATATTTAAACTCAGAGATAACAAGAGTGCGCTGTGTTTTTTTACAGAAAGGACTCCCCTCGCCTGCCCATCCCCTCCTTCTTCCCTCACCACAGCTTACCTCACCCAACAAATCCCCGACACCAGAGCCTGCACCCCCGAGTCCTTACCTTCAGTAACAGCTGGTATTTCATGATTCTCTGCACTGGTTTGATTAACAAATCTGTGAGTTGCAACCTATGGCCCAGGCGCTGCTTTAAGTCCTGTGATTTTGAAGGAGAGAGAGCAAGGTCAGTGCTGTCTTTTCAAGAGCACCTGTGAGTCCTTGCACTGGTCGGAAGTGCTGACCCCATCGAGTGGAAGTGCTGAGAAGCGGCTGACCATGCAAAGGCCAGTTAGCGGATGCTCCTCAGAAGGTCCAAAGTGTACACTTTAGCCTTTTAAGCTGTTTTTCGGAATAGTCTTTAATACTTGTTTAAAGATCTGCTTTCAACTGCTGCCTTCTATTCAGTCACATGTTTCAGATCTAGGCTAAAAATTTAGATCATGAATTATTCTGAATTTGTGCTGAGCCTTAAGTTTAACCTTGATTTTTTTTTTTAAAAAACCTATTTTCACAATGATCTCAGTTTTCTGAATGCTGAGGGATACAATCCCAGATTGAATTCATACTTGTTTTTCTGATTTATAGGAAAGAAACATAGGTTCAGATCTCTTATAATTGAGGCTAATTTCCTGAATACTCCTGGGTAACAATGAATATTTACAGTTTTGAAGAGCAATGATAACAAAAGATTCAGAAATGCTGTTTCTGTCTTAGATCTTACCTCAAAAAAGGTATCGATGTATTCTGAGACAATGTGCTCAGACTTTGGTTTATTTTGACAATAAACTATGTACATGTGCAACCTTCTCTCCTAGGAATGAAAAAGGCAAACAGATGGGTTAGAACAATTAGAAGTTCATCAGAACACAAGAGTGCACACACACATTTTAGCACGTTCGGAGAGGAAATTTTCTTAAAAAAAAAAAAGGGCATGGCTCCGACTTGTGGGAATACACTCATGACCCAGGTCGGCCCTCTTCTCAAGGCTCCCGAACAGCCCTCCACCATCACTCCCTTGCTGCATCCTATCAAGCCTCTCACTCCACTGGGCAAACACCAGAGGCAGTGGACGGACGTGGTTCTTAATACCAAAGGAATAACTACTCCTGCTCCTTCAACCCCTGCCCATGGTCCTAGGAAGTCTGGCTGTTTTTAATAGGGGAGATGAAGCTCCTTGGTCTCAAATATGAAGGCAGGAAAAAGCAGACAGTGAGCCATCCTTAACCTGGTGAGCCTCCAAGTGTGGTGTGCACACCCTTGGGGTCCCTGAGGTCTTTCAGGAGGTCCGTTCAAAGCTGTTTTCCAAATAATACTAAGATGTCATTTGCCCTTTTCACTGTGCTACCTTGTGCATGGAGGTGCAAACCCAGCAGTGGGTGAAACCGCTGGTGTCTTAGCAAATGTTCGTCACCACCGCACGTTGGTAGTAAAAAAACTGCCAGTTTCACTGCAGAATGTCCTCATGAAACAATACAATTACATTTCATGAAACTCAATCATGGAGTGTGCATCTCTGTAACATCCTTGTGACACAACGGAGGTCCTCGCTATAGTCGTGTTGCGCACGCTAGCTGTCTCCGGGAAAAGCACTTGTGGGAGGGCTGGGGGCTGAGCTGCTGTTTTTACTTGAAAGGATGCTGGACACCAACTACAGCCATGTTTGCTTGGGCACCTGGTGGACACCTTCCTGAACATGAACTAAATGAGGCTGCTGTTTCAAGGCAGATGGCACTGTCTGGTAATAGCAGCTCTGCCACCGCACATTTGAAAATACTAAAAAAGACTTTTCTGAAGAGCTGGGTGGTACGGTACTATTAACAAATCTCATTTCTGACACTGTGCGGTGCAATGCCCGACATCTAGGAGACTTGTCTAAATCGGTGAAGTAGTATTTTCTGAACGATGGAAGCACAATGCCACACGTGGTGCACGGGTGAGAGAGCCGTGACTTGCAAGACAGTTGAGTGGCTTCTGGGGTCACAGCAGGTGAGAAAGAGGGTCACCGATGGGTTTTTAGGTTCCAAGCTGCAACTAACCTTTAAGAAATCATCACCCAGCCCCCCAACTCCCCTCCCTTCTGGCAACCATCAGTCTGCTGTTCTCTGTATTTATGAGTCTGTTTCTGTTCACTTGTTTGAGTTTTGGTACAGTATCTAAGAAAACTATTATTGATCTGAAAAGGCTATAAAAAGTCAGCCCTTTCCAACCATATCTGTGTGAGAATAGACTTATTTTAACTAAAAAGCAGCACAACAGATTGAACACATAAGCCGATAGGAAAATTCATGTCTTCCAGTAAGCTTGACCGAGCGATTTTCAACGTTTTTCATCTCATAGCACACATAAACTAATTACCAACGTTCTGCAGCACACCAAAAAATATATTTTCGCCAATATGAAAAGACAGGTATTATTTTGATTGATTTACAAAAAATAATAATACTATTTACCTACCCTTTTTGTTCTAAAGTGACTTTTTAAAAAATCAGATATGTATACTTGTATATAAAGATTTACGGTACTAAGAATTAACCCATCGGATGCAACCTTATAATGCAACATGACCAGTGAGATGCAACTCTATTACATGGCCTAGATGTGTATGGTTTAAGACAGGGCATTCACACCCAGGGGCTATTGTGTTGGCTGTTGTCATTTTTTATTTGACAATCTAAGGGAAAAGAGGTAATTTTTGTGGCACACCAGCTGAAATTTGCTGAGCTAGACATTAAAGAGGTTTGCAAAAATACAACTACTGTCACTAATGTTTTGAAAATACAGTAGTTTTTCACTAAAAAAACCCTTTAATGTCAGCACAGTTATGTTACAGATACACATATATGGGCTACTGCATTAAACCCACTGCACGTCTAGGTATGTCACCATCTCCCCCAGACACGGGTTTGCCCACAGACATCCCCAGAAACGCCCGTGCTTTCGGTCTGGCTCTGGTCCCCTTCTGGCCACAAGGTACTGTTGTGAGTTACAGAGCCAGGTGTGGCCAGGTGACCAGGAAGGCAGACCATCCATCTGTAGAAGAGCTGGTGAGGACTCTGCTTCCAGCTCTCTGACACCGTGCAGTTTGATTTTGTTCTCACCATAGGCACCTCTGTGAACTGCGAGTCCCCTTTAGTCTGACCAACCAATTACTGAACATGACAATGTCAGAACAGAATACAAATAACAGTATTATACTTACATGCTTCACAAAAAGGGATCCTAGCTTTTCTGGATCTTCAAGGCACTTTTCCAACTCTCCTAAAAAAAAGCTAAAATGAGAGAAGTATTACGACCATTTCCAATTTGGCCTTCTAATTTTAGATCGTGGTTCGCCATTCCAGAGCAGTCTGTTTGGGCATGAGCTGCTGTGAAGCGTCAAGCACTGACCTTGGGTTAGGACAGAGAGCAAAAAGCAACAGTTTGACAAGACAAAGTAGAACGACAGCATCCCTTTGCTGGCTGGCAACTTTCCCTTCCTTTGGGCAATTAGCATTTTTGTGTCTCTCTCTTTTTTTTTTAATGACACATGCAATGATATCCTGGCTGAATACTGAGAGAAAAACCAATGTTTCAAAGCAAGGTTTATTTCAAAACACTTGGTCCTTGCACCTGTTTCATATTCTTCTATATTTTTTAAGAGGCTTAAATTGAATAACATGTAAAATACTAGATGTTGTCTGTGACAGTTTTATGAAGTTTTCTCAAACATTATCAAAATCAGCTTCTAGGTTATAAACATTAGCTCCCATGCAGCTCAAAATTGGACATGATCACAGAAACACAATAGCTGTGGACCACTGTCCTTCATCTTCTGGGTGGTAGCTGTTTGTCAGAGGAGGGCCCACCTTACTGCCACTTACATGTGTTGACATTTATTCTTGGTGCTTTATTAGCCCGCAAACCTGTATACGGATTAATGCTGTGTTGGACTGCCTAGCTTTTGGGTTAAAAAACCCCTAGTTCTGCAGATGTCATGGCAGACACAATCTCTAGGTGCCAATTCCTCTTTCTGGCCAGCCAGGACCAGTGTTATTTTTGTCTTCTCTGTCACAGCTTAAAACCAGCCTCAGGAGTAGAAGTCTAGCTAACAGCACCAAATATCCCTTTTTAAATTTACCGTGGACTGTTGGGAAGTCTACAGTCTATAGAGCCATAAGTTAAGAGTGCTGTTTCTAGAGCTGACCAGTCATTTTTATCTGAGTCCAGCTGAATTAGAAATTATAGGAAATATACAAATTAAGACTCTGCACCTGGGTTCAAGGGTTTTACATTGTATTAGGACAAATAAGTATTGAAATAATAAAACACCCCTGGACACACCATGGTGATCCCTCCTTATATTTGTAGAGTATGTTACAGCTTCAAAAGCACATGTATGTGTGTTACCTGCAAGGAGGAGAGAGCACGTCTGCTGGGAATGCTCAGGGCTCCCAGGGAAGTGCGCATTTGACTTGGGTTCAGAGGCTGATGACAGCGTGCTCTACGCTTGGGGCAGCTATGCACATAAAGGCAGGAAAGCAGGAGGCTTGTCCACATAACGGGGACCAGAACAGTACAGCTGGAACGTTCCACAATAACAGCAGCAGCTGGCATAGAGCAATCCCCAAGTGATTAAGGATTTTTAAAACTAGGAGCAAGGTGACCTGAAGGGACAGATGTGCAGTGACCAGCCCTGGCAGCCTGTGGCAGTGGCTGCAGAATCAGCCCCCAGAAGGATCTCCTCCTTAGGACAGGCGTGGCAATGTACTGGGGTCAGTTTGATTTTCACGGGCAGTCATGCCTACTTTTCCCATTAAAAATTAGTTGGAAAAATGAGCATCTTCCAAACTCTCTAGGAATAGCCTGGATTTATTCAAGAAGTGGCTGCAATTCTTCAGAACCATTTATCAAGGCTCACTCCATCAAGGCAGATGGTGTTCTAAGTGCTTCACATGGATTAACTCAGTTCACAAAAGTCCCAAGTCAGGCCCAGGCTGTGAAGCCGGCAGGCAGGCTCGGCGCCCCCATGCAGGCGCCCTGGACAGACCAGCATGAAGGAGAGAAGATTCCTCTGCGCGCCATGAAACATGACCACAAAACTCCTCGGCCCACCAATATTTCTGTTGTACCAGCCACCTCCACTAGCTACACGGGTGATAAAATGAAATGAACCGATGAACACCGCCCCCTTTGCAGACATGCTGCCGTCTGGCAGGTGGTGATGTGTGCACAGCCGCAAGCATGGGGTGGATTTTACGTACTCTCGGTGCCAGTCATAAATCTGATGGATGTTGCCAAATACGATCTTGTCTTTTCCTTTCATGTCATCGGGAACGCCATCTTCTTTCATAAGTGCCATGTAGCCCTAGAATTATTTAAAAGTACATTTGTTTCATTGAACATTTTGAATAATGGTTTAGTAAAAGTCATAAAGGATAAAACAGACATACACCATGTCCTGGAAACAACTCTTTATTCAAAAACAAACTAAAATCCTACATGAAAAGTGTCCTTAGCTGGCACTTGGAATACAGTTGATCCCTGAATAACACAGGGTTCAGGGGTGCTAACCCCATGGGCTTGAAAACCCAGGTATAACTTGACTCCTTGGAAACTTAATAGCCTGCTGTGACCAGAAGCCTCACCAATAACAGTAACTTGATTAGCACATACTTTCTATGTTGTAAGTATTACATACTGTATTGTTAAAGTAAGCTACAGAAAGGAAACATTATTATGAAAATCGTTAAAAAGAGCTAATACACTGACAGTATTTATTGAGAAAAATCCATGTATAAGGGGACCCACGCAGCTCACACCCCTGAGGTCTCAGGGTCGGTGCGCAGATTTAAATAGAACGTAACTACTGTTCCAGTCACTGCCGTGGTTTCTTCTCCCTGACCTGTTCGGCATGCATAATCAAAATTCTTCTAAGGAACTGAAGAAGTTTAATAAATGTAAATGGTTCATGAAACAAATCATCTTACCAGCTTATTAAAATTTTGGCCAGAAACATTTTCTCTGTTCTCAGCATTTCTCATATAAACCGACTTTTTTCCTTTCAAATTATTTAAACAATTTGTTAAATCAGGATTTTTGAACAATGACTGATTAAATACATTGCTGAAATAAGATTAACACTTCCACTGAACTCCAAAGAGATTCAGCCTGTACCAGAACCACTCACTCCTTCACCTGACTTACTTCACCGCTAACAAGAGCGGCAGACAAAGCAAGGACGGCACGTCTTTTTGGTCACACCATGAACTTATCAGCCGTTCCTTGTAATCAAACGCAGACCCAAAAAGCCCTGTCCTGTGCGTGTCTGCACAGCCGAGAGCGGTGCTGAGACTTCACACTGTAGAAGCAGCTTTCTGAGGAGCTCAATGTGTGGCGACGACTATGCCCTGACCCTGAGGGCAGGGGGAGCCTGGAGAAGGCCCTCCATCTGGTGTGACAGGCCATGGTTCAGGACATGGCAACTTCTGGGCAATGAAAGGGGTGAGACAGTCAATCGTTCCGAGGAAACGCTGAGCGACGATCTGGTGTTTCCACAGACATCCCCTGGACCGAGGGATTCGGGAGGGACTGAACCGCAGCTGGACACCCTGACTTTGCTAACCAGGGACGTTCTCGTTTCTGCGGTGACACTCACTCAGGGAGAGAAATTAAAGGCCAGACTCCCATATGAGAGGCACAATGGTTGGACACCATAATTTTAAAACTTAATTATTAAAAAATGATTACATCAGGCACATTAGGCAAAAAGAGGCCTTTAAAAGTGAATACAGACTATTAAGATTAATTGGCTAACCTTTCTTTTTCAAAAATACTTTTTTTTGGGTCACAAATGGTTTTTAATGCTTTTGAGAAGGTGTGGGTGCTAAACTGTAAGACGGTATCCCTCTGCAGACTCTGGGGGCCGGTAAAGGTCATGACATCTCTGAAAACACACCTCAACCACACAGCCGAGGTCCCGCACGTAGTCACGCTCTGTCTCCACTAATTCTTGCAAAACGTAGCTGGAAAGAGAAAAAGTGTTTACAATCCAAACTCTTTGTTTTCTGAAAGATTTCTTTCGCACTTTTGCTTTTGTCAGGTCAGATTCCCCCAGGACTGAACAAGCGTCTTGAACTTACACTACTGAGTGCCCAATTCTGAGCGTCCCAAATCCTTACGGGTTCATGTGGGTGACCCTGAGAGCTGTGGAGGTCACAAGACACTTCCCGTTCAGGGTGAACTCCCACCACCAGACTCTGGTCTTACACACGGACGCCCAAGACAAGCTCAGACATGCCGTTGGGACAATGGCATGGCATGACAGGGAGCAGGCTTTGGCTTTTGTTTTGTAATGCTCTTGTTTCGTAAGCTTCATTGGACATATGAGAAAAAACTTAATTCAGAAGTGTTTGTTTTAAAAAAATTTAACTTAGAAGGTTCAGAAACTGCTTAAGGCTGCTCAGGTAACAGACGATAATTACTTGATCAGTAGAGCACATCCTCTGGCCTGAAGTCACTCACTCATTCATTCAACCAGCCAGCACTGAATGAGCACCTCCCGTGTGCCCAGCATCACTCCAGGTGCTGGGAGCACCCAGCGCGCAGAACGGCCCGTCTCTGCCCTCAGGCAGTCGGCCAGCTTTCCTCCCTCCCAAGGCAAGTTTAAACCTCATATTTACTAGGACTTTTTTTTCTTCCACCATAAGATGCTTTACTGGAGCTGAGAAACACCACCACTAATGTGTATTTGAAGAAACATTACAGTTTCCGGGACAGTTTCTGTATTTAATTTCATGTTGCCTTCTTGTTCCTTCACAACCATGCACACAACAGAAAGTATAGGAGTCTCTCACCAGAAGTGACAGAAGGTATTCTGGTCTGAAAGTATTCGTACTTATGAATAAAGTACAATATACAAATGAAACCATAGAAACTGCAGCGCTGGCTTACTGAGTCCTTCTGAGGCCTGAGCACTTTTCTAACACATACAGTTCCTCAGAGACCCTGGATCTCCTCATTGCGCCCAGTCAGACGTGGTTCCCAGTCACAGGTCTGAAGGTGACAATGACGGGAGGAAAGCCACCCAAACAGTGACAACGAAAACATTTGTGTCTTACTGCCGTCTCTTTAGGGAGCTGGACCTCCTCTCTTCCGTCTCGTCAATCGGCGAGGAAGAGGAGAGAAGGGAGTTGTCTGAAGGGTTGAAGGAGGGGCTGCTGCTGTCTCCCTGGTCCACCAGGAGTGAGCTGGGGCGGTCCTCCAGGGCCTGAAAGAAAGGATGCCCTGAGTCACACTTCTGCCTCATCAGAGCCGAGAGCAGGCTGGGAAAAGTCTCACACTCAGGAGATACAGAAGACCTGCTTGCAAAATCAGAAACTGTGTTTGTGAAATCACACAGAATTTAATAACGCCCCTCAATGTTAATTTAAACATTGAGTAAGAGGAGCGGGGTAAAAGAGGAAAGTTAGAATGAAAAAAATAGTGAGTTTATATACATTGATATAGTCTATTCACGATCGCACGTAATTAGAAAAACACACGTGTTTACATCAGAGCACTGCACCCATTTCAAACCCAGCAAATTTTCTTTTTGGTTATATTCCTGTGGAATGGAAGCATGATCATTTCCGGCGAGTGTGGAATTGCCTCGCTCAGGCCAGCTGACCCCAGATACATCCACCCATGAGCCTTGGTGTGCCATGTAGCAGCACCAGCCATCTATATTTTAGGTGAAACAAAACTGGTTTGGTTCTTCATCACCTACGAAGCCTTGACTCACACTTTGGGGCCCACAGATCACTCAGCTAAAAGCAGTGCCTGCCTCCAGGGCAGCTGCACTTGTTGCCCTCTCTCTCCTGGAGGAAGCAGTTACCACGCTGCCTTGACTGCTGCTGGTGGAGGGCACCCTGCACCTCCCCCTCCCCCACCCCACCGCTGGGGTTTTAGTTTCTGCAGGTAACAGTTTTCATTCTTGTATCTCCTGGAGAACCTCCAGCAAAGCTTTGTGGGTGATCAATACATCTCTGAGTTAAGTATTGGTGACGTCTTTCCTTGGATTAGTGTGACAATGATATACAATTGACTGCTTTCTAATTGGTACATATTCATTTTCTTCCTTAGCCTGCATTCACAAAGTATAGGTTATAGTTTTAGAAGTTCCAAAGCAGCCCAACTGGACATACAGAGATGATCAAGAAGTATTTAGTGACTGAACTGGAAAAATGTGATCGACTTATCTTCAAACAAAAAGCCCAATATAAACTGTAAGAACATAATATTTCCTATCAAACCAAACCTCTAATACGTGTCCCATTTTCTCCCCTTCAGAGAACAGGCTGATGCTGACTCCATCACCAGGCTGTACGGGCAGTCTTGCCCACCACACCCACGGAGCTATGGAAATGCATCAAGTGCTGCTCTGACTTAGGAAAAGACCGTTGAGGAACAGGGTTTAATGGGCAAATAGCCTTCTCATTTTTAAAGAATTTACTATTGACCTTTACTGGATGCAAGTGTTTTGCAGTGAGCAGCAGAGCCTGACCAAGTTCCTTGGTTCTGGAGGTCTCTGGCAAGACACCAGAGTCTGAAGAACGAGTGGGAAGAAGGCCTGCGCCATCTCCTGTCTAGATTTGCAAGGGAACAGCTGAAGCCTGTCAGTTTTAACTCTGTTCTCTTGAACAGTGAGAAAAAAAGGAAGAGAAATGCCTCAGGGGTGCCCTCTCGCTGAGGAGCGAGGGACAAGGTCAACTCCTGGGCTCTGGTGATGTCCGTGAGGCCGGTCTTCCATAGCCAGGGGAAGGCTATCTGGACCAGACCTGGGTGGGCATCCAGGCAGAGACATGGGTGCAGACACCGCACAGGGCGCGGTTGGGGCTATGTGTTCTCGTCACATTTATGCCGCCCACTGCCCCAACCACAAAAAGCTGCCCTGGACCCAAAATGCCTGGGACTTGACACACTCAGATAAATTACTTGTAAAGTCCTCTGGGTCTGGTGTTGTTTCAGTGGGTAGGTTCTGGTCAACTTTCTCTGTTTCTTAGATGAAGACAGTCTATATGTCTATCTTCTCTTCTAAGGTTAGTTTTGGTCAGTTATATTTTCTTAAAAATTGTTCATTTCATCCAGGTTTGCAAATTTACTTTCAAAGAGTTGAACAAAAAAATGTGTCACAACTGCTTCAATTTCCTCTGTTTACAGCCCCCTTACAATTTTTTATTTTGTGAATGTGTCCTTTCTTTCTATTTTCTTCAGAAGCTTAACTGATATTTATATTTTTCTAAGGAATAAATTTTTGGCTTCATTTATTTTACTATTTTCCTGTTTTCCAACTCAGTAATTTGTTTTTATCTCTATGAACTGATTCTTTCTTCTTTGCTTTATTTTGTTGCTGTTCTACTACCTTGAGTTATGTTTACTTCGTTAATTGCCATTCTTTCTTGTACCTCTCTTTACATTTAGATTAATGCAAAGAAGAAAACTGCAAAGTCAAATTCAAACAGTCACTGTGGCTGTGCGTTGCTACTGCCATATTGTAGGTGCTCAGGAAAGATGCACAGTTTTTAAATACTGGTTAGATCGGGAACGTGGAGACAGGAGAGAGGAGCAAACCCCAGGGAACAGGTTTCTGGGGGGCTCTGATTTTTCAGATTGAATCCTCGGGTTTTCAGGTTAAGAGGTTCAGTTCCACGACGATGTAAGAGTTGGGCACTTGCCTCCCTCTCCTCCCCAGTCCAATCCATCCATACACAGCTTCCAATGGGTAAGCCAGCCAGTCTTCAAATCCTGAGATGAAGACGCTCTGGCCTACAGATCCCCCACGAGAAAACGAACGTGGTGACTAAGGACCTACAGCACAGGCTAAGACAGGCAGCGGTAACTCAAGAGTCACAGAGGGACCAGAATAGGGGGAAGAATATTAAATGATTCTGTAGAGTCTGTATCGACAAAAAGTAGCTCCTGTTTGTCATTAGAGGGTTAGTGACAGGACATCAATATCGAGTTGTGTTTCTCTTGGACCAGACAGAAAAAGAGGCAGAATCTAAATTACATTCCGTGGAGGATGAAGAAGGGGTGGGTCCATCATACAAACATAAATATGGTTCTCCGGTGGGGAAGAGAAGGCATGTGTGAATGCCCATGCGACAGAACCCTGTTAGAAGCGAAACAAACCACCCTTCATGATCCCCAGTTTACTGCTGAAGGACAGGCCCGAGGCGCTGCAGCGCTAAGTGGGACAGCCTGAACCCTGGTCTACCTGGCTCCAAAACCATGCCCTTCCCACAATGCCAATACCTTTGTGTTGGAAGAGACCTACACGAGTAGAATGGAAGGGGGGATAAACAAGTAAGAGCTGAAAGAGACAAGGCAAAGAATTCTCCATTTGGAAGTCTACCTAAATTAATTACAAATGAGTCTCAGACCCCTTGAAATGGAATGCAATTTAAATGTGTAGAATAAGGGCTAGCAAGTTGACAAAGTGTTGCCGTATAGCATTCCTTGGGAAAACTATTTAATTCATAGACAAGACTGATTTTAATGGTAATATACAATTGATGTGATGAATGGCTGTTTTTAAAATGTTTAAGGATGCTTGAAACTCACTGAATACAATTTAAGCGTCAGCATCCTTTGTTTGGATCATTAACCAACTTCTCTCCAAGAGACAGCCAGGATGTGCTTTAAATCAGTTCACACTGACATGACCCCAAATTCTTGACCAGTGGAGTCAAGTTCTTGAGTTATCTGCCAACCCCTAGCAGGCTTCCTTGTCTAACTTCCAAGCCCACTGCATCCTTTTCGGAAGACAGCGTGACTGCCCAAGGAGGGGTCCCAGGTATGGCAGGGCCATAGTGTCGGTCTGAACTTTTCTTGATATAATTCCCATTTGCCCTAGCTAACGAGTTTCATTAGAAGCTGGTTAGGAGTGGGGGAAGAAACTGGAATGATGTGGATGGTGCCTACCATACTGACTGAAGGAAGATACATTTCTAACTTTAAGGAAGTATGTACCCTTTGACGTAGCAATTCCAGTGCTAGAAATTTGCCCTGTGGATATGTGAGTAATCACAGACTCAACAAGCGTGGATGTTTATAATAGTAAAAAACTGAAAAAAACATATATGTTAGTATGAAATTTATTTAAACAAATTATAGTATAATCATGTCTCTGTCCCTTATTTGCTAGCCAAATTTTTAAACATTCTGTGTGCCTCAGTTTCTGCATCTATAAAATGGGATAACAGCCATATGTGCCTACCTAATAAGGCTATTGTGGGGAGTATTTAAATTAAAACATGCCTGACACAGAATAGCACCTAGTTTAGAATAAGCCCTTGGTGGTATTATCGCTGCAGCCATGAATGGAATATTATACAGCTAGTAAAAGGACTGAGATAAATCAATAGGTACTGACATGAGAATATCCTTGATATATTAAGTTGAGAATCTTAAAGACTGAATGAATCCATTTTGAAGGGAAAGGCATGTGCACACACGTGTGTCTGCACTGTGAGAGAAAATATCAAGCGGTTCAAAGTGGCTACCTCTGCGGAATGGACTGGTGGGAGAGGTCTGGGGCTTTTACTTTGGGAAAGGTGACTTTTAAAAGATGTTAAATAACTTTACAGGGGTAGTATAATATGCTAGTCTAAAAAGTTGTTGCCATTAGTGATTTTTCCACTTCATAGTTAGGAAAACTGAAGAAACACGAAGTACTTGAATCAGAAGCAATGAACACCTGTCTTACTTCAAAGAATCAACACCTGATTTGGGGCTTTAATGAAGGAGTCCATGTTGACCAAATGACAACACAGAGGTCACTAAGAAATAAAGCCTGCACATAACCATCACAGACCCATCTCTCTTACACGGTGTAAATCCAAATGAAAGCTTTCGGAGACGACAAAAGAAAAGTGTCAACCTCTGTGAGTAACCACTGACTCTGGCCACATCTTTAGACAAGACTGGAGCTGACCACATTTGTTGGTTACGAAGGTGCCAATACTGAAGACAACGTAGCTGAAGGAAAGGATCAACCTTGGCTCTCCGGAGGGACCCCTACCTGGGGCTTTGGGCCAAGACGGGTATGCTAACAATGTAATTTTGGTGGGGGCTTTGAGCCATGTGCTATCTTGATCTCTGGAGGAGCAGGGGTCAAAGGTGAGCTATGCAAGCAGTCACTCTTGTACATGTGACTGAGACCCCACAAATGTCTGAATACCAACACCTGGGTAAGTGTCCCTGGTTGGCAGTGCTCCGTACATAATGCCAGACACTGTTGCTAGGAGACGTCAGCACTGACCACACTGACTCCACTGGGTGAGGACAACGGGCAGCTTGAGCCCGGAGCCTTCCTGGGCCCGGCCCCACATCTCTTTCCTGGCTGATTTTAATCTGTGTCCTTTCCTGTAAGACAGTGCAACTGTGGCTTTTCTAGAGTTCTGAGTCCCTCAAGTGAGCTATTGAACCTGAGAGTGGTCTTGGGGACCCCAAACTGTGCAGGACGCCACAGACACCTCTGTACCCAGAGCAGCACATGGCCAGGGGCACATCCATCTGCAGCAGCTCCTCAGAGCAGCTTCCAAACCTCAGACTTTTCTCTGGGGAGCCTTACCATCTTGCTTTTCACGAGTTCCTCAATTGCACTGACAAGCTCAGCTGCACTCGGTGTTTCGGAGCTGGTGGGGCGGACTAAGAGCCGAGAAGAGGCCTATGGAAGAAGTTAAGAAAGAGAAAGGGAGGGGGGAGGGGAATGCCTTATGTTAGTCACTGGACAGACAGTAAATTCTCCTGCAAGCTCAAGCTTTTTTAAAAGTAATTCCAGACAAAAAGACCACAAGTTTGTCTTTGTTTGCATTTATTTAAAGTCATCCTTTTAAATTTACAATATTCTGACATGAAATATTAAATAAAACCTGTCTTGGATACATGTGGAAAGCAGACAATGTCTGTTTTTAATCCGCAGTCATGTAACATCATAATGTTTTTCAGAGAGGTGACTGGGCACGGGGAAATTCTAACCGCAGCGTCTGCCAACTGCTGGCCAGGCTATTGGCGGCGGAGGAAAAAATATAGGGTCTGATCGATGGGAGCATGAAAGGCTTAAGGTCTAATGAGTGAATCCTTAAATAACCAGGAAACAAAACAAGATACTAAAAATGACTTTTCTGTGCTTATGGGGTTAAAAGAAAGAAATGAGAAAGAAAAGGAACCAGGGTGCGTTGACCAGACAGGGAGGAGGGGGGACGAGCTCACCATTTTCTGTGCCATCCACTTCCCCAATGATTAGTGCAGAGTACAGAAGATCTGTGGCCGCACAAGCTATCAGATGCCGTTTACGGCTAGGATCAGGGGGTACAGGGGTGACAGTTAAGGATCTGGGGGAAGGGCTACTGAGTTCAAGTTCAGTAATCAGCAAACAGGGTGTGTTTGCAGATTACTTGCGCTGTTCACTGATTGGAAACTAGAAGAGGGGCGTAATATGAACCTCGCTTCATATTAAGGACAGCGGAGATGCATGCGACACGCAGCTAGCTGGCCTAATGATGCACTTCTCACAGCAGACAGATACGGGTTTACGCATTTACAACGAGGCTTTCACATATGAGGACTCAGGTATGCACTTTGCAAAACGAATGTTGGCTTGTTCTAATGAAATCTGGAATATGAGGTGAAGAAAACAAGGAAAAATTCAAATGGAGAGGTAAGGAAACTGAGCCAAAACAGACACAGAACACAAATCAACATAATGCTGCAGTGAAAGTTTACAAAAAGAGAAAACAGAACAAAACAAAATATTAGTCACAAGATAATATACTCTGTGGGAACATCACTATAAATTTTTGTAAATGAAGAATTGCTGTTGATAATACCTAGTGAGATAACACACTAATCAATAAATGATTTTAGCAAACAGAAGAATATAGTGTGATCCCCTGTTTAAGTGGAGAAAAATACTCTTATTTGGTAAATAACCAGGCCTAGCACCTCACTTTTAACTACCCATCCAAATTTAAGAAATTTCAGTTTTCTGCTTCTAAGAATGGGATAGCTTCGAACACTGCACACCAGCTTCGGAATTGTTAGTGAACCGACACATCCCTCTTTCCTGCCGAGTCCACTGTGTGCAGTGGGAGGTGGGGAGGTGAGGTCCTCTCTCATCTCGGGTCCCACCCACCCCCAACAGCACGGGACATGCAACTCAGATGCCCCCAACTCCAGACGCGAACCCAAGCTACAACCTTCCGCCAAGACCTGCAGCTCCCTGACTGTGCACTACGCGCCACAAAGGCAGGAGGTAAGTTCTATAGCAAAGGGCTGGAGAAATGTCTGCCTCAGGTCGGACTCTTGTGTGATCTGCCTCGTCAGCTTTCAATCACTGGGCCCTGGCTGACCCCTGGCCATAAAACAGGCGATTCGGCAAGCGATCGTGATGGCACTGAAGAGGGAGCCAGGAGAGGAAAACGGGCAAGAATGGGGAAAACTGATGCAGACATCTGTTTTATTCCTAAAACTTAGTTACTGCCAAAAAATTAAAAAATAAAAATCACCAGTAATGACTTCATAGCACAGTTTTCAACACTTGACAATTTGGAGGAGCACGGGCCAGGATGCGAGAGGCCGTGCAAGCCAGCCACCAGGCTTCCTTTTTGATACTGTAGGGTTCTACAGTCAGGATATATGAAATAATTATAGATCATGTAAGGACTCTAAGAAAAAGCAAGAAAAGACTGACTTGGCTTAAAGCCTCTGCATAGATGCAAGGAGCAGTTTCTGAGCTGACTCCGGCCCTTGGACGCCTATCCCCACAGTCCAGTGCCGTCCTGGTTTCTGGCACATGGGAGAGAGGAAGTGGACAGCAGCACCATTTCGTCTGAACCCCACACCCACGTGCAAAAACACCTAACGGAGAGAACAAGAAGGCCTAATGCTCAGTGAGGACAGTCATGCAGACAGCGCATGACTCTCTGCTCTCTTAGGGACCCTGGTCAGGACAGTGAAAAAAAACGAACATTATTTTAAAAGTAGCAATTACTGCGGCACCATTAAAAATTGAACATATTTATACAAATGCATGAGTATGAGAAACGGCACACACTGGCCTATTACTTAGTCTGACTGGACTCTGTCATCCACAAAGATTTTGGGTAAAAACCAGCAGAATCTGCCTGGAAAAGCAGCACGTTTCCCAGCTGCCCCTGAACAGCCCCGGAGTCACCTATGCCCTGCAAAGAGGCTGGAGCAGGGCAGGTACTGCAGAGCCCTGCCCCCCCCCCTGCACGCAGCCTGGCCCCCTACCTTGTCGTCCTGCGAGTCTGGCTGGAGCAGGCTGTGCTGCTGGATGGCCATTGGCGGGGGCAGAGGCACAGCGTCGGGCCCCTCTTCCCCTTCTTCTTCTCCACAGCTCTGCATGCCCGAGGACGAGGACTTGGAGAGCGTGCCGCTGCTCAGGCCCTCGTTGCGGCCCCTCTGAAATGGAGTCAACATTCGTTCATTACACTCTAGGCCCTGACTGGCAGTGTCAGTTCACAGAGACAAGCCCCAAGGGGCTAACTGGACAAACACAGCCTGGACAGAGGCTCGGATGGATCACAGGAACAAGCTCTTTCCAACCTTGGCGGTCACTTTGCATTCCTTCCTGCAACCCAGCCACCTTGCTTGCCAACTTGGACAAGAGAAGGGCCACTGAGTGTGCCTTTGGAAGGGGTTGCCAATGGTATCCGTTAGGCTTTGAACACATCATCTCATCTTCAAGAAGGAAAAAAAAAACTGGGAAATTTGAACCATACCCTTCATGGTGATTCAGGCCCTTTGAATACTTCCGCTTCACTTTTGGCACCTTGCTAGGACAAAATTCATGGGTGGCATAAAAAACGCCATCCGAGGTGCATCTTTAAGAGTCTGAATTATCACATGAATGTTCCTCTGCTCTTACTTTAAGAAACAATGTCAGTATTATTTCTGCTAAGAGGACACAGGTTTAGGAAAACTGGGGTATGATGAACCACAAATTCCAGTGCAAACCCGAGGCAGAGCACGCCCAGGAAAAAAGGCAGCAGAAAACCCCTCTCTGCAAAATAAATGAAACGACACAGAGCCTGTCCTTTCTCTCCGTCTGCCTTTTTCTTTTCGAGTCTACGAGTGACCCTGGCGGGGAAGAACTCCGAGGGCCCCTCGCTGATACCACCAGGGCTTTTGGCCTTGGGGATCAGGAAAGAATTTCGTTTAAGGTATAATTTAAAGCCCCTTTGTCCCCCACAAAAGGAAATGGAAAAAAATCCCTGGCTGACTGACATACATGTGTCTTTAATAACATGGGAATAACCCAGTGTTTACTCCTGGGTTAGCAAAGCAAATTAACTTGGTATTTCCCACTCAGGACAGATTAAGTGTGAATATGGTGGTAGCGGGGAGGTGGGTGGAAAAACTGGAGGATGCACATATTTCTCTAGTCCTTCCACGTCTGAAACTAGGGCTTTCCCTGCAAGGTGCTGCTCCCAGGGTTTAGTGCTAACCTCACGAAATCTTTGTGACTGCTTAAATCTTTGGCAGCACAGGCCAGCACTTCTAGGTTTCGTCCCTAGTTGAATGAGGAGAAGGGCTGCGGTGGCATGGCAGCCACTTGCTCTGGAGCAGGCCTGGGGTGCCCAGGCTTTGGGAGGGAGAGTCATGGTCCTCTGATTTGCTTATGACCCTGCTGACGTGGAAGCAGCTCTTCCTGGAGCTTGTCCCCACACAGGGAGCTGAGTGGGCTCCCTGATACCTCTAGGCACACACAGAACACAGAAACCAACGAGAGCGGTCACCAGACCGGCAGCTAGGCCTGCAACCGGGGGTCTAACCTCTTCAACAGTCTCGTCCTGTGGGGTGGCCGCGCTGTCATCGGAGTCCTTCTGCGAGCCGGCGTCGGCACTCTTGCGGACCTCCCTGCTCTTCTTGTGCTTGTGCGCCAGCTTCTTCACGTGCCCGTCGGCCTTGCCGCTGCTCAGCCGCCGCACTGGGCTTGTCAGCCACTTGCGCAAAGTGTTGCCCGGGCGCTTGGGGCCTGGGGAGCTCTGGGCCCCCATCATGTGGGGTTGAAGGGAGGCCACAGAGGCAGGTGGGCTGGCATCGTTACTGGAGACGGACAGCGAGTCTGAAGGGATGAGAGAGAGACAGCAAGAGTGACTGAATGGCTCACAGATGCTCCCAGAGTCCGAGTGGGGCCACTTTGCCCAGCAGCACCGAGTGACCGCAGAGACCGAGTAGACGGCTGGAAGCTGTACCCCTGGCTCACCCTGACGAGTAGAAACGTCACAGTAGAAGGCCCATCCCTCAGACACACGCTTTTCAAATGTTTACCAAACCTGAGTCATGCTAGAGATGACTTTACTTGAGATGTTCTGCCCCCTCCAAGAAACCAGAAGTCTCCAATCCAGTACCATTATCATAGATTCAAACCGTCAGTATCACTTAAAATGCCACAGACATTGGCAGACAGAATGTTTAATGCTTTTTACCCATTTTCTTGATAAACAAAAACCAAGAAAGAATGGTTTAAAGAAGAACTTAAAGGAAATTAAAAACTAATCCTGATGTGTAAATGTTACTAGTCTAATTCACTCCCAGTGAATAAAAGTACAACTCAATAAATGAACGTATTTATTTGTGTGTGTGTAAATCAGTATAAATTTGACCAGGTCAGACTTTGTGACAGATGGCAGCCTTCTGGCAAGTTCAGTATCAAAGCCACTGCACACAGTGGCTGTGGCAAAGCTGACGGGTGTACGGGGAGATCCAGTCATGGCCCCTTGTTCACAGCCAGACTTTGAAACTATGCAGATGTGCACATCTTTGCTTCTAGCCTCAGCAAAGTTACTTCGCATGCTGGAGTGAATACTAGCAACAGTTAACAAAACCACAATGAATTTTTAAAAGAAATGTGTGAGGAAGAGAAACTCTTCCTCAACCAAAATGCTGTACAGAAAATACATCCAATTCTCTTACTGGATCTTTTTTTTTTTTTTTTTAAACATACAGAGTACTGTTTTTTATTCACAGAAAACTAAAAGTTCAGTTCTAGATGTTTCTCTCGAACACTTCATTTGTCTTGTCAGTGAGCAGAGCCCTATTAAAAGGTGGCTTCCCTAGTCCTCAGACTCAGATCCATCCTCATCTTGACTGATCTGGAAGTATCGAAGTTCGTAAGTCTCCTTGTCAGACGCCACCACGCGAAGCCAATCTCGGAGACTGTTCTTCTTAAGGTATTTCGTCGTGAGATATTTCAAGTATCTTTTAGAGAACTGTTTCTCGGAAACAGCTGTGATTTTATTCTTGAAGCGTTCAATGTGAACCACATTCCCAAGATTTCCAGTTTTTCCATTGACTTTAACCTTTTCCCGCAGAAACTGTTCCTATTTTAAAACAGAAAAATGCAAAACTAGGAAAGGAAACCCTAGACATTCACTAGGGAAGGTACCACAATTTGCGGAATAGAAAATCCCATTTTCTACTGGGTGAGTAAGGTCCAAACCAAACTTCCAGGTTGTCTTCTTAGGCTTCTTCACTTTCGGTGCCATCTTCCTCTTACTGGATCTTAAAAATTAAATACAATCAACCCTGAGTTGATGATTTTTCAGGAAAACAAAGGAGATATAAAAAACGTAGGTAACAGCTGATACTCAACAGACCTATGGAATTATGCATGAGGTGTAAATTAATTTACAAATGGAAAACCGGGGCCCACAGATTAGACCCTGGCCCTTTTACCGAGTGCTCAAATCTGTAACTTCACCAGGAAATGGAACAAACACTTCACTTTAGGAAGTGGCATGAGGAAGGAGATCACTCACTATGCTCATTACTTTCTGAATCTTTTGAAGTCTTCACAATAAACCAAGACAAATCGTTGATTCTTTCACCAAGACACCTGCACTGGTGACAGTTACCTCTGCTGGCGCTGCAGACCATCATGCGACGCAGGTGGAAAGAAGGGGTGTTAATTCCTCCCCATCCTGAGATTGCAGTGAGAGTCAGCGGCAGTTTCCCACGCACGCTCCAGACGCCAGCACTGGACAGCGGATGCCCGTCTAATTGCTGTCCTGTGGCTTTCCTGGCCCAAGCCTCGCGTGGCAGAGGGCGTAATCTTCCATAAACAGCCATGACATTTTAAGCAGGATCTCTCATTCTTAAAAAATCTAGATTTTCTCAGGGGCCAACTTTGATTCAAAACTAATCAAAATAGCATTCTGTTGAAGAGTAATCCTCTTTCCCCATCTACATGTTTTCATACACATTTTTTATTTATTTTTAAATGAGTTAATACTGAAACATTTCCACATTAGTCTTATCTTCCTCAGGTACCATCTGGACGAGGCAGGAGAGAATGCCACCATTGAGCTGACATTCGCCAAGTACGTCCTTCTGAGGGACTGTCTCAGGGGCTGAGAAAAGGCAAACAAAGGAGACAGGGTCCCTCGCCTTAGAAACTCTTGGTGCTAGTGACAACAGGAAGGACCAAAGGAAGAGGAGCATTTGGGTAATCCACATGCCAGATGATAATTTATTCAACTGAAGTTTTTTTTAAGTACTATTAGCAAGACATGGTGACATATTTCACAGTCATTTAATATGCTGTGGCTCAGAGCCAAGCCCTGTAC
Source organism: Macrotus californicus (assembly GCA_007922815.1). Lineage (NCBI taxonomy): Eukaryota > Metazoa > Chordata > Mammalia > Chiroptera > Phyllostomidae > Macrotus > Macrotus californicus. The sequence goes on along the minus strand of VMDR010000114.1, from coordinate 314,603 downwards.
TGGCCACTAGACAGACATGAATAAAACCTACTTCCTTCACTCATGGGGTTCACCACATAGTATTTTCTGGAATTGCATAACTATCACACAGGCAAGAAGGGGCACAAGCTATGAGCGAGTCCAAACGCCGTTAGAGGCTGAGAAGAAAGGGACTGGCTGGAGTGATCGCGGAGAGCTTTGTGAAGGAGGTGGCACTGAAGCCAGCCTTTGCGTGAGCTGAGCCTGATGTCCACAGGCTACAGAATGTAAGCTCCACGAGGGCAGGGGCCTCATCTGTCTTGTCACTTGATGTACGCCTCGGGCCTCACCTACGATAGGTGCTTATTAAGTACCCAAAGGAAACATCAGAAATCTCCAGCCTAAAGAAACAGAGCACGCTGACTCACAGACCACATTTTAAGGGTAGTCATTTCTTCAATGTATATGCCCGCAGCTGAGTAACTGCACAGAACAGGGTACACAAGTGGAGGTGGGGCCCCATCCTGAGCAGGCTGAGCTGGGGTTGGGTGTCACCACAGGAAGTCTGCTGTGCCTTGTAGGAACTAGGGCACTCAGGAGAAAGACTGAGGCCATATACTTTAACAAAACTAAATCAATTACAGGTCTTAACACTCACAAGCAGAATACTCAGACATCAGAAGTAATGGGGAACACCACCTAAGTCAGCAAATGAACTCCATGTGTACTTTTGTGCCTAAAAATGAGAAGTTAGGGGGATCTGGCATGGGAGCAATGTAGCACACAATGTGAATTTTAAGTGCAAAGAGGACGCCTACCAGGAATTCTGAGATAGTCTCTTTGTCCACTAACACTCGCAGGGTCACAGAAAAGTGAAAAGGCTCTTGGACGGGGTGAGAGGTGTGGGCAGGACACCCCCCTCCCCACCTAAAGGTGCAGACCTCTCCACCGGCCAGCAGACCCATCAGGCCTTAGTAGGCAGCACACAAGTTCTGCAGTTAATCAGTGATGCTCTGGGGACCCTCTGGCTTTAGGAGGATGATTCTCAGGACATTCTAGCCTTGCTTGGGAAAGGAGCTGGTGGTAGTACCTACTGGTTCTGAAGGAAAAGAAATGAGAGATATTGTTTCCTAGTTTCTGTCCGGGGTGCAGCTGCACAGGATTTGGTTCTTTGCACTTTGGAAAGAAAGAGACCTCATCTGGTGGGTCGAGCATTATAGACATGGCTGTGGCCTGACCAGACCATCTCAGAGCCGGGAAGGGGCAGAGCTGCCCTGGTCAGAGCTCAGGAGTGCTAGAGATGGACGGACAGGCAGACTGATGCTCTGAAGGCAACTGCATGTCTCTTCCTGAGCTGCCTCTCATCAGATCGCTTAGGTGACATGACTCACGGTGCCGGGATGTTTGTGACCTAGACAAAAATGCTAGCTGCAGTTATAAACTAAAAAGGAAATTTTTGTCAATTTTTAAATTACACCTTGAAAAACAATTTTGTTTCAGAGGTCTGAACATGTAGAGGCAAAATGTCATCATCTGCCTCTAAGACCATCAGATATTTTGTCCAGTGCGGATCTGATACACTTGTCCCAGTTCTGGTGATGAACGAAAAAAATAACCGGGAGCAAAATACATAAATGACTCCTCTTCCACTTTGTTTTTAACAGCAGTGTTCAATTCTTTATGCTTTTGACATTCTCTGAAAAAAACAATAAATTGTATTTTATGTTTTTCTTTTCAATACACAAACTCCTTTTTCCCAAGTCATGGATTATAATAGTCCATTTGTATACTCTTTACTGGATTGTGATGTAATACATAAAGAGTTTAAAAAACTCAAAAATTATTTAAATACAATCATTAATAGGATGAAATGAAGTGCCTGCTATTACTTTTAGTTATCTGAAGAACAGACTAGCCCAACTGCTCTCTTGCATATTTGAAATTAAATGAACAGGTCCTGAGGAAATCCAGTAGGATTGAGTTTTCCGATGTTACTGGGCATAAGGGAGGGCGTAAATCACACAGTAAACACCCAGCGTTAGAAAGTCTCCTTGGGAAGAGCATTTAAGTCACTGTCTGCAGGTGGTGCTTTCCCAGAAGAGCCCCCGGTGGCCGAATGTGCTGCGTCTGCAGAGCCTGCTCAGACCTAAGTGCTGTTCAGGCCCCTTCCCCCCAGACCTCACTCTTCTGTTCCGGATGGGACTGAGGACAGCTCGGGCCAGTGACAGGAGTGGCCCTCGGGCGGACAGCCTGTGGCCAGAGCTCTATAAAACCATTACAGGACAGCTCCTTCCCAGCTGCGTAACTGTCAAGATAGGAAGCCAGCCGTGACCTTGGCTCCAGGCTTCAGGGCGGAGGGTGCTGGGTCTGCTTTGTGTACAGCCACCTGCCCCACTGCCTGCAGGCTGTGGGGGGCAACCTGGGGGCCTAACAGGTATATGTGGAATAAATGATGACAGGGTGAATAAGCAGGTCGATGACCAGCTTTTGACCATTTCCCAGCCTCAGCACTCTGCCCGATGACTTAAGTCCCACGTGAATGGTGATGTCCTGATGTGGGGGTGCACCTCCATCAGTTCTGAGATGAGTTATAAGTAACATTTATTTTCAGTCGAGTTCCAAGTTTGTGAATTATTACTTATGAATGGTATTTCGGAATAGCTCAAGGCTATTCTTGCAACGGCTTGCATTATACGACACTTTCTCACAAGACAGAGCCAGGCTAGATGTCCCTCGGTGAGGGTGGTGGCCATGGGAACATCACTCATCACGCGTGGTGTGGGCACGCGGGCAGAAACAGAGTACAGGAACGAGCTGCCTGAGAACTGCAATGGAAAACCTATCCGTCACTATCTTACGTTCTCAACTCCCACGTTCTTGGAAAAAATACTTAACGCTCAGTACTGTACTTTTCAGTACCTGAACTTTCACCTCTATATGAACACCTGCTGCTCATGCCATGCTCTGTTTGGGAGTGTGCTTTCCTCTTTTCAGCTTGGGGGAGCTCCCCTGATTCGAGGTCCAGATGGAAGATCAATTAAAGATGTCAGAGGATCTCTGGACTTGTCCAGGGTCTGAATCTGCGCCCGGCTCTCCCACTCAACGGCCACGACCCCATGGCAAAATGCTGGCATCATCTCACAGGGCTGTGACAAGATCACATGAAGTCATGGGAATGAATGAGCTTTACAAACCATAAATGCTATTTATGAATGTAGGACAGTTGAGGCATCGTTCTCCTGGCCTCCCTGGTCTTCCAGAACTTAACTCCACTGTATGCATGCAAACTGCGAGTACCCAGAACATGAGGCTTTGCTTCAATCATTTTTGTAATCACAGGCCTAGCATGCTCAGGCACACTGAAAGTCATTTTTAGATGTATGAAGGATGAATGAAGCTCTCTGTTACTTTGTTTCCAAAATAACTTGTCCCTTAGGAAGGGGACAAAGGAAATTTTAGCATAGAGAGATATAATCAGAACATCACAGCCATTTAAAAAGACGTTCAAGTGTGTGTGAGAAGGTCATCTGTGATCCGCCTGAGGCCCTAAGAGAGAAAAATCAGTAGATTGACCTCTCCCTATTTCAAGGAGGAAAACAACCCCAAGAAGACAGCTTCTTGGCTGAAGTCAGAGTTCACACAAAGTCCATGCTAGATTTCTTCTTAAAATAATGAAAAAGCTAAAGAAAGGAGGGTAAAGCTGGAGCCCTGACCCTCAGCCCCACACAGGAAAGAATTCCACCATAGAAAACACACACACACACACACACACACACACACACCCCACACACACTAAAATTGCTGGGAGAGGAGAAATCGCCTGCTATTCCCAGACTGTAAATTTGAGACATCTGTGATTAATAAAGCACTTTTTAAAAAAATGTAAGAAGAAAAGGAAAAGAGTCCATATCCTGCTAGATGCAGACTAAGACGGATCAAATTTCATTTTAACCCTCTCCTCATTTTCGGAACAGTGAAGACTTAAAGATGTCTGTTCTTATTCTAGAGTAAAACCTGGATTGCTGAGTATGGCTGGGCACTGAGTTTCAAATGCCAGCCTCTGAATCAGAACGTGTCCCCCAAATCTGCCCAAGCCCTTTGCAGGCTCTGTTGTGTCTCCCCCACTTCGGTCTCAACAGCACACTCCCGCAGGGCAGAGATGTTTGCTGCTTGCTTATGCTGGACCTCCAGAGTTTAAAGCCTACCTTCACCTTAAAGTGATCACTTTACCGATTAATGGTCATTCAAAAGCAACGGGGCTGAGTTCCAATCCCACTGTGGCGGGTCATGCACTGGGCAAGGGCATCTTATAAGGCCTTCATTTCCTGATTGTGAAATGACTGATTCCTCACTAGGCTGCTGGGGAAAGGAACAAAAACGGTCTTTGTAAACTGATAGCCTAACATGAACATGAAGCAACACTCATATTTTTGCAGAGAAAAAGAAATAGCAAAAGACAAGTTAGAACGCGGGGCAAAGCGGTGCTGGGAGGTGTGCACAGACCCCTCCAGGAGGCGAGGGCCAGCGGCAGAAGACAGAACAGTGGTGAAGCCTGACCTCTTCGGGGATGCCGGTGTCCCAGTGCTGCTCCAGTCACTGCACGTCTGCTGGGACGGGCACCCACGGCCCCACGTGCTGTCAGCCGAACGCACACATGCGGGACCAGCACTGACCCTGCAGCGTGTCTGAGGAGGCATGGCCACCACATGGACGCATGTTTTCCGCACTGGGAGACGTTCCAATAAACAGCTGTCTCTAAGAACAAATTTCGCTATTTCGTTTTAAAGACAGATGTCTCCATCTTTCTGCCCATTGTAGGTGTTTGAAAATATCTGTCACGTGAGCAGCGCAGTCACGTCCTAACAAACACGCTCTGACCGGGATAAGCCCAATGCAGAGCTCGGCACACTTCCAAGGCAAAGTGCGAATTTACAGCTCTGGCTGGAAGGACTCCGAAAAGTGTTTTTCGGTTACTGCGACGTGTAAGAGAAAGATAATTCCAGGGCACTTTGGGGCAGCTGCTTCTAAAGTCTAAAGGTAATCCCTTCAGACTATGTTAGAACAGACTGCGCAGGGTTTAATCAGGGGCACCTGGCCTACTAAACCGCTATCTTATCAAGAATTCAATGCAGCAAATCGTGTTTTTATTTAAGAGATTCTTCAACCACATCAGGAAGGTTGAAATGTACATGTGGAAATCAGATCAATAAATTACTTATGAAATAAAGAGCAAATAAGTTGTTAGCTTAGGACTGCTTCCTAGGTTGATTCGAATAAACTAGAGCAAAATTTTGAGTAAATGATTCTCATCTCTGTGCTTTTAAAACTGGATTTTAATCCCCTGCTTTTGGGATCCAGGTAAACTTTTGTTGGGACAAAAAACAAACAAATAAACAAACAACTGGACCACAACACTCTAGAAATCCTCTTGAAGATCACATAAAAAGCAAATTAATCTGTAAATTATTCTTCCAGATGAATTTCTAGGGTCACGTCATCTCTAAATTTTATAGTGACCACGTCACCTCCACGTGCTAGGTGTGGTGATTGATGAGGGTGATGGATAGGTCAAAGCTAGGGTGTCAAGTGGGTGTTCAGGAAACTGACCTGCCCAGATATGGTGATGCTTTTGATGGTTCAGAATATAGCAGGATCTTTTTAGACGATTTTTCCAAATTTAAATCTACATGCAATTTGTGAATAAGTGTCTGAAAACCCAACTGACTTCTCGTTTTTCATTGTAGCCCCGTTACTCCTACATGTTTCACTCCTCTCCCGGGCGTGAGCCAGTGACTCTTTGTTCCCAGGCACACGAACAGTCATCAGGGATGGAAACCAAACTTGAACCGGACGCTGCATCCTCAGTGAGTGACTGCTTCTCCACACACACCTGGCGGCAGGTGCTCTAGGGTGCCAGGGCTTCACTGCACGGTCTCACTGTCCTGCCCATTCATGTGGACACAGGAAAGTCGGAAGCTGTGCAGAGGCACGGGGCACTAGTTTGCAGGATGACAGCTGAAAACGTGGCAAAAGAACAGTGGATGCAGATTTCACAAAGTTTCGCAGTTTGGTGACATAGTTCACAGTGGGTCCTTAAAGGCAAAAATGTGGACTCGGTGTTTGCTTTCAAATATGAAGCGAACACAGGAAATACAATGAAGAAAGATCAATTTCCCCAACTTTTTTTTTTTTTTAAATAATCCCTAGATTCAACCAGAGGTCCAGCACCGCGCAGCCCACGGCTCTCTGTAATGAAGAACACATGGTCTTTGCTGCCTGAGAAAATGCACATAAACGACCTACACATTCACGTTGTCCACCCCCCACAATTCACAGGGGAGCCTTCACTTGCAGCCCACCTGGGGACCCCTGAATAAAAGAACACAATGCAATCACTGGCATTAATTAAAACAGACTCAACTAGCAACAATGAGCTCAATTAGGAACAATTGCTCTACCTCTTCGTGAGGGTTGAAGGCCAGAGTGCAGGCCCTGCACACACAGCAGTCTCCCTGTTCTGTGCTCTAGGCTTAGGGGCCGTGTTTGGACGAGGGATCAGCCCCCTCCACGCCGCCGAAGGGGGAGCAGGAGAGGGAGGGGTCTGTGACGCCCATCCAACCTAACAGAACGCGCAGACAGAGGCCGCACGGGCACACGTTTGCTCCTGTGGCTCTCAAGGAGTCCCGGAGTGCCACCTATTCCTTGGGCGGTTTCTGAAAACAGTTAAAGCATTACAGAATCACTGGAAAATGTGGCTCTGTCAACAAAGGCAAAACTCCAAGCATCATTTTTCCTCTCAAATTCCTTCTTGGGAGGGGCACGCTAACCTGTCCGGATTTCTAGTCAGAAAACCATCTCATTTTAAAGGTCTTTCTCCATTTGAATTTCACCACTTGCATTTCCAATAAAGAAATGTAAAGAAATTTAATGAAAGCAGATGGCATGAGCCTTTGCTTGGCCAATCAGATAAGCAGCAGCATACTGCACGCTGCCAAAGTGCAGATCTGAACCCACCTCAGAAATAAAATACCGGGCGGGGTCAGTACTGAGAGTGAATAACAAAAGGAATGGGTGATTTTTGATCAGTGTAGGAATTTAATGCAAATCTACTGACATGAGTTATCCAGGTCCTGAATAAAATAGGACCTGGTTCATCTGCTGTATGAGGGATGCTCTAGGGTACGAGTGGATCTGGGGCTGGTGACCATTTATCACCAGGCTGTTGGTTTCCAGAAAAAGAGGAGCTTGGTAGATGTCATGGTTAGTGGCCTGAATGCTGGGCAAGGGCAGCTGCAGCAAGAAGCAAACTGGCCCCAGCAAAGATGAAGCTGAGGCGACATCCTGCTGGCACTGCGGGGTGGGACTGGCCTGCTTGACAGGCCATCCGGCAGGTGGGTTGACAGGGAGAACCAGGCACACCTGGGCCAGCTGCTCGTCCAGCACAGGCATCCAAGCTCTGTTAAAGCCACATGGTTACAGAACACACTTTTAAACTCTGCTTTAGGTTGGAGCCTGCTTTGTAATGTGGTTCCTCTTCCCTCAGTCCAGACACTGGCTTTGTTCAGGGACAGTTTGGAGCCCATATTCCTACCTTCTGGGAATGACAGGGCCATTTTCTCTGCTTTCTATGGGAGCTACTGCCCTTGAAATATACTCTTAGGAGATGAAGAGCAGACTTTTTCTGCAAAAGTCTAAGCTGTCACAAAAGGAAGAGAAATTCCCCAGGGAGGAGATTTGGGCTCATTTCTGACTTTTACACGGGACAAAAGCAGATGTCTCAAGACATCCGTGCTGGATGAAAGAAAAGACAACTTTTCAAAAAAGTTACATAAAAATGAGATCAGAAACACATAGTCAAATCCTGCACGCTGCAGGCATTAATGTCTACCAGAGCTTTCTGACCCCTCCCAACCCAGCCCTCAGGCTCAGAAATGCACCAGCCACAGGGCTCTTCGGCGATGTCACTGGCTGGAGGAATGTGACAGGTAAGAGGTTTCCCCTCAGCCCTCCTGTGGAAGTTCTCCAGCCAGTAGGTGGCCCCACTACCCACACTGAGCCCCATGGTGGCACTGCTCCATGTGCCTGGGCAGCGGAGGGGACTGGGGCTGGCCTGACAGCACTGAGCGAGGAGGCTGAGGGTGAAGGAGGCCTTGACACCTCACCTGGTTCCACTCCCCGCTACAGGATGAAGCAAAAGGTGTGAGCCCCAATCCAGGCTGCTTCTCCGAGGCTCTGCAGGAGAGGGCGCCACTTGTGACTGACTGCACGGCCACCCACGGCCCCACCATGCAGGCTGTTAATGACATCCTGCGGCATGCTGATCTTGGCCCCGTCTGCTTAAAGGCTCAGAGACCAGGGAAACTTCTGAATGCTCCTCTATTCAGTTGGCTTTTTCAGAGGCTGAGGCCCTCTGTGTTCCCAAGAAGTCAAATGATTAATATCACTTACACAAAGGAAGCCTAAAAACAAATCCTGTGTGTTTGTCAGATTACTTAGCATTTAGTATACTACTGACTTAGGGATAATGAGGTTGCTCTGTGATAAAATAGTGTGTTCTTGATTCTTAATTTCTTCATTTGGGAAGTCACTTCCAAGGCAATACAGTATTTGTTCTTGTTCTCAATAGATAATCATTCTTTGAAAGAAGAGAAAGTGAACTTGAGGGGAAATAAGCAATCACAGGATGCTCACACAACATTCCCTCCACCTGATTCGGCCTTTCAGAGGTTCTGACACAAAGAAACATGAATGTTTAACCTGTGGGCACAGTTATTCCGGATATTAAACACAAAGTGTTAGTCGTTGAAGTCCTAATCTCCTTTGAAGGAGGCTTACATTTGGAACTACATTCTTCCAAATAATATCTGATGAATATTTATGCTTTTGTTTAACGTCTTCTTATTACTCTTTGAAAAAAAAATGAAGTAACTTAGGTGACCTGCTTAAAGAAGAAACCAAAGATTTTTTTTAGGGGTGATTTTCAAAATTGGAAGTGTCTTTAAATGAAGACAAAGACATCCCATGTAAAATGGTTTAAAGGAACATTCTGCACTTAGCAGTTTAGACTATGTGACTGATTTATTTCAGGTGGTGATAGCTTTCTCTTCATTTATATATAAATTAATTATTTCAAATTAAGACCAGATTCAGAATACTAACTTGCGAAAGTCTTTTTCCTACAATCTAGGAAATGCATGAATTGCATAAGAATGCACCTAACCAAAATATGCTATAAACCACGCAAACTTAGGTTTTCATAAAGCCACATAACTCATTTCATAGAGCCATACACTCATTTTTATACAGCATTAGCTAAAGCAAACCTGGCCCTGGAATGTTCTGCAGGGAGCTTGCCAAGCTCTATCACTCTTCACATCATCTACCCACAGGTTAGCTGAAGTTTCGGTCTCAAGGATGGAATATTAGTTTAGAAAGAGTTCCAGCTGTGCAGAATCCGGAAATGGATGGACCCCCCCCAACACCCCAAACCACAAAGCAAATATCTAGGACATTATATTCTAGGGTCCCTGGTGGTTTGGTTCAAAAACAAAGAAATGAAAAGCCCTAACCAATTAGGAATTCCTTTCACAATCACATTTTCGTAGCACCTCCATCAAAAGCCAAAGGCTGCTCTAATTAAAGCTAAGCATGGGATTAAAATGTTAACCACAGAGCTGAAAAGGCAAAAAGCCCACCGTGCCCACTTCCAAGAACACAGGGGGTAGGGCTGCAATCTCACAACCTCATCTAAATTTGATTTTATGACATCCCGTCCCCCCACTCCCCTACAAGAACTGAACGGCACTGAATTTTAGTTTTCAAATTATGATTTTGTAATTTCTTGAGGACTGCCTGCTCTCTTTCCAGGAGATCACATGCTAAAACAACAAAAGCCAAAAAACAACAACAACAAAAAAAAACAAAATAAGAGAGGGTTGCAGTAACTGCTGCTGGTTTGTCCATGTATCCAATACGGGAACTGAAATCATCTGTGATGCGCCTCGGGAGGAGTGACTGAGTCCAGGACAAGGCAGCTTCTAAGAATCCCCTGCACCTCTGCACCAATAAGTCTTTCTTTGAGGAACTCTTCACCAGTCGGTGCTAGCGCCCGCAGCTGAGTAGCTACAGTGAGAAGGAAGGAAGGAGGGCAGGAGGCTGGAGCTATTCCAGGAAGGAACAAAGCAGGCACAGAGACAAAGGGAATGAAAAGAACGCCTCTGCTAGGAACGCCAATTAATGCACAAATTCTGCCTTTGGCTTTAATTAGTGCCCGGTGTGACAGATGGCACTGCCAGGGCGGGGAGGGGAGCAATGTAGGAAATAACCAAACAGCCTCTGCCTGGGGAGTGGGGGGTACAGGCTGGGGGCGGGGAGAATGACCGGGGTAAGCACTATATGTTGGCTTTCTTTCCAGCTGGAGAAAGACAAAGGAAAAACATCCAGTTTTTTGTTCTACCTCATAGTAAGCACTTTCCCTCCTTGTTATTAAAGACTCCTTACTCAACTTCGCAAGGGCTACCGGGCCTTTGGGCCACTTCTTCCAGGGACTCCTCCACTTCAGGAGACAAAAGAGGAAGGGGAGCTGCCTCAGGGCTGTGCCCTTCGGTCCAGAAGCTTTCCGGTGGCCCCACCCTCAGGAGAATAACTCTGGTCACACCGATATGGTGCAGGTCCATTTTCATGACAACATGAATTGGCATCAATTTTAACACGATGCAACAGTAGGAATTTCTTCAACTTTGCATTTGAGAAAATGAACCATGGGAAGGACTGAGATGACTGCTTTCGGTCAAATTCAAAAAGTATAAATAAAAGTTGCATTACTTTACATACAAAAAAGCCTGGAAGAAAACGTGTCCAAATATTATCTGTGGTTGTCTATGGGTGTTATTTCCCCCTCTGCGGCTCCATGTGTCTGTGAGTTTTCCAGCTTTTTTACAATTAGCATATTAATTTCAGAGAAACAACCTATTTTGGGAAGATGCACTTTGTTCACGTTTGTGAGGTTTTATGTGAGAACTGTAAAAAATGACTAGGGCTGTGGTACCTCCCAGTCCCCTGCCCCCGCCAGACCTTGGAGACAGGAAGAGGAAGTGGAGGGAGCCTCCATGCCCCGATTCCACGGCTCATTACCCAGCGCCCCCGGGGCAGACTGCACTGGGTTTATAGACTCGCTCACTCACCCCCCGAGGCCAACTTTCAGCACCTGGAGGAAATTCTTTAGAGTAAAAAAGCCATAAATTCGTGTTCCCCTGAAGCCTAGCTAAAGGGAAATACTCAGACCACATACCAAAGAGAGACTACAGCTGAAGAGGAAGAGGCTGCTCCCCGTCTAGAGGAGGAATTCCAGAGCCCGGAGAGGTTATTCTCCCGAAGGCGCCTAACTTGGGACCTCCAGGTTTCTAGGGCCCTTTGAGGGAACTCTGCAGCCTATTTTTTAAATTTGAAGTTCTTAAATTAAAGCTTCAAAAAGTTCAGATTTTTATATTTGCCCTAAATAAGGCCAAATAATTTTAAGTTTCTTTGCTTTTCTGGCTGGAAATGTATATAAATTCAGTGTGTGACACTGCCCTGCCCCAAACTGTCATCATAAGCTCAGAGTGACAACTAAATACAGCTCTGATCAGTGAAAAGTAGGAAAACAAATTAAAATTATTTTAAAACTGCAGTCTGCTTAAAAGGAAACTAAACCTTTTGTGCAGTTTTGGAGAACATAACCAGGGCGAGCATAGTTGGGTTTTTTGCGGATGAGGAAACTGCAGCTGAGCGACGGTCACAGAACTTAGCCAAGGTCGTGCTGGCAGGGGCGAGGCGGGCCGAGAGGAGAACGCTGGTGGTCTGACTTGCGAGGTAGCGCACTACTCACACTGCACTGTGCGTGCTGTGTCTTAAACCAACTCATTTAAACATACCGAGAGAGCGAAAACTATCTGAGAGGGAATTTAGTTTGCACAGTACTTATGTGAAGCGACCCCATCACAGCTGTAACAATGCAGTATTGTGCTGAGCACGGGTGTGGTTTCTGTTCACTCCCAGGAAACTGACTGTCCCGGGCACTGGTGTGAGGGGGACCTGCTGGTGACCTACTTGCATACTTTCAAAATGGGCTCATACTATATTTCAGCAAAGAAACATCTTTCTTACATTTAGTCTTTGAAATACTTTCCTTTAATTTACTTAAAAAATTTGCACTGATGAGAATCCATCCTCCTCATCAAAAACAAAGAAGACCTGAAGAGAGCTCAGGAATGGGAAGGCACAGAGTTCACGCACTCTGTACACGGGCCTGTTTAATGTCAGAGAAGATCGCTGCATTTACGTTCCTCCTGACTCGGGGACTATGTCCAGCACTGGGGCAGATCCCACGTGTCTTGTAAAAGGGCACACTTATTTCAGAATGAGAACAGATTCAATACTCCACTATTGTATCAGTATAACTGGATTCCCCCACCGGAACCCTCGTAAAAGACGATTTGCATTCTCTGGACCCTGCCGTCTCTTGAGTTCTGGTCCTAACAACTGCTCAGCAGTGAAACTCCCCGGGCTACGGCTGTGGAAGGTCTCGGGGACGGCACCGTCTGCAAACAAGAACATGCTTCCATGCAGGTTACTGCAAGCACGACTAGCTCACGTGTGGACCAGGAGGACGCCCCAGTGAGTATGTAAGAGAGCAGAAGAGTGTCCATTCCCAAGGTACTTCGACAAATGACCCCCGGCCTGCTGGTGGGTGTGAAGAAAGGCTTTGTAACCCCTCTCTCTGACTTTGCCGGGCATTTTAAAGTTACTTTAAGATTTATTTCTGGAGTATTACTCAAAGTCATTTGTTCTTTTTCAACAAGATGCATGGATATTTCCCCACAGCCAGTTAAATGAGTGGAACCAGACTGCATTAAAATGTCACTTGTGTAACATGACATTCAGGAAACTGTCTTGGAGCCACTATGGAGGTTTGGGAAGAAATGGGCAGTCACGTTTCTCTCCGAGGGGGGAAAAAAAAAAATCAAAGAGTTTTGCTTTCTCTCATCTATCTTTTACTGTAAAGAGATTTTTTCCCATGAAAATTCCAGAAGACATCGATTTCATTCTGAATTTATGTTAGCTTAAAATGATTGTGGCGGCAGCTTGGAGAACGGCACCTACAGTTTCCATTATAGCCTGAGAACTGCCAGAACAAAAATGTATCTAGAGAAAAGCGAAAATACACTAGTATAACTACCCTCCAGTGTTTGAAAAGTGGAGTTAATGACGTTCCTCCAGAAGAACGCCCAGGGAACTAAAACACTGCTATGATCCAAAATTCCCTGTATCAGAAAACGCTGTTTTCTTAAAATCCCAGACTCTTTTTTTTAATCCTTACTCAAGGATATGTTTATTGATTGTAGAGAAAGAGGGAGGGAGGGAGGGAGGGAGAGGGGGAAATAGGGGGAGAGAAGGTTGGGGGGGAACACTGGTGTGAGAGAGAAACACTGATCACTTGCCTCCTCATGTGCCCCGACTGGTGATTGAACCCACAACCTAGGTTTGTGCCCTGACCAGGGATCGAACCCACAACCTTTGGTGTAACGGGACAACACTCTAATCAACTGAACCAGGGCAAAAATCCATTACTTCTTGGCAAAATTGCTCATTAAAATATTTTGGCCAAAATGTTGGGGATGTTTATAATATACTGACGGGTGCTTTGTTGATGTTCTCATTCTGCAGGCAGAGAAAGTAAGTTCCGAGAGAGAAGGTACTTGACTAGGGACCAGCAGCTACTGAGTGGCCGATTTTAAATCAGACTTTTGGTGTGATCAACTGTTCTTTTCACTGAACAGCCGTTACTATTTTCAGGAGAGACCACACGGAGCATCTGCCCTCATCCACCCAGGGCAAGATTCCTAGCACACAGCGCCACTAATGGGCGCTCCAGCTTTAACACCTCCAGAGAGGGAAGCTGTTCTTGGGCGGTTTAATGAGCATAAATATGAAAAATGTTATGGTCAATGACTTTTAAAAATGTTTTGATAGCTTTGTGAACAAAAAATACAAGAAATGTTATCAAAAACAATGTGTACACCAGCAAATTTAATATCCACACAGCCAACACTTATCCCCTTCGGGACCCGTCGATCAAAGATAATTTTGTTGTTTTCCTCTGGTCTTTCACCAACAAACATGTCAACAGAGCCACTTCCCCTTAACAGGCTGAAAGCACATTTCTGAGCCTCCCTTTCCCTCGGGTCCCCCTTCTTTTCTGGGTCCCTCCTCCTCAGCCCTTCCCCACTGAGCGCACAGTGCCCACTGTGCCTGCCCGGCTTTCACCAGATCCCCACAGCTCGCTCCTTCTTGCTCCCACTTCTGAGATGCACGTGAGTAATGGCTGGCAGAGAGTGGAGGCAAACGTTAAAAGTGCACCAGGTCAGGAATGAAATTCGGGCAGGGGCCATCCCTGCAAGTCTGCAGGAGACAGCCTGTGAGAAACTCATTTTAATGACTGCACAGCTTGCTCAGATGTCAAAGGTTACTGCTGGAGAGTCAGCCTCCTCGGCAGCACTGCAGGGGTTCTGCGGGGACCCACAGACCTACTGTGACTCCTCCCCCACTTCGTGCTTTTATATCCTACTGCCTTTTCCTCAAATGGAGGGAAGCTTATTTACTTGGCATGAATCGTGTTTTCTTGTCTGGATTCCAGTTCTGTGTAAAACTGCACAGCCTGGCGCACACACACTCCCTGGAAATATGCTGGTGGTTACCGGGAGACCCTTCCCCCACATAACTTTACAGTATCTTATTATATGGCTGCAGTACTTAAGAGAAAGAACAAGAGAATCTAAATATAAATGCAGGACACTGCAATTTTCTTGAATAATCTGAAAAATCCCCAACAAAATTAAACCTGAAACAGACATAAGACCAATCAAAACCCAAAGAAGGCAACTGACTGTTTACATACCATTTATGAGAAGGAAGGGGTAGTCAGAGGCAGCCCCCAGGTAATAAGAGTGCCTTACAACCAAGCAATCAGCATACAACCACAAAGGGCAGAGTCTCCCGTTTCTCCTTCCATCCCTGGAGGTCCCCACAAAACACCCCCACCACACAGCCGCCTCTCACACACGGTCAGCACATAGCACACCAGGGCGAAAGCACGCCACATTTCAGAGTGCAGCGCACAGCGATTGTCCCAGCAGCCACCTGGGAGGCAGCAGCAGAGGGTGCATGTGCAGGAAGCATGGTACCTAGGTCGAGGATCCAGTACTTGCAGGTGCCGGGCTGCCCACTGCTGCGGTAGGCTGAGCCGACGGAGGAAAGCGAGTCCAGTGGATCAACCGGCTTAACACCGTTTGGCATGGTGCGTGCTGAGCAGACCGGAGGCTGAAGGCTCTGAAATCTACCCGCTCTGTCCCTATGAGCAGCCAAAGTAAGCCACTCTTCGGCAAAGTCAGATAACGGTTCACCAAGCCCTCAGCAGCAGGCTGGGACGGCCACAGTGGCAGGCACACTGGCAGGGACGTGCAGCCCCAGGGCCCAGCCACAGGCGACCCACAGCTCCTCTCCTGGTGGACAGCCACTCCCTCTGCCTGCTTTTCAGCTCTGCTGTGCAGTTGGGCTTCACATGGGGGAATATCCAGACGCCCTGGATTACATTCTACCACAGTGACTCTAATTGGAGCTCAAGGAAATTCTGAGGGCGCAGTGAGAGCAGATGTTTCTCCCCCCTCCACCAGCCAGAGCTGCCGTCTCTTTGCTCCGTGAAATGTCAGGTGATGGATCCACGCCAGACTTTCTGACTTGGGCTTTGTGAGTGTTGGGATGGAGGTCTTCTCTGAGACATACAACAAACAGTGCCTCCTGATGTGACTTGATAGCAAAGAGAAACTGGTTACATCACTGTGCTACAATGCCACTCCTCACTTATTAGAAACATATCTTCATTTGTCCTTACAGGCAGCAGCCATACAAGTGAAAATAAATACCTTATTTGTGACTTGCAAAGGCATTTTTAGTAAGGCATCTTAAAAGCTTATTGTTGTCCTTTTGGGAAACTGGATATATTCTTTAGCTGACATAAACTCTTGCTCTTTATTTGAAAGTTTCCATGTGTTCTCTCCCTCGTCTCACACTGCATAATGGCTCGGGGAATATCTGTGGTTTAACAGCCACAAAGCCCGACTTTCCGACCTCCGTGGCGAGTGTCTGCACTCTCGTTTCTCGTCACCTCAAGAAGCACACCCTGTGCTCTCCAGCCCAGACCGCGGAGGCCCACCTCCTGCTGTGAGGCAGTCACTTGGGATGCCCTTGACATGTCCCAAACTGTGAAGTGGCCCTCAGTGACCTACACGTGTTCAGAGGGGGGTTGTTATTTGCTGAAGCCTACACCTACCTTAACAGAGTCATGTGCTACTTCTTTGAGCTCATTTTATCAATAATTCTTCTCATTTCTGCTTTATAGAACCTGATCATATAAATGATTAGGTGTTGTTGGGTGTCGTCTTGCAAACCTAAAGGTCACGGGTTCGATTTCTGATCAGGGCACATGCCCGGGTTGTGGGTTCCATCCCCGGTTGAGGCATGTACAAAAGGCAACTGATCATGTTTCTCTCTCGCACTGCTTCCTTTCCTCTCTTTCCCTCTTTAAAATCAATAAGCATGTCCTCGTGTGAGGATTAAAAAAGGCAAAAAAAAAAAAAAAAAAAGAAAAAGTTAAACTTGGGTTCTCACTCCATCCCCTCTTGCAAAGTAAATTTTAAAAATTCTCAAACTAAAAGATGTGAAAATAGCATAGACTTCTAGCTGGGGGTCGAACCACAGCTTTTGGTGTGTGGGACAACACTCCGGTCAGCTGAGCCACGCGCACAGGGCAGCCTCACATTCTTCTTAAAAGTCCAAGAGCAAAGCCTAAGGTGGCCTCTCCCTACCAATGGTCCCATGGCAGATCCAGATGGCGTGCCTATGCCAGGACCAATCAAGAGGTGGAATTCTGCACAGAGCACTTTTTATGCAAGAAAAGAAAACTTTATTACCAAATAAATAATCTTTCTTGTTGGAAAAAAAAAGCAGTAAAAATTATGTCCTAAAGGAAATCAAGTTAATTGACATTCTAAGGTTTCGTTTACTACAACATTTATTAAATATTTTACTTTGACTCCTTCCAAACACAGACTGCCAAGCCAGGGCCATTAATTAAAAATTTAAAAAAAGAGCTGTCAGGAAAATTAATTATTTTATGTGTAATATATGTTCTTTACTAAAGAGGAAGGGAACAATGCTTAAAAATGAGTAAAATATTTTGGCTAAGATATATGGGGGATTTCTCCAGTGACTGCTCTCTTCCAATTTCAAGTTCACATCTGTCAGAGAAATGGAGCACAGCAGGAGTCAGAAGGAAGCTTTTCTCATCCCCTTCTTCTTTCTGTTCATGCAGTGTGAGACTACAGAGTGTTCACTATGTAATATGGCACTTTATAAAGTAAGTAAAGACAAACTGCACCAGGTAAAGGTACCACGTGATCCTGACCTGGAAGGACTGGTAATCCAACCCACTGGACCTACAACCCTGGAACCAACAGAGTGCTGATGTTACTGAGGGAAAGGGACATGCAAGGAGCTGAGGCAAAAGGGGAAAGGGAGAAAGTTCCAGCAAGTGGAAAAGCTTCCTTTGGTGGTATGATCAGGAATCTGTTCTAAGAGTTTGAACCAAAAGAGAAAGACCCAAGGGTGACCTCAGCAGACTGTGGGAAGGAAAGCTTGGTGGGAACTGTGGCCAGGAGGGGTGGGAAGGAGAAGGTGAGAACAGGGGCCGGTGACTTCAATTAACAGGAAGAAGTTTTAACAGTGTAATAACCAGAAAGAAGACCAGAAGTGACTGAGAAGCTCAAGAATGAGGGGAGCGAGTGTATCAGCAGTGTGAGAATGTTGTCCACTAGGAAAGGTGGTCAGGAAACAATGACAGTCGTCTGAGATTTAAATGACCAGGACCCAGGAAAGGAATGGAGCAGTGAGATCAGTCTAGAAAAGATGCAGGTGAACTGCGCAATTAAAGAAGACACGAACACTGATTAAATGAGGGTGGGTTCAGGACAAACGTTTTAGGCGTTTGGCAGAAGAGGAGATAAGCAATGTAGAAACTAAGAGAGTAGAGTTTGTGAAGGAAAACAAGAATTGTTCTTCAGTATTTCTATATGTTTTTGATATTTTCATTTGATAGCTGGACATAGGTTTCCTAATGTCATATACACAGAGAGAGACAGACAGAGAGGGGAGCTAGGATATGAATAGAGATGTGTTCACATGCATGTCTGCTGAGAAGACCTGCAAGTCACGACACCACACAGCAGTGAGCACACCTAGCACCAGGCTGTAGTTTTTAATACTACTCTCCAATAAAGGAACCAGGGCACCCTGGAGAAATGGTGGACCCAGGACTGCAGCAAAGAAGACACAGGATAGCCAGGAGCATCCTGTACTAACAGAAAGCAAGGAAGTGCTCCAAAAATGATGGGGATGTGTCCAAAGTACAGAGGCCAGCCTGAAAGAGCTCCTGATGGCCAGAGGTGGAACAATTTGAGCAAGAAAATAAATAATGACAGTATTGGATTATGACCCATAAAATACAGTAAGTACCCATGACTCCATACTGATATAACTATATGAATAAATGAAGCAGAGGGAGGACTCTTCTCCACAGATACCTAGTTAATGACTTTAGAAGAAATGAGGAAAACAAAATCACCAGCAGGCAAACAGCACAGTAATAACTGTTGTAGGTAAGAACCATGCTGCATGTTGACGTGAGTAGGTAAAGGCACGATAAGAAGCAGTATCTGCATCCAAGTATCTCCCACAAGGTATTTACTAATCACAAAGAGAGAAACAGTAACTTTACAGTGGAAAATGCTGCAGACACTACTTTAACCACTACCAGCGATGAGACACGTTAGGACCCTCTGGTGCTCCCTGGTATAACACTGTGAAGGTTCCATCACTTCTGTGGTATTCTTGCCCAAAATGCATGAATTCCACTTAATCAAAAGAAGTATCAGATAAACCCAAATGAGGAAACATCTAACAAAATAAAAGACCAGAAAGACCTCAGAAGTGTCAAGGCCATGAAAAACAAACAAACAAAAGGAACTCCATCAGCTTGAAGAACACTAAACGCGACGGGTCCTGGACTGGATCCTGAGGCAGAAAAAAAGACATTAAAACAAAATCCGAAGCAAGGTCTGGCTTGGCTAGCAGGGCTCCCCGGGGCTGGTTTCCTGGGTGTGACCACGCAACCAGGGTCATGTGACACGTAACGCCAGGGGGGCTGGGCACGGGGGGTAGAGGAATTCTCTACTAGTTTTGCAACTTTTCAGTACGTCTAAGATTATATCAAAATAAGGAGTTTCGGAAAATAAAAATATTGAGTATTATGTAATATAGATGAAAATTGCTAAAGAAATAAAAAGTGTCGTCAGAGAAAAATAGGCAAAGTCGGAGAAGAAATTTTGTGCCAAGAGAAATATATTAGGTAAATTAATTACCTGTGAATAAAGGGATGTGTGATTGACTGAAAAAATGTATTTGTAGGAATGTAAAGTCATTATTTGTCTGCACATTTATAAGACAAAATTGCAAAAGCCAAATGTATTCTCATGAAAATAAAGGCATTTTTATTTAGATTGGTTGAAAGAAATTCTTTTGGCCAAAATTAATACTCCACAAAAATCACTTTTCATATAATCTTCTTTTATGATAATTATGCCTCAAATGTTTAAAACTAAAACATCAGTGTTCACGTGCCTGTTATTTATCTGTCCATAAAAAATGAGACGTCATTTTTGCCAATGAAGACCTCAAAATAAAAAATCCAGTGAAACAGGTCCACATACAAATGATACTTTTAAAATCAGGAGTAAAAATATACTTAAAAGAAAGCTACTTGTAAAACTAAAATTCCAATGAGCCAAAGGACCCCAAGTCTTCCTGTTAAAGTCACAGCACATTCTGAAGTGGAAATGAGCACTAATGTTAGGATGAAAAGGTCCCCGAATCTTACAAACAAAAGATACATATAAAACAGAACCAGCTACATTTATGATTGCAACTCAAATGATGAAACTATTAGAAATATTATGTATAACTTCCTCTAAAAATCAGTGATGATTAGTTGAGACCTGAAACACCCACAACCCTGATAAAATGTTCAGTGGTCTATCTTGAAGCCGGGGCTGACCCTCCTGTCATTCACAGCCAGAGTGCCTGCGGTTGGGGATGGGGACTCGGGCGAGCCGTGTGGCTTTATTAGCACAGGGACTCCAGGAGGGCTTCCATCCAGCCTCTCAGCCCTGGTTTTCTCCCCTGTGTTCCCTTCATGCCCAGCGTGTCCACAGCGCTGGCCTCAGCACAGCTGCAGCAGCGGGATCGCGTTTCTCAGGTCCCACGCACAAAGATGCTCCTGTTTGGAGGAGGTTTTGTGCAGTTCCTTACCCCACAGATAACACCTCCCACTCTGGAGGGAAGGGGCTGGATGACTAAATCCTGCTTCTTAGGGCTCCATTCAGCACATTATTTCCTGCTGCTTTCCAGCACAGTGGCCAATCCACAAAAGCACCTTTATTGGGCATTCAACCACTTCATCAGGGTGTGCCAAAAACCCGATAGGCTCCTTTTCATGGCTTTACTTACTATCTTTTCACAAGCAATGATGTGAGTTTTTCTCTTTCTTGAACAAAACAAACATTCAAATACGCCTTTTTGACCCTGCACTTTAACTCGCTATGTGACATTCTCTGTTTGCATCAGCGCTCAGCAGGATTTTCGGAACGGCAATCTGAGATGGCAACCCCCAAACGCGCTCCCTAAGAAAATAACAGAAACAACAGTGTCCAGATATGAGAGCACTGTCCCCACCCCAGAGCCAAAAGGAGCTCGCAATGTCCCAATTCTGCTGGACCTCAGAGAGCGAGTGACATCGGCCACCTCTCGCTCAGGGAGAGGTTCGGGGGCAGAAGACCCGACAGGAAGCCTCGTTCCCCAGGTCTTTCCAGGAAGCGCTGTGGCGACCATGCAGCTGGTTTTAATTACTTTCTGGTGGGAGTGGGGAGAGGGTATGGGTTGTGGAGCAAAAACCTTCTGCTCTGAGATGCGAATGGTTTAAAAAAATTGTTTTTACTTTGAGACTGGGTCTTCTGTTCATCGACTCACAAGGAGCCCACTGTGACTCAAGTTCTGGGCTGCACTAGAGGAGGGAGAACAGAGACACGGCTCACAAGAGGGAAAAGAACCGGTTGCCATTACGATGACTGCTCTGGGGGATGGAAGGCTATTGGAACTGTCATATCGTAATTCAAATCAGAAGAGAACCGAGGCATGGAATCATGGAACAGTCTGACAGCCCTCAGAGGGGCGGGGGAGAGTGGGGACTGATTGAAAGAAGGCGAAGGGATTAGTCAAAGAACATACATGAAGGGCCCCTGGAAATGGACAATGGTGGGGGGATTGACTGTGGAAGTGGGGGATGGGCTGGTGGAGGATGGTGAAGAGGGAAAGATGGGACATCAGTAATATCATAAACAAAAAAAGAAAGAAAAGAAGCTGGAAATGGATCCCCTGTCAGAGCAAGGGAGTGCTGGGCGGCCGTGGCCTCTCAGGAATGGACGCAGCTCTAGGAAGCAGCAGTCTTGCACGCAGTGGACTTTGGAGACTGGCTTCTAGAATTAGCTGTTCCACAAACTGCAAGGCCTGAGCGGCGG
The DNA here is from genome assembly GCA_007922815.1 of Macrotus californicus. NCBI lineage: Eukaryota > Metazoa > Chordata > Mammalia > Chiroptera > Phyllostomidae > Macrotus > Macrotus californicus. Next base: position 292,923 of record VMDR010000114.1, on the reverse strand, counting down.
AGTACCTCCTGAGGCTACGGCTTCCGCCCTGCACCCAGCATTCCTTCCAGCTTGTACGGGGGGCACGGTGGTCAGTGGTCAAGGGCTTGAGTTCTGAAGGCTCACTGCCATTTTTAAAATCCCACTTTCCGTCACCTGCTACGCTTGGTCAAGTTAATTTCTGTGTCTCTGCTAGACTGCTCTGGAAAGCCCTAAGGATTAAAAAGTAGAGACAAGCTGCACGGTGCCTGGCTCACTGCAAGCCCCCAACACACACCCTGTCTGTTATTACTACTCACTTTCTAAGGATGTGACCGTCCCCTTGGTATGGGCCGACTGTGCTCCCCAGATCTGTATGTTGAGGTCCTAATGCACAGTATGTCAGAATGTAACTGTGTAGGGCCTTTAAAGAGGGGACTAAGTTACAAAGAAGCTGCTAGGGTCGGTCCTAATCTGATCTGACCATGTCCTTATAGGAACAGGAAGCTCAGACAAAGAGACACATAGGTGTGCACAGAGACAAACGGCCATGTGAGGCACAGCAAGAAGGTGGCCGTCTGCAGGCCAAGAAGAGAGGCCTCAGAAGAAAACAAACCTACCAACACCTCCATCTTAGCTTTCTAGCTTCCAGAACTGTGAAAAATTAAACTTCTGTTGCTGAAGCCACGTAGTCTGTGGTATTTTGTTGTGGGAGCCCGAGCTGACTGGCACACCCCTTTTCCCTCCTCTGCTAACAGTCTGTTCCATAATCCAGGACTGAAATGCTCCAGTTGTTTTTGAGACAGCAGGATACCAATCTGTCTCTAAGGACAAAACTTTAATATTCCTCCCTTGTAGTAAAGTCAAAGTTCTACCAACTCTGAACACGGGGTGGGGGAGGGAAAGGACAGAATCAAACACAGAGGGCTGCATCACAATTAAATATGATATGGAATTCCAGAGCTGCCTTGCAATGCGGTTGAGGCGGGTGAGTCTGCTTACTGTCCTCGTCGATGTTTGAAAGGGCCCTTGGAATAATAAACACCTGCCCTGTGCTTGGCTAGGGAGTTTTGGGGTAATGATCGCCCCTTGAACAGTTGGCTCCGTGCAACGGCCAAGCTGCCCACAGCATTCCCACTGCTGTGGGTTCAGGCCACACTAGGGGGCGCTGTGACGGCTCAGGCGCTGAAGGTTCCAGGGTGGCCACACTTATCCACACAAAACACCAGAAACACCTTTCTCCTACAAAGCTGGCTGCAGGGGTCAGAGTTCAAAGGTCAGCCTCCTTAACCCTCTGAAGGACCTCCAGTCCCCCATCTCCCTCTTCTGTCCCCTCCAAAGGCCTTCCATGGTGTCAGAAAAGAAGGAAGTTAAGACTGGGGTGGGTTTGAAAAACAGTATTTTTTAAAACTTCGCTGTGAAGTGTTATGATAAGAACACGAACCCTTCAGAAAGTACTCAGGTTATGTGGAGACTCACAGGCCCATCAGAGAAACCACAGACGGCGCTGTCTCAGGAATGTGTTACCCTCGGAGGCGGTGTGGTTTGGGCTCACAAGCAGCTTTCCCTGCGTGGAAGGCAGACAGGGGCACCACCGAAGCGGTTTTACACACACTGAGGGAGTTACTGCTTCTTTGGAAATCATCCCATTTGGTGGCAAATTCCTACTTTGCAGCCCTTTAACAGAATCTGTAATAAAAATGTAAGAATTGGTGAAACATTATCTACATTAATATCTCACTGCATGCTCCTGGTAGAGAGTTCCATAGGAAATGGGCATTGAAACCTCACCTCATGGAAGTCGCGGAGACTGGTGATTTAATTTATATGAATAATTTTAATTTAAAGAGTAACCTTATTCAAAGGGTAGATTTTTTCCCCTAAGTGGGTAAAATGAAATTGAGAATTCAAGGGGTTTGGTATGGCTCAAACATCATTAAAATATATAAATCGAAATACATAAAAGCAAGTGTCGTTATACAGCATGCTTACTGTGATTTTTCTGCTATAGCTAATTTATGATTCGGGTGATTCTTCTTCCAAAGTTTGTTTTCTATAAATGCATTTACCCTTCATCTCACCCACCCCAGTCTCAAATTCCATTTGATAGCTCCACCTGACCACGGACGAAGCACCTCTGCCCAGCGATCCACTGTGGTGCTATGTACCCTCCGGCTGGTAGCCCGCATTACATACACACACGAAGCACTGTCCATCCGTAGAAGAGAATGAGGCAGGTCTGTGCACTGGGATGGAGTCCTTTCTAAAAGGTAAGGCCAAGTGAAAAAAAAAAAGCAGGGGCAAAATAATACCCTAACTTTTACGTAAGAAAATGGAGGGAAGAATGAGTGTTTGCATGTGCCTAACAAAGTGCCACCAGATGTAGGAGTGGGAAATGAATAAAGATAGTTTTCTACACACGGCAAGTGGGATTGTGGGAAAAAGACTTCTCAGTTTATACTTCTTCATGGAAAGTAAGTTTTGAAGTTTGGGTTTTCTTCTTTTCTTTACAAAAGAAGTCACAGGAACTGTATGCAGAAGTTTTATACCTATGCATGTTTTTCTGGGGAGAGGACCCACAGCTTTTGTCAGATTAAAAAACATTTTTTTTTTAAATTTACTTTTAGAAAGGGGAAGGGAGGGAGAAAGGGAGGGAAACATCAATGTGTGGTTGCCTCTCACTTGGCCCCCACTGGGGACCTGTCTGCAACCCAGGCATGTGCCCTGACTGGGAATCAAACCAGCGACCCTTTGGTTCACAAGCCAGTACTCAATCCACTAAGCCACACCAGCCGGGGTAGCTTTTGTAAGATCTGACCACAGTACGTGATTTAAAACCCACTGCGTCAGAGTGACTTGGAATCTGTGACAGCATTTTCCCTTCTCATCGTAGTTTCAGCTCAGCGGTGAGGATCAAAAGTCGAATTGATCAAAATTCTAGGTGTTTGTGGGAAAGCCTGCTCTTCAAACACAAAACACTTACAACATCATCTCATGCTTCTCTGAAAGGGGGGAGCAGAGGCAAAAGCTGAAGCACACCTTGGTTTGCCCGGCACACGCTTCTTAGGAGCTATTTAGCAGAGCCACAGTCCACCGCATCGCGAAGCGAGGGCCAGCCGACTCAGATGAACGTACAATTGTTTCCCTCCATGCACAGCATTTACTCATTTTCAAAATGCTTAACGCAGACCAGCACTCTGAACTCTCCAATGCTCTTTACCAAATACATCATCTCTATAATTTTTCACAGCTAATTAGAGTTACTATATTTAAAAGCAAGCCCCCAGTCTGTCTCAATAGCAAAGTCTGAAAACTCCGAATGTCAGAAAGGATCCAGTTGACAAGTAGAGTCTGCAGAGAGCTAGGAAGCGGGCAGCCCCGTCCCGCACCTGCAGCGAGCCTGACCCAGCCATGAGCCACCCTGGGTATGGCAGGCTTCTGTTACCCCTGGTGATGTCTTCTCTGATTACAGATCTTCCCAAACACTTGTCTTGGCCGTTTCAAACCAAGTGTGGGAAGGCAGTTTTCTCATTGTTTATGACTTTGCTATCTATATAATTTTGTGATCATCTAATATGGACAGTGTCAATACCTGGTCGTGGTTTTCTCCTGTTTTCATAAACACTTTAATGTAAAGTTGGAAGAGGAAAATACCGCCACCACGAAGCTTTCAGCAGAGTGATGGGCCACTTCTGCGGCTCCGTAATTACACACTGTACACAAAACGCTCCTTAATCACGGGTCTCGGGCTGATCACCTCGCCTGGAGCCGCCGTCCGCAGGGGGGACAATGTCTTTGTTCTCCGTGTGACTCCGTTTTTCTCAGTGTTGTTTCCCACGGGGGCTTACATTAGCAGCTGATCAAAGAGACTAAAAACTGCTCTATAACAAACTAATTAAAAAATATTTAGATCTTCCATTATGTGTATTTAAAAAAGAAAGTGTGGGTGCAAACAGGTTTGAAATGTCTATGCACGCATGTGCCTAGGTGTGTTTTCTGATTAAGAGGGGCAATCTGGCATCGTAAGTATACCAGAACCACAATATATTCAACCAAATTTTTTAATGTCACTGAAGTCTGTTTAATGCCCTACATTTTTTGAAACTGATTAGGTCACTGCAAAGTCATCACCAGTTATAAGAGGTAGGAGACTTGATTCACCTTTGGGCCAGAGTGGTTCACAGTTTGGGAAAGACGGCATTGGCACCAAACAGACTTGGACCAGGAAGTGCCGTGTTTGGTCACACAAATTTCTGGAGAAGGCAGAGAAGCCCCTCAGTCTTGCAGGGCTGCTGCTTTTCCGGGTGGTAGTGAGGTTAGGGGTCGGGGGGTGGTGAGCACAGGAGGAGGCCACGGCCCTGAGTAGAGGCCGGCCCTCTGTTGCTGGACTGGCCTGGGCTATTGCTGTGCTGGGAACTGGAAGGTGGTTGGACAAGGGTGCGGCATCTCAGTGACTACTTGCACTCTCTGGAGGGAAGCAGCTTTGAAGTGCTGTGAGCTGGGGGCCAGCTGAACCCCAACTAAGGGAACAGGAATGGGGTTCCCAGGAGACAGCACCCCCGGTAACCTTCTGAGACCTGGCCTTCCAACATCTGAGAAGGTCTGGTAAAGCCCTGTCATCTGGTCTCATCGGTATGGCTCGGCGATCAAGGGCCAGGGAGCCGAGGGGAGAGACTGGCCAACTCCAAAAGCCGAGGAGCAGGCAGTGCAGAGCGGCCCCGGGCAAACAGGCGGAGCTGTGAGCTCACAGGGCCCAGCAGCTTACACAGGAAGGCTGGGGAAAGGGTGAGGGCAGGACACCAGCCCCAGAGGGAGGACAGGGGGCTCACCAGGGAACCTCTTCCTGATCTTACACTCTCACAGCGGTTACCTTGAGAACAGAGGTGGGGCTTATCTCCTCTGTGCACAGGGGTGTGGGCACTTCCATTCATTTTAAGAAATGAGAAGTGATTCTGAGGAGTAACCCTTGGTATAAATAGCAATGGCCTCAGGGAATACATCTGTATAAAGTGTGTATCTTTAAAGTCAAACAGAAAAGAGCCTGGCAAAGTGCCGCACAAAGAACTGTTCTCGTCTGCCCCCCAGCACCCTGGCTGGGGGTAGTATTCCAAGTGAGGACCCCTCACCCCGGCCCCCGTGACAGGCCTCATTTAAAGCTCCCCCCGGGCCCAGTGTTCACTCTCTCAGTGCTGGCTGCAAAAGGAGGTTCACTGCCCCTCATCAATCCTGTTGTTTAAACCGGTGCGATTTGTATTTCACCCACCACATCTCTAAGTCTGCACTATATCTGCACCCACCCCTCTCATTAAAATCTGCTTCAGAGTAACTTCAGTGAGTTCCCACGCTGGTCCCTGAGCTCATCTCATTGGGACTGTCCTTCTCAGGTTGCCCTGGTGTCAGGCACTGTGCAGAAATACTCATTATCTGCACCAGGATTTATTCCGTTCCCCCCTCACCACCATAGACTCACTAGGTAAATTCATTTTTTTTCCCTTTAGGATCTTTCATTTTTTACTTATTTGGTGAGAAGTGACAGAGAATGTCTGGTAGGGGTGAGGGACTAGGAAAAAAAGCCTCCACTCCTTGACGTACTAAAGCAAGGGGTGAGAGAGGTTGTGTGCACACACGTTTGTGCACGCGTGCATGTGCATACCTATGTACGCACGTGTGAGGTGCAGGCCTTGTAGGACATGTTAGAAGCCTGCAATTTTATTCTGTGACCAATAGGAATCCCCTGAGGGAACTGAAGCAGGAGCCTGTATAACCGAATTTGTGTTTTAGTCGCAGTAAGAGAGGGTAAGAAGTGAGGCTGGGAGACCCAGTGGGTGAGAGGTGATGGTGGTATTGGAAAAAAGAGAATATGTTGGAAATATATCATTTAGATAACGGTAACAAAAAATTAAAAATGGAATTTCCAGCAATTCCACTTTCTGGTATATTCCCAAAACACTGAAAGCAGGGACCTGAAGAGAGATTTACACACCCACGTTATTATTCAGAGCAGCATTATTCAGAGTAGCCAGAAGACAGAAGCAACTCCAGAGTTCATCAACAGCTAAATGGATGAACAAAACGTGGTCTATACGCACAGTGGAATATTATCTGGCCTTAAAAGGAAGGACATCCTGACACATGCCACAACATGGATGCACCTGGAAGACACTGCGCTCAGTGAAATAAGCCAGTCACAAAAAGAGAAACACTGTGTGACTCTACTCACAGGAGGTGCCTAGAGCGGCTAAACCCATAGACACAGGAAGCAGAGGGGTGAATGACAGGGGGACCGAGGAGCCAGTGTCCAGTGGGAACAGAGGCGTCACTTGGGAAAAGCGTGCTGTGGTGCTGATGGGAGCACAGCAATGTGAATGTACTTAGTGCCACTTCACACACTTACAAATGGTTAGGACGGTGAGTGTTCTGTTTTGTGTACTGTACCACCACCAGAAAAAATACAGTGGGCTGTGAAGAGAGCCTCGAGTGTGTTGCCATTTTCTGGATGAGTGAATGGGGCCATTCTACTTTTGGAGGTGCCAGCAGAGGGAATGTAAGTGTTATTGGTTTAAAGAAGCGGGTAAGACAGTCAAGTCAGTGTCGAATATTCGTGTGGACAGGGGAGAAGGGACGGGAGAACCTTGGCAGGGACCTTGCAGAGAAAGGCACGAAGGCAGCCCAGGGTGGAGCCCAGAAGAAACCCTGCATTTCGGGTCCCTTCTCATGAAAGTAGCTCGTTCCTAATTTTAAGTTAAAGAAGGTACCATTTGATTGATCACAATCACATCTCGTTTATTGTATGAAAGACAATTCCTGGGTCCTCCCTTTTAGAACGCGGCCAGTCTGGCCAAGGCCGAGACCTGCTTTGGCCGGCAGCCACTTCCTGTAGGTGCGGTTTTCGGTAACTGTAGGGGCTGAGTTAAAGCCCCTGGGTGTAGAGGCGCAAGTGGCCAACAAGCAAGAGGTTTTATTTCTCATGTTTTTGTTCCCTTGTTTTTTCATGAAGAGTTCAGAGTGAAAAAAATCACGGTTTTTGACTTCTTCAAAATAAAATGCAAGTACTGGGCTGCACACTATTCAGAGGAGAAAAAGCTTTAGGGCTTTCAGCTAGGAAGGTTTTTAAGGGGTATTTTCTTCTAAATATATCAAAGAACTAGTAAAAAGACCATCTGCAGCCTCACTGTGGGTTAGCAATAGAAAAGGGGAGAGGTTTGGAACTGGCCTCTACTCAGAAAGGCCTCCTAAGAAATATAAACTTAGAATGTCAGAGCTGGCGAGGACCTCAGATAGCACCAACTGCCCTCTGCCCTCAGGTCTGGAGCTGCAGTGTCACCAAAGGAGATGGTCTGGGAACTCAGGTTCTCCCGACAATGATGAGAAGCGCAGGCCTTGTGATTGGACACGTGGCCTCTTCTGAAAGCTCTAGCCGTTCGCTCAGAGGGCTTCTCTTACAGCCACACGTTGGCAAAAAGAATTCAGGGGGGAAGAGAGTGACTTTCCAAATTCAATTCAAACTGCGCCAGTCCAGGTAACAGAGGAGTGTAAGTGACAGGCAGTGTCATGACAGTCACAAGGTGGTTTTTCAGGTGCAAAGAGCTGAGAGTGAGCACAGTGGAAGGATCACCTGAAGACCAATGATGGATCCCTGTCTTATCCTTAAAAACAGCAAAGACAGTCAAGTGACTGCCTCTATGCACTTCGGACCCGTGCGCCGCAGACAGTACGCGACGCTACTTTGTCTAGGTTATGCAGACACCCCCACTTCTACTGAGTACTAGGTTACGCAGACACCCCCACTCCTACTGCGTACCCTCTATGCCCATCACCACCAACTCTGGGCACTGCCGCCCATCCGGTGCCCCGTGCACTGCCCTAGGTAAGGCTGTTGGGTTGTCACCTGAGCCATGGAGCTAAATTCTCAAACACTACCATCCATGGCAGGTAGTTCTGGTTGTGGAAAAGGGAAAAGCTCAGTGTAGGGTAGAATAAAAAGGTTGATGTTTTACATTGCTCTTGTGGGAAATACAACCGTTTCTGATATCCCGGTTTACTTTCTGTGACCAAGACTAAGTAAATAGAGAAAAGTGACAAGTTATACAAGTTGAGACAGTAGGGAAGAAAAATCCGTTGGATTTACTAAGAGATCAGAGATAATTATGTGGTACCTCTCCAGGAGCCAATCAATGCCTCCGACACAGCGGCTGGGGGAGGACAGTGCTCCTCCGTCTGGAAGCCGGGGAGACTTGCTGGGGCCCAGATGCAAACTGGACTCTACTCCAGGCCCCGGTCACAGAGTCTGCTGTGACGGTAGATGGCACAACCACAAACACAAATAAGATTGTGTGAGCACAAGGGTTTGCCGAACCCTTATTCTACTGTGATGTGCTGGCTGTCTCTTTAATTTGTGATTAAGACGCTGTGAAGAAGGGAGAGTGGCAGCCGGAGCAAGACAAGAGTGAAACAGCAAGCCGGCCTGTCTGCGGAGACTGTGCCCATGGCAACCTTCCGATGCAGGCCTTACCCACACACGGGACAGCGGTTTCCAGTGGAATGATGCTCACACTGGAGCCTGGTTTCAGACACAAAAACAACTTCTTGAAAAACAAACTGTACAATTACATTTCTTGTTCATTTAAAATAAGTTACATTTTTATCCTCTGCCCACATCACCCAGAGATACACAGCATGATAAAAGAAAGATAGTGCTCATAAATTCCACGTATTCTCTTTGTCCAGCAGACTTCCAATTCCAGCCGTGCTGCAAAGCCACCGAGGGGCCCTGGGCAGCGCTCCCGTTGAGCACTGAGAGCTTCTTGGCTGATTTGAGTGTTCACAGTCACACTGCAAATTCTTAGAATATTTTGCAATCAAAGAAATAGACATTTGACCTCAACAGGCGTGGTTTTTACATTTGAAATGTATGGAAATTTAAGTTGATTGGACCGGGTAGTTATTAGAAAATACTGAGGCAGTAAGCCTGAGAAAATTCTAGAGCTAGAGAGAAATAAATGTGCTCCTTCCTCTTGCTGGAAGGTCAGAATGAGAATCAAACACACTTAAGAAACTGTCTTTAGAGATCAACAGCATGTGACAGGAGACAAACACGCAATGACAGCGCCCTAATGTACAGGGAGTTTTGACGCGTGTGAAGGGCAAGCCCTCTTGCCTTCCTGGCACAGAGGAGACCCACATGGTGACGGACATCAAGTTCTGTGAGAGAAGAGGTCACATTTACCTCCTCACTGCAGCACCATCACGCCCAGCGTGGCTCTCCAAACGCACAGGGGCTCAAGACGAGACGCTGCCTAAGCAGACGCACGTAGCAGGCACCACCGGCATGCACAAATCCACGAAGTCATAATGGCAGGCTGAGCAGAAGCAAATCAAGGTCTCCTGCGTCCCCCGTGGCAGTGGCCTTTTGCCCCCAGTCTCTACGCCTTCTTTTGGACTTTGTTCCTAGATCTCTGTCCCTTGCTCTCCGGGCTGTCTGATGAAGGCCTTTACTCCGTGATGGGGACCCTGGTCACTGCTGCCTGCTAGCCTGGACTTGCCCATGGACAGGAGGCTCTGGTAAAGGCCTGTCAAAGAGGCCCAAGTAGGATTTACCACACCCCGAAAATCTACTGCCTATGTCCTGCCACTGCAGGGGAATAGGTAGTCTTCAGTTTCCTTGCATTCTAGGAAAAATAATGGGGAAAGAACGGATAAGGTTTGAGTCCCTGTCTACTCACTGGCTGTTAGTTCCCACAGGTTACGCCCAATGAAGAAATACCTTCTTCACAGAAAAACAGAACGTTAGAGGGTTTGTGTCGGGCAAAGAGTAACTTTTCTAGAATGTCACAGACTGTCAAAGAAAAAAGGGCTCAGAAAACAAAATGGCACTTGAACTGAAAAGCCGGCAAAAAACCCAACCTCCATAAGCAGTCTTCAGGACAAAGCCAAGTGTGATAAATACGTAGTTCTTTCCTCTCTGCTGGCCTGCAGTTACAAACCCCAGGAAGTAAAGAGCACACCACGGGACGGGCACATATAAAAAGAAATCTTCCAGAACAACTGTTATTTGTAGCATGCTAAGTTCACCAGGACTCCTTTGTAGAACAGATCAGCTTTAGGAAAAACCAGTGGCTTTATTTTCTACTCAAACTCAAGGCTGTAAGTGCATTATGTAACTTAGGAAATGCTCCGGCAGCCCAGCGCAGATTTGTGCTTGGCCTCAAGTGTCACACTAGGGGAAGTCCAACGGTACTCTGAGCTCACGGGCAGCTTGGCCAGAAATAAAAGCAGACACCTCAGCTTTCGGCCAGACTCTGAAAATTCTGTCTTTTTCATTGGATTGCTGAAGAAATAAGAGCTGAATTCTTCTAGTTTCTTACTAAGGTGACAATAAGGTCCTATTTAGGCCACAAGGGATCTGGAACACAGTTGGGCCTTTAACCAAGGAGATGGGCTCATCAGGTTGTGTCCTGTGCAGCGTCACTTCGCTCGAGGCCACGACTGAGCCCCCATGGCCAGAGAATGGCCTCTGGGACATGTTGTGATGAGTGTAAAGAAGGCACAGATGACAAGTGGAGGGAGAGACTGCAATGTTTCAAAATTAACGGAAGAGAACTTAAATGCAGCAGACTGCAGTGATCGCTCTCAGGAAGGGGAAACAAACTGCATTGCCCCCAAATCTAGAAAAACTAGCCATTTGCCAGCATTGCAAGAAAATTAAGACTGTGACATGACACGACTCAAAGCACTTAAAACTCCACCCATCCCGCACTGTTTCAGAAGCTGCAGACTGATGTGTCTTAGAAAAGGCTTGAGGCCTCAGATTAGCTTCCCACTAAGACAAAGGCTGAATGAGCGGAGTCTGACAGAAACACAGGGCAAATTCATGTATAGTTTAAAACATTCGAGTAGCCATAACTGAAGCTAAAAAGAAACAGGTGACATTAATTTTAATGACACGCTGTAGTTAACCTGCTCTATGACATATACAGGGTCCAGCAGAAGTAACACCTCTGAGTGTGTTTGGGAGGGACGTGAATGTCACACGTGAGATGGACACAGTGTGGACATTTCACCTAAAACATCATATGGTGTGCTTGAGTGTGATGTTGTTATGTCACAGAATTACATGCTTATGATTTTGTAATAAAAAACTTTTATGTAATAAAAAAGGGGCGTTATCTGTGCCTGACCCTGTATTATCAATTTAACGTGTAATGGACACAAAACAATTACACGTTCTTTTTTCCAACTAGATTTGAAATCGGTGTATACTTCAGACCTGCAGGTCATCCGAGTCCAGAACATCTCCACAGCCACATCTGTCCAGCAGCTGCCAAGTGGGCATCCAGGAGAAACAGACTCACACTCCCCCTGGAAGCCCAGTTTTGGTCCATCTGGACCCCCCTGGAAAAGCAGTCCTGCTACAGTCACCTTTACCTACAAGAGTCACCGCAGATACACCTGAAACTACTACAAAATAATATCAAATGTCCACTGTAACTGGAAAATAAAGTACAAAAAATTGAAAAGGGACTGAAGAATGTGAAACGCTGTCTTGTCCACACGCCCTGTTATTTCCGTTTCCTTCACAAGCCTATCTCTCGTCACGGGTGCAGCCTCAGGGCCGACACCGAGCCCTGCCGGACTTGGCAAGTCCCCTCGGGGCCCAGCTTCACACCGTCTTTGTGCAGGGAGCCAGGGGCACTGGGAACACCCTGAGACACTGCACAGCTATAGAGCTGGCGTGGTCACACTCTCAGGGCCTACATGCTTGACTTTCTGGGATTTCACACTAACAAAGTAAAGAACCTGCAATGAGGAAACCTGACAAGGAGATGCTGCTTTAACATCACCTGGGCGAGAACAGAGCCTTCTATGTTCTCTGTCTGTAAGTGACACTGGCCCAAAAAGAACGGCCCCTGACCCTTCACTCAACTAGTATCTTCTTACACCATCGTGGGAAATGAGGCAGTCATTTGTTATTTCTGAGCAACAAGTGAAGTCCTCATTTCCACTCCAGCTCCTGATGGATTAAAATGGCCCAAAGACACAGCGATAATGGCCTGAAGCACGAGAGACAAGGACTCATACCGATCACAAGGTTGCAAAGGAGTGGGGACAGAAGCAGCAGTGTCATTCCCACGAGCACCTACCATTCAGGCCCGCGGACTCCTACCTTTGTGGTTGAAGATACCCTCCATTTCCATACTACTTCTCGAGTGGGCGATGCACAGGGAGCCGCAGGGAACCAGGCCTTCTGCCGCGGGCGACCGGTCGGTGGTCCGCACCAGACACCAGTCGGGCTTGTCATGGGGCCGCTCCAAAACCTCCACAGTCTGGCCGCGGCGGATGGTCAGCTCGGTGCTGTTGCAGGCCGTGAAGTCATGGATCACCACTGTTAGCTCACAGCCGCCAGAGAGCTGGGGAGGGAGAGGGGACATGTCAGCGGGCCTGGGACTCTACTTTCTGTCCTAGAGTTGGGTCAGCAACAGTGAGAACCACCTGAGGGACAGCTCTCCACTTTCACTGCCCCGTAATTCTCCCTTGGAATCACATACTTATGTACGATTATGCTTTTCTGAGTGTTTCACTGTAAGAATCTGATATGATTTTTCATATGAGCATCCAAATCTCTTGTACTTGAGACATTATTCTCTGTAAGGGCTATCTACTCATTTTTAAACTTAGGGCAAACTATAAAATTTGGTTTGAAGGCCATTGGGTGATTACCGTGAAACATGTTGAGAAAATGGGGTAGAGTTTTGTTCCCAATTCCGTATCTGAATGCCCCGCACTGTCAGCCTGTGGGCTCTCGTACACACCTCAAGGGGACGGAAAAGTTGAGGGGCTCAAGATCCCAAACAAGCCCCAAACACAGGGCAGAGCAATGCCTTTCTCTCTTTAAAACCCTTCAGAATACTCCTTAGAGGACATTCCTGACCCTCTGCCATCTGTCCCCGAAACCTTTCCAGGCTCTCTTCCCACAGGCCATGTATTTTCTGGTCTGAAAGTCCTTTTCCTTGTTCTCTCCCCTCACTAAGCTCAGTCCTGTTTTCTGTCTATCAAAACTGCATGAATTCTTTGGTCCTCTGAAGCACATTCGCAAACTCCATAAAGACACAACAGAGCTCTGACTGGTCTGGGTCAGTGAGTTGAGCGCTGGCCTGAGAACCAAAAGGTTGCCAGTTCGATTCCCAGAAGGGTACATGCCTGGGAAATGGGCCAGGTCCCCAGGTGGGGGCATGTGAGAGGTAACCACACATTGACGTTTCTCTCCCTGCCTTCCCCTCTCACTAAAAATAAACAAATAAAACTTTTTAAATTTATTAAAGGAAAAAAGAGATGCACGGTGCCACGACCTTGATGTCACATGGAAGGCTGGTGCATGGCCTTCGCATGACCACTTACTCCCTCTGGCCTGTGCCCTATGTCTTCCCCCAGAATGGATGTTCCTGAGCAGCTCCCTGACGGCTCCAGGCTCGCCTTGCAGGCTGTCGCAGCACAGCTCACAGTTCCCATTGTAAAGTGTGGAGCCTCCCGTGCAAACCTGCCACCCTCTTATTCAAGAGCCTCAGGCGCCAGTTCCTGAGCATAGGATTCGAGGTTCCCACAACCGGGTCCTAGCCCACCTTGCCGGCACGGCCAGCGGCTTCTCCTCACGTGCTTCCCAGCCCAGCGACCGTGTCTTCTTTCTGAGGTGGGTCCTGCATGCTACCCTTTCTGCTTAGAGCTCCCCATCAATAGACAGCACTCCTGTATCAACCACCCATAACATTTTATAAATAAGCAAATTATGTCTCAGTTCTGAAACGAGCTGGGTCCTGGGTTATACATGTGTGTGTGACTGTCCTCAGCACGAGAGAGCAGTCTGTGTTGCTTCTCTGTGTATTTCTCAGGCCCGGTCCATGGGGAAAGGGAGCGGGCCAGTCTCAGCCACCGCTGAGACCCTGGTGGCAACAATGGCAAGTGCAGGGTTTGTGCTAGGAAGTCGTCAGAGAGAGTCTCCAAAAGCCTACCTCACACAGCACTCTGTATGCAGCAAGTAATCAAACATTTGATGAAGTGAAAAAGGCAAAATTGATTTGCTCTTAAGGAAAAGAAAAGGGCAGTGCTGCATTTCAAAAATCAAAATGAATCATGGGTTTTCCCTGTGATTTCAAGAGCTAACTCTGCTTGTGTTTAACCTGAGACATGCCCAGTCTTCCTGAAGGACATCAGCACAGAGAAGACAAGAGACAGAAGAGTAGACAGCCGGGCGGGCTGCAGTGAGTAGGAGGGTCTCCTGCTGGGGGACACCCCTGGTCCAGGGAGGCCACCCAGTCCCAGTCTGCTTGCAAAGGGCTGTGAACCGAGCCTGCCGCTCAGGCTCACGGCCTGCAGTGTCCTCGGGCTGCCGGGCCACACCAAAGACTGTGTCTGTCAGCCCTGTGTCCTGCCCTATGCTGTTCATCACCCTCCTGGTCTAACAGCCTGTCTTTCAAGAGAAAGTTTAGATATTTGGAATAAGAAACATATGTCCATTGGACAACCACAGAAACCAAACCAAAACAAACGCTTCCGTAATAAAGCACAGACATGACAAAACGAATCGTCTTTGCTAGGCCACAAAGGAGATTTTTCACAAATGTTTAATCCCCTTCTAAATTTTACAAATTGCTCTGTGGGAAATCCTTGCAAGTCTCACACATTTCCCAGTGAACAACCAAGGATGCTAATGCCACAAGGTGAGAGGTAGAGGCCCAGCGTGGAGAAGCGTTTTCCTTGAAAAACCCCATGTGCTGGAAGTGGCTAATTCCTGTAAGGAAAATGAGGAATGTTCCCTGCTCCAGGGAAACCTCGAGTCCCGATGTGGCGTCCAGCTTGCTGAGGCCCTGCAGGCCCCACCCTCCCTCCGTTCCCGGTCCTGCCTGCCGCTGCCTGTGTGCGTCCAGCATGTTGCCCCTGCCATGAGCCCCTCAGCACAAGCCCATCACACTGCCTTGACACTTGTCCACCCCTGGCCCTGGGAAATAGAACTTCAAAACACACCATCTCGTCACTAGCCCTTGGCCATTTCATTCTCGAGTTTTATTAATTTTTCAGACTGCTCAAAGCCACATGGTGCTTTCTGTGGGTGGGGGAAGGGTGGGAAGGGAGAGGGGGGCTGTCCAAGGAGAGTTAAGCTAGACCTTATTTCTGGCACTGGTTTCTTGAGCCCCTTACAGAGTAATAAAAACACTATTGGAAACATCTGTGTACTTGACAGAGCATGAGCAATAACAGTCCAGCCTGTTCTGACAAAGAACTGCACACCGAGTTAAAATTCTTTTTCAACGGCGTTGGAGAACTTAGTAACAGAATCTAGTACCAGAAGACTGTTTTCAAACAGGGCTAAAATTATCATTAAAAGAAAATATGTGTCTTCTTGGCTTTACCCCTAAGGATCAATTGACGTTTCCCATAAGAATCTCCTGCACAAATCTTTAAGGGGGGGGGGGGATTAAATGGATGTTTTTCAGTCCAGAGAAGAGACGTCTGTGATTCCTGTCTCAACATTCACATTTGAACATATTAAACTTCTTAGTATAAAACCTCTCTTTAAAACCAGGTTTGGAAATTTGAAAAACAACATTTTTGTATAAAGGACTTCAAATAACTACTTGGTGGAAGCAATGCAAATCACTGCCGCACCCCCATCAGAAAAAGTTCGGACAATATATTCTACACCATTAAGCATGGCCCAGGCCTTACTTGCTTCCAATGACTTTTTGACCCTGGTGGCCTAATTTCATTACTATGTTTCATTACCATTTCATTTATCTAGTTTAAAATTCACTTTTTCCTTTCCAGCCATGCCTTGTGAAAGTTTTCAAAGTATCTTCTTTACTTCTGTACATGTTATGAACTTCTATCATGGGCTCCCAAACACAAGCATTTAGTTTAGGATTGCAAGTTATGAAAATACCAATTTCTGTGACTCAGATTAACTCCTGTGAAATTCACACCACAAGACAGATTTTGAAAAAAATGTTTCGCCTTTAAAAAATAAACATGGTCACTAAAAAGCATGATAGTGAAATGGCCTTACTTGGGGCATGGACCAGGGACACCACCCCCTGCCCCTTTTAAAGGGCTGCTGGGGCAGGGGGCACCAGTGACTCAGACGCAGACTGTTTAGCGAATCCAACCAGGGCCCCTCTGCCTGAAACCCCGCCAGAATGACTGGATGCACCCAGATGCTGTCTCACCCTAAAGAAGGAGACACTCCGCTCTGGTCCCAGGCATGTGAACCTTCAACAATCAGCACACAAAAGAGTTTTACTTTATGTTTCCTGGAGGAACCAAGTGACAGCACTGCTCTGCCTGAACTCAGTTAATGGCAGTAACTAAAACAGACCCCGGGTGGGGTTTCTCACCCATGGCTCCTCGGAGCAGCCCCTCCCGGGCACACTAGGACGAGGCAGCTTTCTGTCACAAGACATACAGTTCTGAGAGAGGAGGGCACACACCTGGCTGGAACGGCCAGACCCCCAGAGGAGCTCTGGGGCGAGCTCTGCCCGAGGAAGAGGGGGCTCTTTACAACTGGCCTGGTGGATTCTACTTCAAGCACCCAAGATTGCTTGCAGGTGGGTGTCTGGCCAATTATCTGAGAGCAAGTCAAAAGGAAAGGGGGAATGGGCCTAATAAAAGCTGCTTTCCCCCGAAGAACAAAGTGTGTCAACTGTTGAGAACAGTCACATTCTACAGCCTAACACACTTCAGCCGCTCAGAAACCTCACATAAGGGCCTCTCGGTTTCGTGGAGGTGTCACGCCAAGCGGACCAAAGACTGACTGATGGCTTGGTTATGGGGATTAGGGAGCACAGCTCCATTCCTGGCAAGGGCGACAGGGAAAGGCAACCATGGGGAGTCAGAACAACACTCCGAGGAAGGGAATCACACCCCACGGCCTCACCCGCCCACTCTCTGGATGGGCAACTTCACGGAGTCTTGGGCTTAACAGCAGTCGGTTGTCCTAAGGACAGAAACAGCAGGCTCCTGTGCACGGCCAAACCGAGACCAAGCTCACAGAAGTGTCTGCTCACCGAAACCTGCCACCGAGTTTCAAAGAGGACAATTTCGATAATCTCTCGCACTCTGGAGGTACATAAAGAAATTCGTGAGAACTGAGAACCAGTTAAGGTGATACATTTTGTTTTTTGTTTTTTTTACCACCAAATAAAGAATCTGTGAGAAAGATGTTTTCAAAAGCAGTAACTTACTCTATCCAACATTTTACCCAGAAAATAAACGGTGAGTACAGTACTCAGACATTACCGCCTACCCTTTACCAAGGCGATCACACGCTGGTTTTCTGACATGAAGGCAATTCTTGGAAGGCTTCCTCGGCTGTATGATACACATGAGATGGAATGGAAAATGAGATGTGAGGAAGTTAAATTTAAAAGATACAACTAAAGGGGCAAACTTTAAACATAAAAAGTTAAGCAAGTCAGAGAGAGAGGCCAGCCATTATGCATCAAGCTTCACGGGTTCAGATTTCCCCACGTTCTACACACACTCGAGTGAGAAATGCCGGAACATGCCGAACGGTACTGGCGGCTCTGCTGCAGGAAAAGGAATGAGGGCTGGGAAGAAGGGGACCGTTGAAAACCACCTGCATCACTCCACATCACTGGGCCCTCGAAGACACAAAGTTCCTCAGGACAGCTTGATCCAAAGAAATCCATTTACTGCATTTCCTGAGTGAGCATGACCATCTCCTATCTAGAAAAGTTAATCTGAAATGTCTCATTCTGTCTGTAACGAAGGGACACCAATCCGAAGAGTGGAGATTTGAGAGCTGGTTAACCAGCGGACCGGGCCCTCCCAATGAGGAAGAGCAGCTGGAATAAACCGCCCACCTCAATCTGTGCCAGAACTGAGCCACCGTCCTCAACAGCAGCTCTGATCAGCAGCTTAAAACTTACATCAAAGAGCACTTTTCAATGCACCAGTACTCTTGTAAACCCTTCTGTTACACTTCTACCCAACCTTCGTGTAAAAAAAAGTCTTTAGAATTGACGCATTTCACTTCAGCATGGGGGAACTTTGTTTTTCTGACTAACTACAATGATCCAAGACAACATTCATTTTGTGGTTTGATGAGAGCACTTAAAAACTGGGTAAAAGTTACAAAAAACACAGTCACTTATCAAAATAAAAAACAAAGATTAGCAGAAGGAGAAAACAATGGCAGGTGCACTCCATCAACCCAGCTGCCAGTGCAGGAGGACTTGTCTCCTTGTTCCACTCTGTGCGGAAGCACCTGTCCTGGGCGGGCGCACGGGGGTGATCCACGGTACTTGTGAACGAAGGTGGCTACCTTGTGAATAGCATGAAGTCATTTTATACGCATGTGGCCACAATGCAGCTGATTTGGTAGGAGCAAAGATGAGTAGCTTGAAAGACGTTTCAATCAAACATTTGATTGAATGTTTAATCTCTTCTTCAGTGACTGCCCATTCACTATGTGGGCAGTATTTTGTTGTTGGGGCAACAAAATGAGTAAGTCCTGGTGCTAACGTTGAGCAATTCACCCTAGGACAGGTTCTAGCTCCTAACAAACAAAACCAGCCACTGAGAGTGCCCAAGCAAGAGGAAAGAGAGGCTGGTATAGACAGCAATCTGCAACCGCTAGCACGAACACCAGCAACTCAAGAGGGAGGGAGGAGGTGGCAATTTTTAAAACGAAGACACAGCGACTGCTAACATATTCGGTGCTCTCAGTACATGCTAGATGCCACACTAAACACGTCACCCATTTTTAATGCTCACAGCCCTACATGGTAACATTATCTCCATTTAAAGGTGAAGACACTGAGGCACAGAGAGGTGACTTGCCCAAGGCCACCAGTTGCTGAGTAGCACAGCCTGAGGTCTGCTTGTGAGCACTTCCTGGCTCTTGACCATCTGCTATTTGATGTTAAATACTCTGGAACTACAGTAAGTCTTTCTTCACCTAACTCATTGATAGGTTCTGTGACTTTAAGTGAATCAAGGTATAACGAAACCAATTTTACCACCGGCTAGTCGTGATAAATAAGACTTAGGTTCCCATGACATCCTCAACATTATAACTAAATGGTATTGCCGGAAATGACGTTTTTGAGGACCTGCTTGCTTGTACCATTACGCTCTGAGCAGAGAAGGCTAATGGACATTGGGAGGATTCTGTCTGAAGAGATTAAAATTATGTGCCACGCTGCAGAAAAGCTTCTGAATTAAATGACTCAATTTCATGCCTACATGGGACAACCCTACATGAGGTCCTGGGAGACCCGGAGAGCTCTGGAGAGGCACCTCCTGTGAGCAAACGTGCCCTGCTGCTTCCGGCACCTTCAGCCAGAGGAGAGAGGGCTGAGCAACGAACCTGGGCTCATCTTCACTGCTGCTCTGTGCCATGTACGCAAGGGACGGAGGCTGACAGACAGAGGGCGGCATTCTCTAAGTAGGCTGAAGACAAGTCTCCTTTCTCAAAAACGTGAATTCAGCCATATTTTAAAATGGATCAGCACTGATGCTTTATATACTATCTCAACACTGTAATTTCCGTAAATCCAACCCAGTTTCTATGCTGTAGAAGGCTACTTCACAGAGAAAAGTTGGCTTTTTAAACTACACGAAATCTCAGGTCCCCAGCACAGAGCTGTAGCTTTATTTAGAGTAACTGAAACCATTTATACTTTTAAATATGTGGATTCATATATTCACATTAGGCTCAGGAAGTTCATGCCAAGTATCCATCCACTGAATTTCCCATTCCCTGAAAATCAGAGCTGCGTTCATTACCTTAGGTCCAGAAGCAATCTCACACCTGGCCCCCTGCTGGCATGGGCCAGCCTTCCTCCACAGACACCTCGTCTTGCCCTGGTGATGTTTTTCATCTTGACCTCAAGATGCTCTGTTCCATAGTAGCCTATGTTTGATTCCATGTTTTCTATTTTCCTCATGATATAAATTTTTGTTATATGAAATACATCATGGACTAATAATAAGGCAGAGAAAGAAAAAAGTTTAAAAATTCTTTATTTTACTGAAAAATATTCAGCTTCATATTCGGCTCTAGTGTGAAGTAACACCCACGGGTAATGAGATCCACATCCCATCTCTGGCTTTAGCACGCTAGTGCTGAGCAGCCCTGCGAGGGTCATTAGCTGCTGTCATTTCCTCACCGCCCCAAAGGCTGGCTCAGCACTCTCCTCCCCACCTCTGGGGACAAGCTCAGGGCAAATGAGATAAGGCTCTGGCAAGCACTTTACTTCTTTGGAACCCAAATTATACTTTCATAAGCTCATTTTTATCAGCGTAAGTGCTATGAGTGTGGGCAAGAATCAGTGCTAAACGCACTTGTAGAACAAAGAGATGGCATCTTCTACAGCTGGTGTTTTCAGAGAAGGGAACGTACTCGTGGGGCATGTGGTCTGTATCTGTGAGCAGCCCCCTGAGCTCTTCTGACAGCGCTCCCTGGAAAGAGGGCGTCTCCGGGAGCCCCTCCTTAGCAGACTCCTCCCAAAACCTTCTGTGCCTCATCTGAGAATTACCCAGCCCCGGGCAGATAACTTTTCCTTAAGAACTCTCCAGGAGGCTGAGTCAAAAACACCCCCCACCCAACTTCTGAAATGGAATCAAATTCCATGATAACAAGTAATTCATAACAGACATCATAAATTAAGTCACACAGGCAGAATACGGTTGAGTAATTTCCCTTGACAGATCTATCTACCTGTGTCATCAGAGGCTGTATAGACCTGAAAAACATATGGAGGAAAGGACCTTGAGACATAAGAAAAGTTCCTGCCATCCGAGGAAGAGAAGGGGATTTTCTGCTTAAGACTCGTTCAGAGAAACTGCATTTTACAAACTGACTCAGGAAAGAATGCAGTTTCCTGATTTTCAATATAGTGTTCTCCTGAATCATCTACTGACCCCAACATGCTCTACCAGAGAAGTATGAAAAGGGAGATGGCCATAAGAAACTTCCCAGCAGAGAACACACAAATGCAGGCGTGGGTGGTAGCAAACATGTGCCTTCTCTTTAGAAGGCCTTATGGGTGTATGTTCTCTCCAAACTCCAAATGCTCACTTTACTAAGTCTCACATCCTGTTTATTCTTATCCCCAACGCAGACCCCAAGCACTGAAGATAACCCATTGCAATTCCATGATCTTAGGAAGACATTTCATCCCTTTTTCATACTTTTGAGCCTATTAAGGACTGATGGTCTCAGTGAAGGGCATTAAAGCAAATGCATGCCACACCCACTTAAAAAAAACTGAGTTTTGGAGTGTCATTACTTCAAGATGGGTGAGAATCATGAGAATGTTGAGCTGAGTGCTGCTGAGTGACAGGCTATTTGTCACAGCTTCACTCAGGAGCATCAGTGGGCACCTCTGCGAAGCTCGGGTGGGGACAGTGGCTGCCTCCACAGAAGTGGTCCCGCACGGCTGACTGAGCTGCGGAATGAAGCTTAGAGACAACGCGTTAGATGAGATAAACAGAAATTGGTGAATTATCTCCACGGATAAAATATCTGATAGGCAGTTCTTCAAAAACTCTAATATCCCAGTAAACTCCCAGGCAGAATGATCAATTTCTGCAAACCTACACTTCTCTTAGTGATTTATTCTTCCTCTTTCGTTGGATGCAAATAGAATTTGCTGTTTTAATGGCAACAGCCCTTAGGATCATGCCTGATTTTACTACAGGATTAATACAGGCTGGGTTCCAAGTTCACATAAGCCGGAACAGATCCGATCCTAACTCCAGGACAGAGTCTTGTTTCTACGGCAAATCTCCTGTGGATTCCAGTCGGCCACGCCTCAGGGGACCAAGGGCTGCCCCGGGTGCTAGCACCCAAATTCTCCACGTGTGAGGAGGTGCCTTGGGAGTCCCTCACCTCACCCAGGCGGCATTTCCAGATTCCCACCACCACCCATTTATATATAAACTTCGTGAAAAACACCAAGTCAGCATTTCTTCTTGGAACAACCTCCAGAAAAGTCCTAACACACCTTCCAAAGGCAGAACTTTCTACCTTTATTCATCTCTTTGGAAATGTCAAATAACTTTTTAAAAAACAAACTTTAAACTCATTTCTAGGTAAACCCAGACCAGATCCGTGAGGGCATATCTGGGAAGAATGAATTCTGGGTTCCATGGGCCTACAGCTGGAGTGGTGAAGAATCTCAGCCAAGGCCAGTCTGCAGAACAGTCTGAAGGAGCGTGGCCACTCCCCTCAACCTGAGCTTCTACTACTTGCTACAACTATTAAGAATTATTACTATAATTCTTATGTAAACTGACAATTGAAATTACTCAATCGCCTCAATTACTATTTTTTTAAAAGAAAATAATCAGAATTACTCTAATGAAATGTTTCCAAGTGCAAACTTTATTTTCTTAAGGGCTGTGGGGTGGGGCCGCGGGGAAAGATGCTATTAAGCACTAAAAACTGGAACATGTAATTTATCTTATTCTTCATTATTACTACTGGCAAGAGATATGTGCTGAATGCTAACACACTGAGCTCAGAACAAAATGAAATGAGACATTGTTTTTACTCTTCAGTGCTGATACACTAAGCATTTGAAGTTCTCAGACTTATTATTAAGTGAACTCAAAAAATAGAGTAAGAAACAACTGATTATTCAAACTAGAAGGATTTTGAAAATGAAATCACTGTAGAAAAGCAGTATTTTAAAACCTACTTTACTTATGTCTTGGAAATTACATTAAACACCATGAATTCTTCTGCAAAACTTAGTGAGAAAAGGCTAAAGTCTAGGACTGTAAGAATTGTCCTCTGAAAATAACCCAATATGGGACTCTCTTCTCTGTCATCAATCCTTCCCAAATGACGGTGAAGTCAGGGCACTTCCTTCCTACCAACGAGCTTTGCAAAGAGCTCCTGCATCTCATGACCAGGATGAGGGTCTCACACAGTAAAGGACAGAGCGCATGAGGCAGTGAGAAACCCAGGAATTCTGAACCAATGATGGTAAGTTAAATGAAACCCCTGTTTGTTGTCAAATATTTTTTTAAAGAATTTGGTCTCGCATTGTAGAAAAAGAACCGAACAGGTGCTCCTGTCAGCCGGAACAGAAGTCTTTGTCAAGATGAATGCCCTGGCTTTTACAGAGGACATTTGTGCATCACGTAAGCCCAGGATCGAAGCTTCTCCTGTTAATGTACTTTGTAGGTTTTTTGACTCTATCAAGACAGAATCAGGGGTACTCCAGGCCGCGGCTGTAGACTCTGATACACATCAGACCTATCTTGCTACCAGTCAGCACCAGTGCAGACCCCATCCAGAGCACACTTCCTGTCTCTGTTGTGTTGGCCAAGAAGTCTGCTACGTTTTTTTCCGTAAAATAACAGACACATTCATTTTTACCAATAATTTTACTGATTTGAATATTCTGAGTATGTTGGCTATCTCCCGCTATTGGCTTCTAGTATATACCAGGGATGCTGCTAAAGATCTTCCGGTGCATAAGACAACCCCGCAGCAAAGAATTATTTGACCAAAATGTCAACAGTACCAAGAAACCTCACAAACCACTTTTGACACATTTGATCAGTCACAACACCTTCTCCATACATTGCACAAGTTTTTTGTGTTTCATTTGCGTTTTCTTACCTTTCTTGAAATAATAAAGCATAACACACCAAAAACGTTGTGTATTTTCTTCCATCTTCAATATTAAATTGGCTGCACAAAAATTCACCAATTTTGATACTTTTTTTTTTAATGCATGCTGATATGACAGCTGTCACAATTCAACCTAACAAAATTGTTTCAAATGACACTAAAGACAACTAAGCGCTACTTGGAGCCATCGTACGGGAAAAAACGTAACGGACATTTTGGCCAACCCAAGAGAAGGATCCTCAGGGCAGAGGTGGCGGAGGCCGGTGGCCCCCCCATCAGTCGGGACACCCCCACCTTTATGTGCCAAGGCTCTGTGTAACGCTGTTGCAAAACGACAGGTCCTTCTGCTTAATATAAAATGAAAAAGCTTAAAGGCACTGCCTGAGACACCCAGACAGAAAACCAGGTAACAGCACTGGGAAGAGCAAGTGATTTTGTTTGAATTCTCGGGGTCAATGTCTTCTAACAGCCCCAAGTCTTCACCCCGGTACTGAGTCCTGACCCCATTCTTAGCACATGGCAGCTGTCTGAGACTGTTGGTGACACCTGCCACTTACAGATAGAAAGAGGCTACTTCACATCAGACCACAGCCCAGCCGCACTCGCATCCCCAGTGAAAGGCTGGGTGAAGCTCACCTTATCACTGTCCAGTGTGTTCTGAGACGTCCGGGAGGCGATTGAAATTGTGTCGGGCTGGCTGCTGCCATCGCCTTGGCTGTCCAGGTCCTCTCCATCCCTGGAGACACAAGACACATTGAACTTCTGACTCTGCTGGAGTCATTTTTCGAGACTGGTGAAGATCGTCCATCAGTCACAGGAGACAGATGTGTGTAAAGACATGCAAGCGAGTCCTGGTGACTGCCACTACCCCCGTTGCACTCACGTGGACCGATCATGCTTTACCAGCACAGGCTTTTTGCCAGGCCCTGGGCCAAGCAACTAACCTATCTCATTCCCTTCGATTCACAGAATAAAATACAGTTGGTACAATTATTTCCAGTTTAGAAATGAGAAACAAAAACGGCTAGATACTATGACTTGTCCAAGGCCACATGCAGGATTCACACACGTGCCCGGACTCACCCTTGGGTGGGAAAGGAAGTGACCGGGGACTGGTGCCTTGCCCTCCCATTACCTTAAGCTGCAGCAGGGTTTTGTCTTAACAAAGCAATTTTATTGCTGAGAATGTGACATGTAAGTGGTGTTTAAAAAAAAAATTCCTCAAAATGCCTGACAATTTCTGAAAAATATGAAGTTACCATTGCTGTGCTCCTTCCCTATTAAATAAACTCACCGGGAGTCCCCACAGCACACTCACCTCCTGCCCTTCTGTCTCGTGGCCGGGGCTGTTTTGGGGATGTGAATGGGCTCCTTCAGGGCGCCCTTCAGGTGGATGGTCCGCTCCTGTATGACTTCCCGGATGTGCTTGATCCAGTCCTGCTTGTTCTCTATGCTGGAAGCCTTAATGATGTGTGAGAGTCCATCAGGACACAGCAGGGGCCCTTTCCAGACCCCGCACTAACCACATGCCGGTCTCCCGCATTCCCAGAGTTTCCCATTTTAAAGACAACTTTCCAGCAGAGAAGCAACCACATCCTGTTTGATGTGCCACCAAATCAATGACCCTTGTTTTGAATTTTTTTTCATCAAAACCATTTTTATTTTATAGCATTTATATTATTTCAGATCTCTGGATATTCTGCTCATCAATCATTCCCTGGTCCCAAGAAATTTAAAGCGGTCCTGGGAGAATACGAAAACACAGCCACCCCAAACCAAAGCTTCTCTAAGGCTGTTTAGGCCAAAAGCAGTGTCAGTGGCTAGTGAAGTGTCAATGGAACTGAACTAATGCCCACGAGTCATGTTGTCCCATCCACTGGACTCGTCAAACAGCTGCAGTGGCCACAATCCTGCACCTGCACGCTCTCCCCACTCCCATAAGCACCGCGTGGCATCAGGCCTCCCTCATCCTTGCGGGACTATGGCATGGACACCAAGTCACACTACCAGTGGTGACAGAGCTGGCGTTCCAAGAGTTCCTGCCCCCAAGCTCTGCATTAATGTACCTCTGCTTATAAACTGGAATAAACCACTAGAGTGAACCAGGGTAGCTAACTGCCGATTCCACATGGTAGACTTGCCTCAACCCTATTACAACTGTGGAGACAGATTCTCTGGCCATGACACATAGTAGACACTCAATAAGCATCTGCTGAATGAACACACATGGCATCGCTTTTACCCGATTTTTTTTCTTTCACTGTGCCTCAAAGGAGGTGGTTTGTTTTTCCTTTTTACATGTCATGGGCCTTAGTAACAGTTTTTAATTTCCTTATGGAAAACACCAACCTCCTATGATATAAACACAATTCCCTGTAAATGATTAAAACAATCGTCAGTGGGATTTGTAGATGAGATCACAGAAGGGAGGGGAACCCACTGCTTTCTCATGGTGGGCCCTGTTTTGGAAACGAGAAAGCCGAAGCCTGTGGTGGGAAGGGAAATTAAAATTGAGAACTCTACATAAAACGCTTTCTCTGGAACACACGTCTTTAAAGTTACTGTGGGGCAGTGATGGGGAAAGCAAGGATAAGAGGAGCCTATTGCTTCCACCGCAGATGTGCTCCCAGGGGAGCAGTAGAACGGACTGCCCCCGGGTGGGGGGAAAGGCAATCAGAAGATGGGGGGGGGGGTGCCTCTGAGACAAGCGCCTCAGGGCAGGAACTCTGAACACACAGATCTCCGGGAACCTAAAAGCCTGATACAAACGCCCGGGAGGATGAACCAGAGAAGTACCCCAGGGAAGCCTGTGCGGCAGTGCCGGGAGACGGCTGAGCAAAACTGCTGTTGTGGCTGAGAAAGAGAGAAAATTCTCATGCTAGAAAGCAAATTCATCGCTGCATTTATGGAAGGTAGATCTCCTAGTAGTCTCAATCTCTTTAAGGGAAGATGTAGACATAAAATTCTCCCTCTTGGATGATAAAAGTAAAAAGAAAAAAAAGGCCACAACTTTGTGCTACAGTCACTGGGCCATCAGACCGCGACCTCCTCTGGCATCACCATCACCTCCCTGCTGCCCCCACCGAAAGCTCCATCTTCTCAACCATCATGATCATCTCTACCCCCACCTATCCCACAGCCACCAACACCACCACCTCCACCGCCACCACGTCACCACAGAGCAATCTCTGAAGTTAACGAGGACATCATTCCCTTACGTCTTTACTTGGAAGTCAGAAAAATATTACTCAAAATTCCCTAGAAAACCTTCATTTGGTAAAGCCCACAGGAAGCCTTATTCTTCAATTGCATCATGAGTGTTTATCATGTCCTTAGCGAAAGTAATCCACAGCTGGCTAAGACATCTGGCTCTGTTTTTCAGACACGCCCTTTGGCATCTGTCACTGCAACTAATCTGGATAAACACTTAATACAAGCTGGAACTTTTAGGTCTTGAGTATAGTTTAAAATTGCATGCCTTAGAGAAGTTCAGTTATCTAATATTTAGCTAACATACAATTAATACTTTACAGGGCTTTCTGCCACTACTAACGAGAACACACTGGTCTGGTAATCATATACCCATGGCAGAAACAATTCATCCTTTCTCCGTGAATAAACACCTTGATGTACAACGGCGTAACAGTCAGTGGTCACTAAAGTAGAGGCTGCACAAGGGTGACACGCTGCTGAATAATCACGGGTGCTGGAAATACCACAGTGAGATTAAAAGGAATGTACAAGACAAAATTGCTGACATGCAAGTTCACACACCAGAGTCCTATTAAGCTTTTGGCTCATCTCCCAATATTCTACAAATCTCTGTCTACACCTTTCCCAGAACATCCTTCAGTCGACTATGGTCTTTCCAGACAGCTCAAAAAGACAGCTCCATCTGTGTTTTCTCAAACACAGAAGGAGGGAAGTTATTTAAGACACTCCTAAGAGTCCTCTGCCATGCCTAGGAGACGCTAGGACAATCAAAACAGAGCTCAAATCAAATATGCAAAGGTATTTCCCTCCCCCAAAGACTATATACCTCAGAGCACCCTTAGTGTTTTTCAACACTCTAAATCAAAGCATTATCAAAAACCCTGTACCTGTAATTATCCTCCTTTTCCCTCTGCCCCCAAACTAGATAGTGAAAGAGCTTAGGGCCCTACAGACACTCTTGGCATGTTTGACCTCGAAACTCTCAAAGTCCGTCACAACTCCATCAGGTGCCCGTTTTCTTTTGGAAACCAGAGGTCAAGTGTGCAGTGGAAGCTGTGGGTCCATATCCCTTTCCTCCTCTATCTTAACTTCCTGCATCTCCCAGGGAATGTACTAATTCTTTTTAAGACTGGAAGTATGGGAGAGATTTGACGACTTGCTCCACTCGATCTTTAGTAGGCAAGCAAGTTTAGCTCATGTTATTTCATCCCTGGAATACCGGACTGAATTCATTCTATCCTTCTCTCTGTGGTTCTCACTAATCCCATCAGGACATTGAAGGAAGGCATAAAACTATATGAAAATTAGCATGATTCAACCACAGGGGGAAAAAAGCATTTACTGCCGTGATAAACTTGTCACACGGCACATCCCCGAGCTTCAAGTGAACGTACCTTAAGGACAATTTTATTATCTGAAGTTGGCGTCCTTCCCACCCACAGTGCAAATTTGCAAGGGTCTCCTTCCACATGCTCTGTGACACCCAACTCTGAGGTCTGGAGAAAAAGACAAGTATAGGTAGTTGAGAGTACAATTCAAAGACCAAAAAAAAAGCAACCCGCAAAAAAACGTTTCTGGCAACTTGTGGTCATGCTAGGTTATAACAACATAGTTTGTTAATGTGTTAATAGGAAATCTTGAGCCCTCATTTTAGTTAAAATGAGGAAGTTTTGTTCTTTGGCTAAAACTATGAGTTTTATCTTCTTTATTTCCTCTGAGCACCTCTACTGGAGATTCTAATGCAAGTCAACAAGTAAATCCAGAGAAAGCAAAGCAAAATATCTGAAAACCCTATTACCTTGAAAATCAGGAGTGGACTAATTTCAACCTTATAAACAACAAAATGAGTTTGTTCTAGTTGTCAAAGAGCTGCCACTTCCGCTTTCAGCGTTAATCAAGTTGCTGCACAGACGGCAAATGATGTCCACTTTGTTTATCAACAGCATTATCTTTTAGTATTTCACCAATAATTTTAAAGGCTAAGAGACAAAACTGCTCTGTGTAATATATGCAGTTGTAATATGCGGAACATGGAAGAGTGAAGGTCAACATCTTCAGCCCCCACACCCCACCACAATCAAGTGAGCCCCGAATGCATTCTTCTCCCTCCAGCAAAGGAAGTGATTCATAAGCTATAGCTCCAGAGGTGGCCTCAGAGGGAACCCTAACTTTTAGAAGATAAATTAAGTGAAGATGTATCAGCTTCTAAAACAGACTAGCTTGGTCTCTAAGGATAGATTAAAGCCAGCTAGTGAAATTACTAGCCAGCAACGCTGCATTTTTTCTTTGCAGTTAGAATATGATCTAAAATGATGTAAGCTGGGCTGGGATCCAGAAGACAATCTCAAACAGGATGTCGGCCAAAGAAAATGGTATGAAAACCATTAGTTTGAACTTACAAAGTCCAGATTACTATTCAGATGATTTCTACACTTGGTAGTATTTTATTACTTTGGGAATCTGATTAACATATGGATAGCATAAAGATGTATAAGGTAAAAAAATAAATTATCCAAATTCCAAACATCTACCAATATTTATTAGCAATCTGCCATGCCTTGTATCAAGAAACCAAACTCTGCTGCATTTTCTATTCTTTCTCTGATGGTGATTTTTCCTCAGTTTGGCCCAAACCTCCGCTGCCTGACCCTGCCCAGCTATTTGTTTGGTGACAGTCCCCCGAGATATTGCCCACCAAGGAAAGAAGGAAATATAGTGGGCCCAGGGGACGCCACGTGCCTGAGACTTTCCTGAGAGTCAGCTGTGACTCTGTAAAGAGACTGGTTGGGCGCACTGCTAATGAAAGCAAGGAACTGGGTATGTTTCTCTCACCCGGAAGTACACTGACAAGGAAGGATTCAAAGTATCGCTGTCTCTACGAAGCACCCAAGGACACCTGTCTTTAAATAGGTAGGACTGCAGATCTTTGAGACTGTTATTGCTTACATACACCTTCCTCTAAGAATCATATTTTGCTATTGTTCACCCATATACTAATTTATTATACATTTATTTTTAGTGAAAACGTTTTCAAGTCTCATCATTATGATCCCATAGTGAGCCACCCAGTAAGGCTGCTTAAATACGTTCCAATGTTGGTGAAGGAAAACGTAATTATAATAATGTGAGAACTTAATCACAGCCTGATATGATCACTTTATGTATTTATAAAGCTAGTTAAGGTACATGGGATGTAAAGGATTTAAATTCACTTACAAAGTGTTTTCTTATCCTGCAGTTAGATGCTTTGGAATTTGGAAAAAATAAATGTCCTAAGTCTAGGAAGCTCAAACTCATGAGCGCTCTCTAGTGGCTCCAGGCTGTCAAAGAACTTCACTGAAGAAGATAAAAACGGGACATTTTTGGACTTTTCGCATTTTAGGATCATTGGGGAGGTTAAACTGAAGGCGACACATAGTAATTTTCCTCCATTTACAGAAAAGCTGCAATTGTGGGACCTTTAAACTTAAAATTCTGCATGTCTATACTTACAAACAGTTTGCTTTTATAAAGGTACTTGCTTCTTCCGCTGGAATCTTTCACTTCTTTACTAAACACTAAGGACATTTCAAAAAGGAAGAGATGCCGCTCTCGGCCCTTCCGAATTAAGGTTTTTGGGTCCCACACTTGGAAGGACTCCTGCAGGATGAGTTCTCCCTGAGACTCAATATTTTCGTCAAACCCTGCAACGTAAAAAAAGGAGGCACGATCAATTTAAAACAAAAATTACAAAGACAGCATTATGAATACTTAAACATTTGTGAAGTGCCCATGGATTAAGTGTCAGAGGACCATTTCCCATTAGGGCCCCTGACTCCAGTCTCCCCAGCACTGACCCAGCTGCAAGGATGGTTCTTCCTGAAACAAGTCTTTACATATGTTTTCCGTTGTTCAAAAAAAAATTTGCAGAGATTCCTCTTGGCTTTATTCTTCAAGTTCTATCTCCTTAGGGTGTCACTCTCACCATCTGGGACTGGCTTAACTCTCTACCCTTCACTGCCCTTCACTCATGGATTCCACCATACTGACCCCCTCCTCCATCCAGAGTGGCTCCCTGATTTCCCACAGGCCCTCGCCTACTCCAGCCTGTTTTGATCCTCTGCTTCCTCAGCCTAGCACACCCTTCCCCCATGTTCCACAGCAGTTCAGGCATCTTCAAGGCCTTGGCTAGCCTTCCTTCTGGGAAATGGCCCTGGCTACCCATCTTTGGTGGAGTTCTCCTCCCTTTGAATACAGAATTCTCCATACGAATCAGTCGTGTTCTGACCCCTGGCTGGCTCTCCCTAATGCTCACCTCTTCATGGAAGTGACTCATTGTATAGACTTGAAGACACCTGGGGCAGGTGGGAGCTGCTAGTTACCTCCCAGCTCCCCCTCTTCCCTAATGGCAGAAGCCTCCTTCACAGATGGTGAAAGAAGCACTGCCTTTCCCCAGCACCCTCTGCAGTTTTGGGCCGCCGCACACTTGTGTTCAGGCCAGGTGGGAACAGTCATGTGTGCAACGTCTAGTTTCTGCCCTCGTAGCTGTTCCCCGCCCTCCCCCTCCCCGATTCCCTGCTAGACGGAAGGTTAACATGGTCTCGACACATCCTGAACTGAGCCAGCCTGACAGCATCCAAGGAGTGGAGAGAAGCGAGCTGGAACAGAGCCTGAGCCCCGGACGTCACGAAGGGCTGCTGCACCAGCTCAGGGTTTCACGTCAGAAAAAAAAGAAGCCACGTTGCTTGGCCTCTGATTTTGGGGTCTCTGCAACAAAGAGCAATCAGCACCTCTGCCCTAACTAGTGTGCTATCAAGGCTACAGCGATCACGACACTGGCCACCACAGGCTTCTTGTAACAATTTCTGTGTGAGAGGCATTCATAGAAATTATAATTGCGACAAAAATTTTTATGTGCATTTATCTGATTCTCTACTGCGTTATACATACACCACATTGAACTGCACAAGCAGGTATATGGTACCTGCTACGTTCAAGGCCCCAGCGAATGATGCAAGGAACAGAGAGATGAGGAAGCAACATGCTCTTTTAAGGATTTTATGATCTTGGGGGACTGACCTATCCTGCCTTCCACCCACCCACCTATCACAGAGACCAGGTAGGCACAAGTACCCCTGGGGCACAGGGTATGAGAGGCCATTCTCCAGGAATGAGCAGGGACAGGCGTTTAAAGAGACGGAGGCAGTTCATGTGATTTTTAAGGGAAGCAATGAAACCAATTTGTTAGAAAAGAAGACATTCACATCTACACTCTGAAGTCCTAAGTAAACACAGAGGCACAAAGCCACGATTTTCAGGGCATGGGAAATTTCTTTACAGATGTCAGCAGAAAGCACGCCAATGTGCTCTGGGGATGCAGGAGCTCTGTTACCTTCCAGCATGCTTAGGTGCATGGCGTCGTTGGCCCGCTTGGGCACGCTGAGCATCACCTCCAGGCCATCTTTAATCTCGCCCTTTCCTTCCTCACAGCACGTGAGCAGCTCCTATGGAAGACCAAGACCATGAGCTGGCCCAAAACTAGGAAATTCTCTACCACCAAGATCTTTGCAGAAATGAGAGTCTACAAAGATCTATGATTTTCAAGATAAAAAACAGACTGTGGTCTACCAGGCATATATTCTCACAGAAAACGAATTACTGTTCATGTATCACATCAGAGTAAACCAGGGGTCGTCATAATTTAAGATAAAATTAGTGTTCATGTTAACTATCGAGCCTCAAAAATGACAAATAAAAATATTTCATTAGTAGAGTGGAGCCAAGTCAGCTACTGGTTGTATCTGAAGGTCACGCCAGAAGCC
Organism: Macrotus californicus; assembly: GCA_007922815.1. Taxonomy (NCBI): domain Eukaryota; kingdom Metazoa; phylum Chordata; class Mammalia; order Chiroptera; family Phyllostomidae; genus Macrotus; species Macrotus californicus. Next base: position 260,292 of record VMDR010000114.1, on the reverse strand, counting down.
AGCTAGTGCTGCTATGCTTCCTGCAGGCGCCCCGCGTGATTTTGAACCTTCGGTGCCACTCACACAGGGCCATGGAGCCTGGAACTGCCACACTGCATAGCAGGAACAGTAATGCTGTAGGGACGTCTACAGTGAAAGAGCTTTCTGTTGTGCGTGGAACGTTTAGAAAACGCTCCAATGACTGCATTACGCTCCTGGGTGCGAGTACATCTCAGATCTCAGCGGAAAATTGGTGTGGCATGAACATGGCAAGGACAACAAATTTGGATTCCTCTGCACACCAAGATGTTGTACCAGTGTATTAATGACTAGTAATCGGTCGGTCAGCTTTTTGTGTCCCCGCGTTCAACAGAGGGACATGACAGTGCAGTCAGCTTTGGTGTCACACTGGATAGCTTAGAGCGACCTAGCTACCTGACAAGCACCTTTACTCACGACCAGAGGACGCTTATCTATTACTTTGAACAACATGGGGGAAAAAATGCTTTAAAAATGCACGGAGACTAACTGTACTGGCAGAAACGTGTATGTCTCCTCTTCACAAGAACCGCTCAGCAGAATCAAGGGAGGTTTATAAATTAAAGCACCAATCTAATCGTGAGTGACTGGGCGTGAGGTCACACAAAAAGAGATCTTTAGCGGAACCACATGCTAAAAAGAAAATCCTTAGAGCCTGAGGATGTCAAGAGGTAAATAGCTTTTGTGGAATTAGAAAGCAAAGAGCAAATGTTGGTATGAACAGCTTAGCCCGCCGGCTTCTACGTCGCGCTGACAGCACCCCCATTTTTCTGTACAGGTGGTCAGACAACCACCCAGTGAGGCTGGCACCGAAGTGCAGGAAGTCTGCTCTGGCAGAAAAGTTCCAGGACGGCATCATTCGCACAAAAGAATGTAGCCATGTCTTAACTATTTCTAGATTTTTCTTACCAACAAATAGGGTAAAGAGTTTCAGGGATTCATAACTCATCTTCTGATTTCACTGTCACGTCCCATTGCTGTGCTGGGGGTGAAGTGGGGACAGATGGAGTCGTAAACACTGTCACTGGGACGAATGGATGGTTGGCATGGTCTAAGGCTTCATTAGTGACATTCACCAGCCAGGGGACGACAGGGTGGACATCAGGTGGAGGCTGTAGATTACTTTTCTTGTAGTCAGGAAAACGTGTGTCGATTATGTATGTGAGGCATTCTTTGACATTCTTACCACAAAGTCTAAGTTTTCTTTACCATCCTATTGTCGAGCTAATAGTTATTATTCAGTTTTTACCAGTGTGATTTTAATTATGATCATTCAGAGCCAAGAAAAAGCCGAGGCCAGTGTGACTCACATGCTTGTGATTTGTACGAACAACCCTAAATTTGAGTGCGACAAATGAACAAACGACTAGACTAGAGATAAGCGGGAGGAAGCTCCTGGGGGCGAGTTCTCCCTGGATTCAGCGGGAAACCCGGGCATCAGCCTGACCTGAGTGCAGAGCCACACCCAGGTGCGAGGGATCCAGTGACAGCGCTGGGCACGTCCCGGACCCTCCAGGGCCAGTCGGCACCCACAGACTAGCACTGCTGTGAGGCTAACTCGACACACACACGTGTGCAGCACAGCGGCGGGCCCACAGTCAGCAGCCACATCAGGAACAATGCTATAAAATATCCGGGGCTGACAAACGTCTCTTTCCTTTCTCATTCTGTGTTGGAACGATGACTGGTCGGTGATGTTTAGATGCATAATAAAGGAATATACTCTTATTTACCTGCTGCCCTAAGAAATTGGGCAGGGAAATAAATAGCAATGAATTTAAAAATAAAAACAATATGCTGGGTGTCATTTTAAAAATTCGGGGAACTTTACATAGAAAAATGTCAGAACAGTAATGCATAAATCAAAATTTTGGCTGAAGGTGCTTCATACATACTTTTAAAAGGAGCTGATACTTCGTTATTCGCTGAACTGGTTTAATAAGGTAGGAAGAGATGGAGTTGGCTAGCCCGTGCCGCTGCTGTATCTCCTGAATGAGACAAAAAGTGTGTATGTAAATAAAAACATCACTGGGTAAGTTAGATAGCACCAACTAAAAGTTTACATTTATTTTCCCCACAATGAACATACACAGATCATTTTTCTGTTAAGTATAAAGCACAAACCACTGCTTGTTCTTTTAATGTGGTCAACCTAAAAATAACAACGCTCAGTCAAGTTATCACTTTGAATCCAGAAGGCAGTGCGTTTGCTCTGTATTACTGGCTCTCGGGTGCAGAGATCAAACAGGCCATGCCAATAACTCCCTGCACAGCCCCCAGGGGCCAGCGGCCACACCAGAGTCAGGGACTGACTCACCTCCTCTCCTGAAGCTTCCCCCCGAGTCACGGACCACTTCCCACCCCACAGCCCACCTCTCGCTACAAGAGGCCCCCTCCTTCATCTCCGCACTACCAAGGATTTCTGCTCTCCTATGCAAACTCATTACTCAACTGCCTTCGAGCCCAGAATTTCCACAGCAACCTACGGTGTCTGCATTTTCTTAGTTCCTAGCACCCTTCTTAGAAGTTTTTCAAAAAAATCAATTATCACCTGATAGTCTACGCTTCAGCTTCACCCTTGGATTTAGAAGCCACCACACACCAAAGGCAGTGATATGTGAGTACCAGTCATGAGCATGACAGTGAAGACAGGGCCACCTGCAGGTGGGGCTGCACCTCAGAGACAGGAGCTAAACAGTATTCTGCCCTCCTAGACAGTCAGGTTACCACCACTGGCCATGAGCAAGCACACCCACGAAAACATCTAATATCCTCGTGGCCTGGTGCCCCAAATTATACATGATGTTCAAAAGTACCTCCTCTTTCAATCAGAATTTATTTGGCACACGTTTGACTACATTCTAGAAACTCAAAGGCATTCTACATGTTACACCATTAAGTTTCCATTCCTTTCTGTAGTTAATCATTACCCTGCAACATCTTTTAAAAATAAAGATGAGCTACCTCTATGTTCACACCAATGAGGATATAACTAATAAACCTCCCACGGTGCCCAGCTATTACAGTGCCATGTGTAAAATTTTATTGGTAGGTCACTTCTGGAAAATAATAACATCATGAAATTAAAATGGAAAAAATAAATGATTAAAAAAGATTCAAAGTTACCTTTTTAAGAGGGGGAAAAAGCTTAATTTAATAGTTCATATCTTCTATACAAAATTTTACATGTAAAAATGTATGATTATATAGAAATAGTAGTGATATATACAGATGTGCATATAAAATCTGAATTTCTGGCAGGGGAGAGCAAGGGGGGAAAATGGGGACAACTGTAATGAAATAACAACAAAAAAATTTAAAAATATCTGAATTTCTTACTGATACACAGCTTGTTATACTTCAGAAGGGACTTTTAAAAACGGAAGAAAATATAACAATATCCCATCATATATGTGAAAGATAAAAATGAAAATATTGTCCCAAGAATCAGATGAAAGTTGTGAATAATTCTGCATTTTAGGCATGCTAAATACAACGTAGGCAATTTCACGGTTTCCTTAGGCATCCATGACTTACATCGAAGTAGGATCCTGCGTGCTCCAGTATTAGCTGAGTTGAATCAGGCTTGTTTTTGCAGTAAGTGACATACATCTGAAACTTGTCTGCCTATAAATAAAGAAAAATAGAACTATCACTTTCAAATGGCTCTACATCAAAATATGATAAACTTTTATGGAGAAAAGAAATGGTGTAGATAAAGGTATTTAATCACCGAATTAAAGAAACTCTATTTTATAAAGACACCTATTAAAATAAGAAACACCTCCTGCTAATACCACACCCTTCAGAAGCCTGCCCTGACCCAGCAAGCTGGGGTGGGGACCTCCTCTCTCCCCCCACAGTGGTGTGTGGAAATGCGGGCAGTATACTTTGATGGCACGATCACCAGGTCACTTGCCTGCCATCTCTCAGGACTAGGTGACCCCCCTTTTCTCCTCACCCTACCCAGGACTGGGCACTCGCAGCAAGCTATGAATTCCCAGGGCCACACAGAGGTCTGGCACACTAAATGGCCTATTTCAAACCATCGTTACTGCCAATAATAAGCTCATTCCGCATTAATAACTAGCTGGGGAATGGAATTCTTTGAGACACATTCCAATTCTCTCTGCAGCTACCAGTAGAACACGGTGACAGAAAGGACACAAACAACGTTCCCGCTGACTTCCTTCAAAGACACCAAGTAATTGTGGGACAGCAAGAAGCCGAGGTTTCATTACCCAAGTGACAAAGCAATGCCCGACATCCTCTGGCAGCTGCTCGTATTTTTCCAGCTCTTTCAGGAATATGCTATAGAGGATAAAAACATTATCATATCATTAAGACATTTTAAAACATCTTAGTAGTGAAATATGCCAGAAATTTGACCAAGCAAGCCATGGCTTCAGGCCATGCCTGAGTTTCATCACTTTAATCACACGCAGGGAAGAATGTGTGCCCTCTAGATTCCGAGCTTTCGCAAAATGTATAGCTCTTAACTAGGCTAAGTTATTGCGACTTTCAGCTAATCAGTTTAGCACTTAAACGCTTTCTAATATAAGTTTATCCTAGTGGCTCACTTCTGGGAAGGTGCTATGGTTAGTAGCTAGGGGCATGCATAATGTAGGGATGTAAATACTCGATCGGAAGAAGCCCTTTAGATTTTAGTGTCTTTTGTTGGGGTGGGCGTGGGGACGTGAGGACGACCCCGCGAGCTCTGGCCCCACATCATCTTTCCACAGGCTATGGGGCTGCGCAGACTCTACCTAAAGGAGTTTAGAAATTTCTGCTGCTTTTTAAAGATTTCTTAAAATAAGACTATATGCCTCCTCTGACCAAGGGAAAGTACATTTTGCACAGACTACACATCTGCTCCATCCTCACTTCCTTCTTCCCTCTTCTCCCGAAAGACCAAACATGAGCTTGCCACCCATGGAAATCTCGTTACTTTAACCCTAAGAAATAAATTATGTAGCAGCTGATGGCACAGCCTGAGAGAGGTTCGGGTTCTCACAAAGACGGTTTTCACCGTTTTCCTAATCTTATTTCTGCGGAAAGTGAGCACAGATACAAAATTGAGTCTGTATTAAAGTAGTCCCGAGACAGGGCTCATTTAAATTTCAAAAGAGTCACTGAAATCGATGCTTGCTTCTCTTGGAACCCTTGGTTTCTTGTTATGAAAGGTCAGCACAGGACCGAGATTTTGGGGGTAACAAGCCACGGATCCCCAAAGATAAAGCCACTTACTTGTTGTGGAACTCATAGATCTCCTGCATGTTCCCAAAGATGATGAGCTCTTTGTTCACGATGCCTGGGGGTATCTCCTCCACACCGCTGGTCATTTCCCACAGGTAGGTCTGGCCGGGAGGGAGACAAAGGCGTTAGACAGAAATGAACACCAGATTTTTAAGAAACAGATGTTTATGACATCTTTAGATATGGACCCAGAGTTAATGTATGTATATCTGAAAATATACCTTAAGAATGGAATCTTTTAAATAAGCAAAAAAAAAAAACTGAGTAAAAAGAGCTCCCCAGTTGCTACAATACTTGAGAATAGTCCCTATACTTTTCAGCTCTGAACTTATTCCAGCTTTGAATTGTCTAGTCCACAAGGTACAACGAATATTCACAAAACCGGCATTAGTTGTCCCTCAGAATTAGGAGGCACACTGCTCTGAAGCTGCTGTAAACTTCTACACAAAGAGAATGCCAGCCAGACTGTCATGTGATAAATGGAACAAGAGGGTTAATGCTGTGTCATCCCCGCAAAGAGCAGAAAACAAGCCTGGAACTTCACAGAAGTGCAGAAACACAAAACCGGTGGCTTACATACACTTTAAATCTCAAAAACAATGAAGAAGTGTGATTACTTTAAAAATCACTCGTAGGTAGAAATGAATACAAGATTACACTCAATCTAGAGGAACAAGTTAAAAAACTTACTTACATCCATACACTCCCGGAGGTCTCTCACGTAAGCCTTTTCCGTTTGAATTAACTCGGCCATTATGAACCTTGAACACAGGAAGACAGCAAACAGTTCAGTTCACGGGCAGGACACACTACTGACTCTTATGGTTTATGAAATAACAAAGTGGTTTAAAAATCATCAGACAGTAATGTTTTTCGCAGAATTAAATCAAGAATAGATAGAACGATAGTAGTATCCAGCCACCAACTCAAAGGGAAAAACAGTTTAGACACCTGGGGTCCGATAATGCTTTGTGGGAGGGCTGGCCTGTGCCTTGTGGGACATTTAGCAGCCTCCCTGGTCGCCACCCACCAGATGCCAGTAGCCACACTCCCCCACCACCTGAGTGACAACCAAAAAGGTCTCCACACATGGCAGTGCCCCCCAGGGGACAAAACTGCCCCTGACTGAGAACCACTGGTTAGAACTATCTTTTTGTTGTATTAACATCTAATATAGTCGAGCAGTTGGCACTGTTTAAACACCTCCACTTGGGTTATTGATCTCTTCTTCCTAGTACTGCTATTCATGACCGACTGATGTCGACCTGTCAGCCCCTCCTGAAACGGGGGCACGTGGATAAAAGTAACAAGATTCCATTTCCGACACAGGTGATAAGGAGAGTGCACGAAGGGAAGCTTGAGCTGCAAAAACTAAGCATATTCAGAACAACAAGAAGTCATAATGCCATTTGGTCCCAGAGCACATGCAGAAGCATGTTCGTCCAAGTGACATTTTCTTGACTTTTTCAATAAATCTGGCAGGTTCTTCAAGACCAGCTTACTCTTTCCTGCGGGCAGATTTCCGTTTTTCCTCATTAAGCTCATGAGCAGCATCGCGCAGCTTCACCTCTGACCCAGGGGTACTGGCTGGGATGATATCTAGCTGGAGACTTTTGCTCTGCGGAAGAAGACAGTCCATGAGCTTCAGTGAACTGAGTCAGCCAAGGGGACGCGAAGAAGAGCACCATGATCTATTCAGTTGGCACAAAGCAATTTACCGATTTGTTGGAATCTGAAGAAATCCCCAGGGCCTTCTCCAAAGAGGTCCTGTACTTCTCCATCCGCAGAGAGAAATCTCTGTACCTCTTATCCACGGCAGTGACACATTTTTTTATCTCTGCCGCATGGGCATGCCCTTTTTCACAAAAGCCATCAGCCAGCTGTATCAATAGCTTCACCCTCTCTTTGGTTTGCTGCAAAAAAAACAACAGGAAAGTATTATGAAGCAAATGAACCCAACTGCCAGGAATCAGAAACACTGGGGACTTGCCTAGAATTCAGCTCTGAACCAGAAAAACACTGCTGGCGACAGAAACCCAGATTCCCGTCCCAAGTACATCCAGGTCATCTCCCGGAGCAGAAATGAGCTCTTTCCCCAGCTCCTCCACAACAAATGGTGTTTTCAAGACCTGGGCTAAAAAAATCTAGACTTTGAGCATCTTCACCTGGTCAGTACTCAGTAAAGATCCGTGGGACGCACATGGCGCCCTCCCCGTGAGTCTAGCCCTGTCCTCCCCTGAATGCACACGCACGGGTCACGGGGACTGTTCCTGTGTTAAGCTCGCTCACTCTGTGAGCCCAGTCAGACCGAAAGTTCGGCGAGGGCAGCAACCACCCGAGAGTTTTCTTTTCCTGATACATGCGTGCCGCCAAGGGTCTCCCACGGCAGACACTCGATAGAACCCCCGATGAAGCTCCTCCGCATCACACGTTCATGCCTCTTTTCACTCGTGGGGCATGTGCAGGATGTCACTCGTCAGGGAATGATCTCTACAGAGGTATTTAAAATTTTGCTCCCTGTTTAGAACTGTCTCTTTTTAAAAAGTTCTTTCAGCCCTGGCTGGTGTGGCTCAGTGTACCGAGCACTGGCCTGTGAACTGAAAGGCCGCCGGTTCGATTCCTGGTCTGAGCACATGCCTGGGGTGCGGGCCAGGTCCCCAGGTGTGGGTGTGCGACAGGCCACAGAGAGGTGTTTCTCTCACACACCGATGTTTCTCTTTCTCCCTCCCTTCCCCTCTCTCTAAAAACAAATTTAAAAACTCTTTTAAAAGATTATTTCTTTTTATATATGCACAGAAAAGATCTCTTATTAAGTTAGGCATTATGTTCTTACTTGATGTAAAGTTAGGGACGACTATAAAACACTGTCCTGTGTATATGGCAGTAACTTCACTCAACTTTGGTTTTTTAGCTGCTCTTCAGTTGCGTCCATTTCGTTTATCTTCACTATGATGCTTCCTTCAATGTTCCCATGGGCACTTCAAATGAGTGTAGTTACTCTTCTGCTGCGGGACCTGCTTTTCTCAGATAAGCTTTAACTAGACAATCTTTATGACTAACATTCAGGAAATTGACTTTAAAATCCCCAAGAGAAAGGTCAGAGTTCAAAACCTGGATAAAGTATTTTGGTTTGTACAATAAAATTTTTGAGCCAGAATTCACCAGAGAACCTGTCTAATCAGCTGTAAAGATGCTCACACTGCACATGAACCCTGGGCAACCTGGCGGGGTCTGAGCACCCAGTCTTCCCCGCCCACTCTGGCCTTGGCTCCCCGCACAGGTCTCCTGCTGCCTGTGATGCTGGTCCCCTCGATATCGCCATGGTGCCTTCACGTCTTTGCTCCACCAAGGCCACCCCCCACCCCAACCACCCTTCCCTGTTTCTAACAGCATTGCTGCACCTTCTCCCGAGGCTGTAATTTACTTATGACATCATTGTCTGTCTGGCAGACGATAACTGCCACAGGCCAGGGACACTTGTTTTGCTTGCTAATATCTCCTGCACCTTCCATGTGTGGCACACAGCGACCATTCACCAAATATTTACTGGGAAAATAAATTAACATTAGGTTCTCACACAAGAATGTGTATGTATGCCTGTAACTGTGATGGGCACAGCAGTAACTCTTACCAGCATAAATAACATGCTTCGAAAAATACGTGAGAACAAAACTCAGGGAACATTAATTACCTCTGTGAAAAAATGAATACTGTGGATTCTATACAAGCTGCTTAGTTGGAAAAAGTCAGCAACACTGAAAATACTCTCCAAGTTTCTAGGGCTTTCATTTTGTGTGAAAATGAACTCTAGTAGAGTGAACTACAAGGACACTATCTGCTAAAGAAACCTTCTGGCTCGTCATCAGCATGAAACCTTTCTGCAGATACGACAAGCCTAATTATAAACCAGGGAAATAAGAAGTCCAAGTCTCAGATCTGGAAGCATAAATTCCAAAGGGAATTAACTGAGAAACACTACTAAATTTTATTTTATTTTATTTAAAGATTTTATTTATTTATTTTTAGAGAGAGGGGAAGAGAGGGAGAAAGAGAGGAAGAGAAACATCGATGTGTGGTTGCCTCTCACGCACCCCCTAGTGGAGGCCTGGCCTGCAACCCAGGAATGTGCCCTGACTAGGAATCAAACCCGTGACCCTTTGGTTCACAGGCCAGCACTCCATCCACTGAACCATACCAGCCAGGGCGAAACACTACTAAATTTTAATATCAAAGAGAATGAATACAACCAATGCAGGATTTGTAAAAATCAGGTTGCATTTATCAGCTTTCACTGCTGTGTACCAAGACATTAACCTGCTAAAAAGCACAGAAAAGTGATGTTGTCCCAGCACTGAAGCACAAACTACACAGATCTCTTCAGGGGCTAAGAAAGCTAAGTCGTGTTCTAAGTGATGGAGACAGAAAAGTGAAGATAAAAAAGATAATGCCGCTTACATACATTAAAAGAGAAAACAAAACAGCAAGAAACTTTGGGAAGATTTCTGTGCCTGTGTAACATCACAAAACAGACCGTTGCTGGCATGCAACACCAATAAGCTGATGCTGACTACAGGAAAGTATTTTAACATGCGTTGAGTTGCAAGTGAATCGCGTTGTCTCAGTGAGCAGAGGCCGACCTTCCTTTAACACTGGAAGTGTGGCAGTACTCATTACTATAACAATTGGATTGGAAGGTCGTCCCGTCAGAGTGAAGGATTCTCTATGTAACAGGAGAAAGACGATTTCTTAGGCGACGGTCTCATAGGGTGACAGAAGGCAAACAAGAGAATAGCCTAGTTTCAACAGGAGACACTAAACAACATCTCCAAGCACTGAAGCAGGCACTTTCTGATGAAAAAACAGCCAGAAACCAAACAAAAAATGTTACTAAGAAAAAAAAGTGAGAGGTGATTTTTCAAAACCCACCAGCTCCTCTAATCAATACATCCAATGAAACAGCTCTGTATATTTGCGAAATAGAAAGGTCAGATGTCATCTATGGTTTTAGATGCTTTTTAAAAAATAAAACACAAGGGCAAAAAAATTATGCCTGTTTACTACTCATTTTTCCAATAATCATACTCCAAATTTGAGGAAATAGAAAATTTAAGAGTAATAGGAAAATCCTTCCGGACACATTCCACTGTGGAACAAAGCTGCCATGCTCCTCAAATCCAGTCAGGGACCTTCATGTCACGTTCTGTGTGCAGGGCGGCCCCTGGAGCTGTGCAGTGAACAGGCTATTTGGCCACGCAGAACAGCCTGCAGAGTGGAGCATTACTGAAACTCGGAGTCAGTGAAAAGGAACAAGTCTTACATCTACCTCCGAGTGCTACCTTGTGCTATCTTAAGCATTTTCTCCATACCTTTATATTCAAAGGGTATTCAGAGAAAGAAATGCAGATCATGCCATGCACATAATAACTGTCATTTATTATCCCACCATGAACAAAAATGAGAATCACACAGCTAATGGTGTGTTGCATCCAGAGAAGGAAGAGGCTTGATCCTTACCTGCAGAGGCAGGGCAGGCCAGCTCCCCTCTGGGCACCCACGGCCCCTCTATCATGGCGAGGCTTGCCTGCCTGCCTGCCCGCCTGCCTGAGCCCGCCCGCCTGCCCGCCCAGTGCTCACGGCGCCCCATGAAGGGCCAGGTCTCTTCACCAGCCCTGCAGTGGTAGGTCTGTCGGTAGCTCCACTAGACTATATGTTTCTTCAGAACAGAACCAGGGGTTCTGAGTGCCCGATACCCAGAGGCTGAGTGAAAGGAAATTAGCTTAGAGCTTGGGGCTTGGAGTGGGGTGGGGGCAGCTGGGAGTGGAGGGCTGGGAAGAAGAGGAGGAGTCAGAAACCGTTACAGAAAACATAAAAAAGTACAAATAAACATAACACAAAGTAGCTGTCTTTATCCCAAATGATTAAAAAATTCCTCTTTGACATGTTTTCAAGCTAAGTTAAGGGCAACACACACACACACACACACACACACACACACATCAATCTCTTTACAGGGACACTTCTTTTTAACCAAGAATATTATTTAACTTGATCATTTACTTTCTACTCTTCAATTTAGTTTTTAGATTTTTCTGATAACTCAAAATCTAATCATCGAAAACAGAGGCACTTCTGAAAATATTACAATAAATTACATTCAAAAACTTTGAAAAACAAAAAGAAGGATGCCATGGGTTGAGGAGACTGAGGGAGTTACCAATTGTTCTGAGGTCAGGCAGGAGGGAGCCCCTGCGGGTCACTGTGCAGATGCTTATATATTTGCTTAGACACTAGTAATTACTTCCATAGACTGCATGTGCCACAGAGGTGTGTTCGACTTTATTTTGATTTTCGGGAGGAAACAGAAAATGCCTCCAGTTTTATAATCCTCTGAACAACCACCTATGGCGCTGACATGAAGCCTGCCGGCTACAAACACAGCCAGCTTGTGTGGGGCTGAATGGAGACGACGCTAATGTAACAATTTTCACTAACGGGAGGAAAGAAAACGCCCACAGAACAATTCCAAGTCCAGCTGGCAACACCAAACAGCGCTTCATAAAAACTGCCAGCACTCAGAAAATAGGAAAGAAGTCAGAAAGAAAAAGAGAATAACAATGAAAAGGACACAAGAGAAATAAAGATGAAGGAGATGGGAAATATCTTCAGAAATCAGAGGATCAGAAGTAAACATAAATGAAGGGAAAACTGGGGGGCAAGCGTGAAAGGCAGTAAGAAGTACCAAAAAATTCATGTATGACGATCCATTTCGGTCACCCTGTTTCTCGTTTTATAAGGTATTTCTTAAATGATACTTTGGAGAGTCACTTTATCTACTCAGAGTATCCTGTTGTAGGCTATTCTGGAAAACCCGAGTGGCCGTCCGGGCCCCTGAGCAGACGTGCACAGCTGCTCTGCACGCACCTTCGCAGTTATCTGGAACTCCTCGTGCTCCTTCAGCAGCTCCTGGGTGTGCTGTATGCTTGAGCCCGTGGAGGTGTGTGTGGACAGGTAGAACTCCCCGTTGTCATGGATCCATTCCAGAGCCTAGACAGGGAAGGGACGAAAACATGCTCACGGATGAACAGCAGTGAAGGGGGTCCAAACAACCGAGTATCTCGGGTAAACGGGAAGTCACAGGCCAAGGCTGGCGCACCTCGAGAAGCAGACCCTCCGAGAGACAGACAGGTTTCTGAATGAACTAAGTGTCATAATTCTAAAACTGAAAAAGAAATCGACGGTCTAGAAAGTTGTAATTGTGTCACTTATGTAACAACAACAAAGAGGTCAAGAGTTTCCTATAATTATGAACCTAAGTCACAATAAAATTCTTCTTCAAGAATATGGGACAGTGTGGGGTGAAAGGGTGGGCTGAGGCCCTCATGCTGTTAAATACTGAGACATTCACGTCACCAGGACTTTACAACCTAACTGAGAAGTTCTAAGCTAAAGAAGAAAAGAACAGAGATGCAAATTCCTAGCTTTCAAAAGTACAGTGTTAACTCTTTCTTCCTATTCCTGGGTCTGGTGAACACCCAGACGTGGACCCACTTCGCTTGTTTTGAGGGCTCCCACAGAGGACCTATCGCATTCGGCCTGAATGAGCCACTGGGCAACGCTGGCAGAGGACGTGGCTTAAGCCTCCCAGTGGCAGGAGAGAGATGACCGTGCCTGGAGAGAAAGGGGCCAGGAGGTCCGGCCTGCAATGGAATGGCGCCCTTCTCATGCACCTGTTCTTTCACGGTTTCAGATGGCAGCCATGTGTTTCCCTGCCATTTCCATATAGCTGTGGTGAAATCAGACTTATTTAAACACACACATTGTACACTATGTATGGAGAAGCAGCTTGAGAAACTAGAAGCTTTTATATCTGTCCTTTAAATCTCAAAGTTATCCACTGCCGTGCTGGTATTAGAACAGAAATGTTACTATGTCTCTATTGGATATTTCACAGCATGCATAGCATTTTAGGAGAAAAAACAAAAAGAAATCCATGACCCAGATTATTTACCATGCAGTTTACTGGCTGAGAATTTACTTTTGTTATGCCTGAGGGTGCTTGTCCCATCTCAGAAACAATGTTAACATTGACTCTGAATCAAGGCAGAAAGCCATTTGTCAATTTATTCAAAGGTCCTTGGTTTCTCTATTCACACAGCCAACGGTACTCCAGTGTCTACTATGGAGTCAGGTGCTGGGTGAGGCACCAGGGAAAAAGAAGCTTAGACCCTGCTGCTGTGGACTGGGAAGGGGACAGAGATGAAGAAAGATACACAAAAGACACATGAGGAGGGGAGACCTTGCTTAGAAGGGTGGTCAGCGGAGGCAGTATCAAAGCTGGGACCTGCAGGCTGAGAAGGGGTGGGCTCAGGAGGGATGGAGAGAAGCTGTGCAGGGTGGAGTAGGGTATAGGGGTGGGGGAGTGGCACACCCCATGTGCCTGAGCTGAGGGAGCTGGGTCCGCTGCAGGGAGAGGCTGTGGAAGGCAGGGGGTCGCTGTGTGGAGAGGGATTGGAGTGAGGGGAAGGAGCCACACCAGTTAGCAAACTGGTTCAGAGGTTCAGACGGGACACAGCTGGCACAATGGCTCTGGACGAGAGAGGGTCGGGCAGATCTGACACTCACAGGAGGTTTGCACCTACGGGACTGATGAAGGGGTGAATGTGGGACACAGGAGTCAGGAACCACACACCCTGTAAATGAGGGGACACAGGGCGCAGTAACTCTTCAATCCACTTCCGCCTTTAGCGAGGCCAAAGTGGAGCCATGCCAAGAAAGTGGCTGAGATTGTCAGTCTGGACTCCACAAATGGAGGTCAGGGCTACAGGACAGCAACAGAGAAGATAAGAGAGGAAAGAGAAACAAGAACAAGCCTCAGCTAAGCCCTGGAGAAAGTCAACGTGCAGAGGGGGAGATAAGGAAGAGGGGAAGGGAAGGTTCAGACACCAGAGGGCAGTCTCCGCCACCAGGGAGGCTGCATCCAAGGAACCTCAGGGCACCACCCTGAGAACTGCAACCCAGCCAGGGGCCTCAAAGACAGGTCTGTCGTGAGCAATCGACACTGACCATGGCGCTGTGATGACAGCCCAGGACAGAGTCCAACAGGTCCACACGGCCAGTGAGTCATCCTCAGTCATGGCCTAAACTTAATGATTTTATATTTGGCAAACGAGCTGACTTTAGGAAAAAGCAACAACACATTACCCCTGTTGAGGGAATTATTTACAAGTTTGTTCTGTGTAGCTGAATGATTCTTTGTCTTTTGACAGAGACATAATAAAGATATGTGAGTGAGAATTATGAAACAATTTCTAATTAGAAGCAAAGTCAGGCTGCCCTAAATCTAAAAGATGGTTGAACTGTTTCTAAATAAAATGTTAAGAGAATGTAATTTAAATATTGAAAATACTACTGCTTTCCACCTTTGCTGGAAATGTGAGAACTGCACCTGGTAAAGTCAGCCAAGATAAGGAAAAGGCCGAGGCAAGGGCCAGGTCTGGGGACTGTGAACTCCAGCTGTCAACCTCTGGGGAGTGAGGCCAGCCCCTGCAAGACAAACATTCACACACAGGGAACAAAACATGCTCCCTAAGTGGGAAGCCCATGTGAGGAAGATGCAATCTCCTTAGGCTGTAAGATTTCACTAAACACCCACTCTGTGACAGGCACACAGTAGGCAGACAGGTGGATTCAGACGGCGGTCCAGGTCTGACATGGTTACCGTAGTGACTCGAAGCTCCTTGACATGGAACATGTGAGGCAGCTCCACAGATTCTTAGGCTACCGTGAAGGCCAAAGAGAAGTGACAGGGATCTTAGTGTTCAAGATCCCTTAGGGATCTGCCAGACTTTCCCCTAAAATGACCTTCCATTACTTCCATTCAGGCAGAAGCACTTTATCCCAAGATGACTTCAGAAAGGCAGATACTGCAAATATCTCCGCATTAGTCAAATGCATGAACATTCTTGACTATACTGAACTGTTAGAAATTCTGTCACATTTCTTATTTAATTTTTGCTCAATTTATCTGAAGAGCTTTTTATCTGGAACACACAAATACAGCCACGTAACAAAACCACCCCCCACAGTATTTATACAAGCACAGCACCTCGACTCTACAGTGATTTCTAAATTGTCATCATACGTAACGTGTACTATGCTGTCTTAAACATGAGGTCATGACAGTAGACACAAGCTGAGTGGCATACTTGTTGGGGGCCAAAAATCACCAAGTGACACGCTTTTCAGAGGTGGTGGGGTTTTCTTTTTACACCAAATGGTTAACTACAAGGCACGACCTGTCTGGATCATCAGAAAGCGGTTTTGAAACTGCTGACTCTGAGGTCTAAGTACAGGGTGCAGGGCACCGGGCAGCCCAGTGTGATGACTGACCTGCTTGGCACTTCGCTCAAAGACCACGTACTGCTGGCACTGGTCCAGCCGCCTCTTCCGCATGGTCCAGTAATGCAATACCCTGTTCTCCCGCTGGAAAAGCTCATTCAAGATATCTGAGGGAGTAAAGAGAAAGGCACGTGTTGGTGTTTGTCATCAATGAAAACGCTCGCAAAACCTCATTCACTTTGACTTAAAGACTTTTTATTCAAATGCCATTGCAGGACAGACTTTACACAAAGAGCCACACTGCTTGCTTGTCCCGTGTTCTCAACGAGCCTGTCGACCAGACCTCTCCTTAGTCTCTCACCCCAATTTATTATCGGAGGATCAAGATCCCGCTTAGGCACAGGTGGCAAACACAAGGCCCATGGGCTGAATCTGGCCCTCCACCTTGTTTTGTCCGGCACCTTGTTTCTACCCGGTGGTAGTGCCAAGCTCCTTGCTCCTAGTTAAGGAGCAGTTACATTTATACAGTCCTAAGATTACATTCGGCTCTTTGAGGACAACCTTGAGGCTGATGTGGCCCCCGGTGAAAATGAGTTTGACACCCCTCCTAAGGTTACAGTTGGCCTCTAAGACCTCAGGGTTGCGGGATCAGTGGGCCACACTACTGCCTCCCCTGCTGGGCAGTTTGTCAACATCAGTGTTAGCCATTTTGTTCAAGACCGTTAAAGCCTTCCCATATATAGAAGGAATTGGTGTATGTTAAAGGATGCATGTCAAAATGGTGAAGGACTAGAAGAAAACAAAAAGTATTTAAAAAAAAACACAAAGTAGACAAAGGCTGAAAAACTCTGATTACATAAAAATTAAGACTGTCATAACCAAACAATAACTGCTATGAAAACATTATACCAATTAAAAAAAACAGAAAAAATTATTGGGAAAATATAAGACACTGACCTAATTTACTTAATAGTCAAGAGAAGAAGATGAACAATTTGTAGAACAGGAAGCTTACGATTTTTGAAATACGGCCACCAAGCACAGAAACAAGATTACTCTCACTCTAACTAGCAGACCGTCCCCCGCCATTTCCAGGCAAGCCCTGTGCTGTCATCAGTGCTGGAAGCGGTGGGGGAGGTGCTCAGGCCCGTCTTCTTACTGAGGGAGGAGAAGGGAGCACAACCCTCAAAGAGCGCAGCTGGCGATAGGGGACGACACTGAGGTGCTCGTGGCCTTGAACCAGGGTTTACCTTCCAGGTGGATGGCGCTCACACAAGCAACCACAACAGTCTGTACTCAGATGCGTGAACACTGAGATGCAGCAACGTGTGAGCCCATGAACTGGGGGATGAGGTAAGTCAGTTACAATATCACTATACTAGACATTAAAAAGCACAGAGCAGATCTTTAAACCTGATCTAAAAAGATGACTAAGATATACTACTGACTGAAGCAAATTGCAGGGAAATATAGTCCCATTTTGGTAAAAAAACAAAAGCAGGATGGGTGAGTGGAATCTACCTATGTCCAGATTTCTCTACATATTTAGATGTATGTGCACAGACAGGATGCTCAAAAAGTCTCAACAGTGGTTATCACTGGCAAAGGGATTACATAATTTATATGCATTTGTCACTTTTCAAACTTTTTACAGTAAATCGGTTTTACTCCAGAAGTTTATAAATTAAGCATATAAGAAAACTTCGGACGAATGATCTCACCTATAAGTGGAACCTAATGAACAAAACAAACAGATCAGCAAAACAGAACCAGCGGCGTGGAAACAAAAACCAGACTGACAGGGACCAGGGAGGGGGAGCGGGATAAGGGGAGAAAGAAGGGGAAGGGCCTGGTTAGAGAACATGCACAAATGACCCACAGACAGGGACAACAGGGTGGGCACTGACTGTGGGCGTGGTGGAGGGCAGGGGGCGGGCAGCGGGCAGGGCAGGGTAGAGCAACGGGGGAAATTTGGGACAACTGTGATAGAACGACAATTAAAAAGAAACAACTTAAAAGAAAATTCCCAAGATTGAACATGCAGGTCAAATAGAAGGTAACTGGACTCTAACTCCACTGTACTGGAAAAGTCCACTAAGTTTCCACAGACGTTCACTGCATTCCCAGCAGGCTGAGCACTCTGAGTGAAACAAGAGTCTGTGAGCAGCATGCGCCCACCAGCTCGTGGTCCTGCTGCAGCATCCTCTTGCTCTACTGGAAAAGGGAACTAGTTTTGTAAAACAGAATGAGACTTTGAAATCTGAAGCCCATCAGAAAATTATGTTACCTCTTAAATGAAAACGTCACATGTGAAAACTAACATAAACCTCTGGGTCTTTTCTGTTCTCTGATCGCCATAGTCTCTGCCTGGGACAGGGCTGATTTAGGGCCTGGAAGCTATCCAGCGGAGGGGCACCCTGGGGCTGCCTTAAGCTCCTGAGGAACCCTCTGATCACGTGGGCTGACCCTTCTTGGCCTGTGTCCTCTGGGGGTCATACTATCTCCTCTGGCACCGTCACCCTGGCATGAATCTACTGCACCGACCCACCCATAAACCTTTTGTCCCCAAGTCTATGGTGAGACAAAAAGAACATCCCTTTTTTAACTCTCCCCAGCATGCGGCATGGTGAGAAACACTAGTGAATGCATGATGATGATCTGGTGAGTGAGTACATGAACATATACCCCTCTCACACATGCATGTACATATCAAACTAGTACAACCTAGAAAGCCTCCTAGTATCTTCGCTCAGAGCAGAGTATGCCCCCAAACCAAAAGCAACCTTGAGAGATGGGAGAAAGGACGTGATTTTTCTGTGAAATGAGTCACGGAAGCTGATTACCAAGGCACACAACTTGCTGGCAATGAGGATTCCTTTCTGCTGAGAATGACTGCTCCTCTTAGTCACTCATTTTCCCAGGAGAAAAGCCCACTGACAAATAAGTAAGTCAATCTCATCTGTGGAGCTCTGAGGACGGCACCCAAGTGAGACAAAATCATTCCGTGAGAGCAGATGAGTCAGACCAGGAGAGTGCGACACACACGTTGGTGCCAGTCGTGAAGTGCAGGGTGAACCGTCAGTGAAGCGGTCACGGCAGTTTTTCCCCCGTGGAACTCGGCTGCCCAAGTGCGGCTGTGCGACCGTCGTTCCCTCCTGCACCGGAACAGACCCCCGGCTCCCAGGAGGATTACGCTGGCAGAATGTGGCCTCCACATTGAGACTGTTTTGAACACCTGTCATCATTTTCTCAGGACCCATTCCCATGTCACTTCCAGTGAATTTGCAAAAACTATGATTATATTTAAGTTTAAAATTATGTCATACCAGACTGTATTTTCTTTGTAAGACACTCAGAACTCCACAGAGTAAAAGCTTCAATCCTCTTCACTTGCATCTGCACCAATCCTATTTATCATTCAGTATAAATTTTGCCAGATTTCTTGTACATATTTACATATACATGTTATATTAAAAACATGGCTGTAAAGATTTTATACTCGAATGATGTTAAATTATGATATTTTATCATTTGTTTTTCTTAATAATGCTTATATAAGTAAAATTGATAACACTTCATTTTGCTGGTAGATAACTCTGGTTTTCATTTTTTCCCAATTTATAATATTTTTACTTTAACAAAACAGTCAATGCCAATATATATCACCCTAAATCATGTTTTTTCTCCGTTTGTATTCTTCAACTTTATTCCCTAAATTATGAGTCTATGAAAAAGGACCAATAGAAGTGTCACCTGCTTGAGTGTGGTTGGAAGGGTAATGATATGGGTGTAATAATTTATAGCTTTAATTTGAACACTTTACCTAAAATATGATATGGTGTGCTTAAGTGGGATATTGTTATGTTATAGAATTACATGCTTATGATTTTGTAATAAAAAAGGGGCATTATTTGTGCTGGGCCCTGTATTTAGTATTCTATTATTAAACTAATATGCTCAGTGAGAACTTTAAAAACAGGAAACAAACGTTTAAAATGAAGCCCTGGGTCATGACTTCCAAGTACCTCCCACCCAGCTCCTCCCATCGCCTGCCAGCCGGCCGGCCAAATTCAGGCCATACTTACTTTTCACTTGCTGTTCGGGGGCTTTGACATGCGTCACCATCCCCGGCATGTTCACACTGTTCCTGTGCAGGTACTTCAGGAAGACATCTGCATTCCTTCTCGCCAGTGTGCAAGCCTAAGAACAATGGAGAGTGACGTGCTGTCAATGTGACTTATACAAACACAGATTTTGAGTCCTTCTGGACGTGAATTGGCTCTAATACATCTTTACTGAAAGTGTTCACCTGGCCAGCTGTGGTTTGGAATATACATAGTTTAAATCATATTTCAATTAAAAAAGTATGTCTTGGAGCCCTTGCTCCAAAGAAGCTTCCCTATGGAGGGGCCCAGGGGGCAGGGGGTGAGGGCAGCTGTTGGCCAGTGAACAGAGAGAAGTGAAGCCCTTCCCCAGGCCAGCCTTGAGGCAGCCATGTGCACGCCAACCCCTGAATCACAGCCTCGTGAAAAAGCTCGAGCCAGAGGCCCCAGCTGGGCTGTGCCTGGATTTCTGTAACAGCAGGCAGTGCACTGCTTCGGCTTCTGAGTCAGAGCCTGCGTCTCTGTTCCCACTACTAGACTTGCCGCTGCAGATGGAAGTGGTCATGGATGATGTGCAGATGAGGGGGATGGACTTGCTCTCAGGTCTCGGTGTGCCAACCCTTGGTTTAAGCCCTTGAATTTGGGGGTGGTTTGTTATGTGGTGTTATTCTGGTAATAGATAACTAATATCACATGATTATAAACTGAAGGGACCACAATTCTACCACCTCGAAGCTGCTTTTTGGGGATACTGATTTTAAACTGATCGTTAAGAAACGAAAGACTCAGAAAGAACCTTTGACCCTGCCCCCTTTCCTGCCCAAGAAAGTCAAACCTAGATGCTTCAGAAAGGAAGTCTTAGGATGTTTCCTTCGCCTAATTTGAATTAAGTATAGTAAACAGAGGGATTCAGGTAGGAGCCTATTAGCTAAATACCCCATGTGAACCAGAGACATGGGAACAAGCAACAGTCTGACAGCTGTAGGAAGAGAGGTGGGGGTGGGGAGGAGGGAATGGTGGGAGGAAGGGGAAGGGACCAGTCAAGGAACACGTATGCATGACCCACAGACATGGGCAATGGAGAGGGGACTGAGTGAGGGGACAGAGGGGTGGGCTGGGTGGAGGGGGCAAAGGGGGAAAAAACTGGGAAAACTGCAACAGAATAGATGATAAAGAAATAAGTACCCCATGTGTCCCACTGTTTCTGAGTCACTGAGCAAGGATTTTCCCACCACGCGTTCCACTCTTCCTACGCTACCTGTGACTGCCCATTCTCACCTCTGAAACCTAATGTCCCATCTCCCCACCCTTTTCTCCTTTGTCCAAAATGTCTTATACGTGTATACTCAACGCTGCCTCGCTGTCTGGAATTTTCATGGGTTTGTCATGTCTGTGTGAATTCCCCAGGCATGAGGATTAAACTTGGATTTTCTCCTGTGTAGTCTGTCTCTGTTAATTTGGTTATTAGCCCAGCCAGAAGAACTCAGAAGGTGGGAGCAAAGTATTAATATGTTTTAGCCCCCACAAAACCAAATAAGAACTTTCATTAATGTATTAAAAAAACAAGAGTTAAGTAAAAGAAAAAGAATATAAATATGAAATGGAAGACGTTAAGGAAAAAAACACACTGGTTATATTTGAATAGGAAGTATCTTGCACATTTCCTGTCCCAGATCTGGAATTAATCTTTTCTTCAAAGAGGTCTGGTCCTTCTTGTGGTAAATGGTACTGAGAGAACACAATCTGGGCACAAGGGGTGTGCATCACTATTGGGTTAGTCACCATTTCTAGGCCTTTCCCATAGATGGAGCTAAAATAGATTTTTTTTTTTTAAATTAAGCTAAAAATATATCCTGCGTGTCTACTGTTGAGTCTAAAAGACTCAAGCATGTACCGTGCCTTTTCTACATAAACTCTATTTTGGAGGAACCTAACAGCTGAGGGGGTAATAATCGTAGCTAATCAGGGAGAAGGGCAGAATATGACCATTTTGCAACTCCTAAGGAACGATGTCACCAGTGGCTACTAAGCCCATTAGGTGAGAGGCTGTAAGGGAAGAGTGTCACAGGTGGACTGGACTCAGCATGTCTGAAGCACTGATGAACCCTCACACTGCAGAGGCAAAAAAGAGAAGTGGACCTATGTGCCTCCTGACATAACTAACACATGGGGAGTGCAAGCACGACCCATAGGGTGTGCTGAGTGCACACTCATGCACACACACTCACATCTGAAGCTGATCAAGGCTCTCAACCTAAGAGAAATTCAGAGAATCCAGGAAGGTGCTTTCACCAAAATCGGAAAAGTGGGAAACACCCCAAAGTATGAAAAACTTACTTCTCCAATTAGTAAATGGTAACGAAAGAAAGGGTGGATTTAGAAGAAGAGAGATTTAAGAGGAACACTAATCAAATCAATGTTTGGACCTTGTTTCAAGGATCTTGATTGAAACCACGTATAAAAAGACGTTTGTGAGATAGGAAAATTTGAACACTTTGATTTTACATGAAATAAGTTATTATTAATTTCTAAGATGAGATAATGGTATTGTGGTTGTTTTAGAGAAGTGCAATTTAATGTTTAGATACTTACCAACGAATTTGCAAATAAAATGAGAATGTAAAACAACCCAGTGAAGGTAGGCACATGCCCGCATGTTGACAGTTACTGAAGCCGGGTGAGATGCATGGCGTTCGTTCTCTATTCTCTCTGGTTTTGTGCGCATCTTTACGCATAATACGACGTTGACAGACATGTGACAAATACTACAGAATTCTAGTAACCAAAGGAATCCAAACAGGCTTGTGATTACTTCTGCTTTTTAATTTTACCGAAATCTTTCTTCATTACATTAACCACATAGTGTTCAATTATGTTTCACACTAAGTGGAGTCCAGAAATAGAGAAGCAAACTGTGATTCCAACTCAAAACATCTAACACTGGTCGGCATTTCACAAACTTAAACAGCAACCAGCGTGGCGGGACGTTCAGGTCCTGTTTGAAACAGTGACAGTTGGTGACCCTGGGGAAGCTGCAGCTGCTTCTACTTGCTTAAATAGAAAATCGCTGCAGTGGAAGTTCAAAATCAGTATACCAGGTAAGAATTTCCAGGGAGTTACCATTTATTCTCCCAGGCTAAACAAGGACTTTCCCTGTCGGGACGGACCATCACCTTCAGAAATGAAAGAGAAATGATTAGATGCAACAGGAAATAGTGTCAGGGAGGTCCGAATGCTGCGGCAATGAGGAAAACTACACTGAGGAAAGCAACACTGAAAAAGCGAGCACCACACCTATTTTCAATATGTCTGGGTGCTAACAAGAGCCTCAGAAAACCTGTTCCAGGAGGAAAAGGATGCAGCGCGGAAACATTCCATGTCGACACTACTAAAAAACCTTTGGCCGTTGTTAAAAATTTGTTTGAAAGCACGTCAGTGTCTTAGGTACAAGCAGAAAAGTAAATAAAAACACTCACACATAAAGCAGGCTTGAAAAAGTCCTCATTTAAAGCTTCTCAGAGTTAAAACTTACAGCCTGGCCCAAACTGAATTACATTTCTCCTGCAGGAAACATTTCCTGAGTAAGAGAACCTGATCCTATGAACCACAAGAGGTGTTCCTGCTTTGTGTCTACACTGGGCTCACATGTCTTCTGAGATACGGTCTTTGTTCCTAATAAGTGAACTTCCAAAGGAAGATTATTTTAAGCTATAGCTATTTTTGATTCACCAAATCAATCTCTCTCTCTGTTCAGAATCATGCGGCAGTATGACTTTCACCTGTTTTTTTATTCACAGCTTTCTAGCTTTCTCTGTGAACACTAGAGAGACAATGTAAATAACATACATTTTTAAGATTTTCTCTGAACAGCTAATCTGTTGGTCATGCAATGTGGCCCTGACTACCTTCCACACAAGGGGAGCACTGTGAGGTGTGCAGGACTGCCCCTGAGAGTGACAACAACCACGCACACCTGGCCTGGGGTATCTATGGTTCTCTGAGAGGCCAGCGCTCAGTACCCCCTTCAGGTGACCCCTCTTGGACCTGCATACACTGCTCAGCGAGGCATCAGCCCCCGAGGAAGCTGGCGCGTACCTTCAGGAATGCTTCCTTTTGTTCCAGGTGCTTGCTGATCATGGGAGTGACATGGTCCGTCTCGGAATTGGGGCCCAGTTTGTCGGCCCCTCCACACCAGTCCTCCTCTCGTTTGTACTCCTGCTCCAGGCTCTCAAGGACACTGCAGACCTGTGGGCAGAAGGGAGGTCCAGGCTCAGAGGGGGCTGCTGGCACCTAAGGGCACGAATCTGCACCTTTGGGGAGCATTTTCAGTCAGGCTCTGGGCACGAAAGTGCTGCCCGAGGACAAAGGCCACTGGAAGGAGCCAGGACTCTGTCTTATGTGAGGACAAAGGTAGGCCTTTCGGAATAAGGACAAAATCATAGCTAAGCCCCCTGTCTTTCAGGCCATGTACTTAAATGAGAGGGAAAGGGGTTCCTTCTTGGGCTTTGTTTGACACCTAAAGTAAGCAAAAATTATCTTTGAAGAACACTTCTTTTCTCAGCTAGACTTGGAGTTGGCTGGTTCCATCATGACTGAGGAGTTAAAGACTGAGCTGTCCACTAAAATTAAGCTCAAAATAAAATGTCAGTTAGGAGGCCCAAGGCTAGAACCCCGCCTCCCTACCTGCTCGGAAGTTTTGTAGAAGGCGACGGAGGCGTTCACCAGCTTGAGGCGGTCTTCCATCTTGAGCATGAGCTGCTGCCAGTGAGAGGCCACCTTCTCGGCGCAGTCCCTGATCATGTCCATGTCGTAGTGGTTGGCCTGCAGCATGGCTTCAGCCTTCTGCTGCACCTGCAGTGCGCTCTGATGTGTTTTCTAGGGAAAGACAGCAAAAGGGGAGCTCATTTAACAGGGGTGTCATGCATATACTGGAAAGGAAGCGGGCGGGCCACAGTGTTTCTGTTCTGCTTGCTTTCATAGACACAACCTCAGTTAACACGCATTAGGACACTTACTTCCAAAAACACAGCAGACAGCTTAGTTAAAAAAATAAAGTTCTCATGCCTGGCAATGACCGTTTCTATTTAAATGACCTAATGACGGATGAAGTGTGTCAGGACTTTCCAGAATGGGCCGCTGCAGTGGGGTGCTCAGCTTGAGAGCAGGAGCAACCTTCCACAGCCAGTGTGCTGAGAAAGCTGTTGAAATGTTCCAGGGTGATCGATCACTCCCATCGACCCTTCTCAAAACAGCAGCTGAAGGCACGCGAAGAAGTGGATAAAAAGGGGGCCGACGTGAGTACTTTTATTTTCATTTTCAACTTTAACTCTGAACTAGTCTAAAAAGTTTTCCAGAACTATTGATTCTTTTTTTAAAGAAAAACTTAATGAAAAGCTAAGAATAAACTAACTGATTTCTCTGGAGGTCCGAGCTATGGTGAACCTACCAGTCTGGGAAGACCCCCGCTCTCATATTCTCACTAGGAGACTGCGGGAGGGGCCGAGAGGCCGGGCTCTCTCATGAAGGCACACACCGCCGGGCAGGACCACAGGTGGGTCTCTGTGGACACAGACTGTTTTCTTTTTGAACAACAGCAACACTTTGTACTTCGTCTGCAAAGGAGCTAACGATTCCATAAAACACTGTACCAAATATCACCCCTACACCAGATCCAGGATGTGCTCTGACAGTCCAATTAGTAGAAATCACTTGGCACAGTGCACACATTTCAGAAGATTCCTGGGGCCTGGGCTGCAAGAAGAGGTGTTAATGTGTGTCCATGGCACTGATTGGTTCAAAACTAATCTAGGGAATAAATTCAGGGTAATTCCTGTGGCTTCCTTCTCTGGCTGACAATATACAGGGTACGGCACAAATAATGGCCCATTTTTATTACAAAATCATAAGCATGTGATTCTGTAACATAATATCACACTCAAGCACACCATATGACATCTTAGATGGAATGTTCAAATTAAAACTATAAATTATTACACACATGTTATTACCCTACCAAACACACTCAAGCACACCTTACTTCTGCCAGACTCTGTACATATAAAGAGATGGAAACGAGTTTTCTGTAATCAAATGCTCCTTTACCCTTCACTTCACCTTGAGACCACCTGTCACAATTATTACTGCCCCCCCAGGAAACCTGAAAATAGTCATCTACCTGCTGTGAGAGTGAACCTGAGCGGGCCTGAAGTGCAGCACGGCACTGACCCTCTTGCTCAGGGGGAATGCCTTTAACATGCTCGGAGGGGCTGTCTAGTGGGAACAGTGAAATGTGATCTGTACCTGGTCTTGGTGAGCCACCCGGAACGCTCTGTCAGGCCAAGGCTGCTTACATAGCAGGGATGTGCCTATGACACCCGCAAAATATGAAAAACCTCAGCCAGGACACCAACTTGAGCTCCCTGGTGCAGGTTCCTGACCTGGGAAGGTGCCTCCGGCCAGGGCCCTCTCAGCTGGCCTCGAGGACCCTTGCTGTGAGGCTGTCCTGCCTAGCATGTATATCCTCTCCACTGCAGCCGCCAGGCTGTGGCCTTCCCCTAGAATAAACCATCGATTTGTAAGCGCTGCCATTTTGGGTCCCGCTGACCGTTTTGGCTTCTGGGGTCAGTGTCATGTGAAGGAATTCAGCAGGCTTACCTTCAGGTTGGAAAGACCCAGTTCAGAGGTGGGCCAAGCGTTCCTACCTCAATTGCATGCTGGAACTGCTCGTGCTCCCTCTGCAGCTGCTCCGCTTCCTGCAGCGAGCTGGCCGTGATAAGTCCTGCGTTCAACATCGACTCTCCATTGCGGATCCAGCCCAGCACCTGAAACATTACACAGGGTAGTCCAAGCAGCAGCCTTCCCTGGGCAGCCTGTGGACCAGCAGCGACGCGATCCAAGCTGACAAGGTGGTCGAGCTGCTCACATCAGCTACAAAGTGCGGGTTTCCTCAGGACCCTACTGCCATCAGCCTGATAACCTGCAGCACTGTATGATCGTAAGTGCTGCACTTTTAAATGAATCCTGTTATTTTTAGCTGCAAATGGAAGCTGGAAAGGTAGAGGGTCCAGAGGACGATTATTAGTCCACAGGTCAAAACAGATTGAGGACCACACATTAGAAACCCTACTACCACGAACAATTCTCTGATAATATAAAAAAAAGTATTTTTCATTCCTTTCAGTCCTAATGAAAATGCAAAATTGGCAAACTGCTTGATAAAAGAACTATTTCATATCAGTAACAAATTTTCCGAAACAATATCAGCATTAAATGGCACAACCACCAAAGTGTGCATGAAGCTGTATTATGGTGCTCAGGGCCACACCACGAGATTCTCGGCTTCACACACAAATAGAGGTCAGTTCTGGCTGCAGAAATCAGAGACTGCGGAAGGTCATTCGGTAGTTACCTGTGGCAGAGACCTCTCATTACCTATTTGTCTCCTTTACCCAGAAGACCCCAACTTTCAGGGACAGCTTAAAACAAAACCCCTTCTCGGCCCCTATTACAGCCTGGCTACAGATATGATGTAGTAATTCTAACCACTGAGATCAAAGCAGTCACCTCTGGGGAATTTGGTGAAAATATTCTTCTGACACGCACGTTGCCTCCTTGTTATGCTTTCCCCTTCCCGATGTCTGGCCCGTGGTGGTGGTTGGGCCACAACAGCCATTTGCCAACCACGAGGAAAAGGCCACTGTCATCAAGCTGGCAGCCTAATGCATCACGGGGCCACTGGATGGACACCAGCAAGCCTACCGCCTTCTGAGTCGGTATGTGAGGAAAACAATTTTTAGCCACTATTTTTGGACTGTGTTACTCATTAGGCAAAAGCAACTCCCAATGAGTATGTCAGTCTATTCCTTTATTTCTCCGATGAACTGTTTTATTTTTGGCAAGAAGGAACACTTCATTAGCTGCGCTCTAAAAGGCAGGTCACATACTTCACTCACTACACAGGAGCCCAGCAGGCACTCTTTGGAAGACTTCTGTTAATTACACACCCGCTTCAACGCGAGTGCTGCCCACTTACGCACCGCACCGCA
The DNA here is from genome assembly GCA_007922815.1 of Macrotus californicus. Lineage (NCBI taxonomy): Eukaryota > Metazoa > Chordata > Mammalia > Chiroptera > Phyllostomidae > Macrotus > Macrotus californicus. The sequence continues at coordinate 232,532 of VMDR010000114.1, read as the reverse complement.
CTCATGGTCTGGAGGCGCCTTCCGTCCCCTCCAATCAGACTAACCCGTGCTCGTCTGCGCATCTACCACAAAGCCTACTGTCCCTGCATCAGGCCAGCATCCAGTGGTTCTGCTGCCCATGAGATAAAACGTCATGTACGTGCTGAACATGCACAAACATGGAATCCCACTGGCGCTGAGCAGAAAGTGATCTCTTCCAAAGGTCCCACTTTATTTTGCCTTGCTATCTAGGATGTGGCAGTGCAGACAACATAAGAAAACCCTAGCCATATGCACAGCCTGTGACCCAGTCCAGATTCATAGCAGTGTATTTGGCAGAAAAATCATACAGTCGGTTGGACCAGGAAGCAAAGTGTATGGGTTTCAAGCAAGAGGGCAGCAATGACAAAACAAGCTAAACGGGCGCTCCTCTCAGGGGCCCATGGGCATGAAGCCCTTCCCACCGCAGCACAAGCACACAGCTATAGGCATCAGGGAGGGAGTGTTAGATTGTGTATTGGGGCATTTGGGTTCTGATCAGGGCCAAGCTTTCCCAAGGCTTCCACGTCCCAATGACCAGATCCTCCGTGAAGTCCACATCAACTGGATCTGCATCCAGCACTCTGGTTACCTGTTTCACTTCCGCTTGCAGGTGGCGAAGCTGCACACACTGCTCCAGGTGCTTGCGATGCTGCTCAGCCGCTAAGTCCAGTTCTTGCTGCTTTTCATGAAGAAACTCCAACAAGTCCTGAACCCGAGTGGCCATGTCTACATCTCTATCACAAAGCAGCTCCACACCTGTGAACATCGGATGGAGACCCTAGAATTCAACTAGCATTTCAATTTGTTCTTAAGGGGTGAATGCTACTCTGCTTGTGTGAATCATGTGCCCAGTGGGGGCCAGGCCACTACTCTGAAGACCAAGTTCATGGACACGGCCAGTGGTGGAGTGTTTACCCCTGCCATGGAGCATGCAGATGTGCCTCAGAAAGTGCGTTTGACGTGTTAAAGCCAAATGTAATAGTGTCTAGCCGACCGCACTAAACCCATTTCCTGTTAGTCTACTTCTCTTACAATAATTGTGAAAATGTAACATCCTCTATACATGAGCGAAGTTTGGCTTATCTTTGTTATTTGCTGTATAACTGGTTTACTTTTTAGGAAGCATTTAATAATCAGATTGTGTAACATTAGTAACGTGCTGTGCAGGTTGTTGCTAAGTTCCCAGCACTGGCGTTCTCTCTACATTTTTGAGCCTACAGTGCCATCTCCTGGTAAAACATGTATTAAGAAAAATAGAATGTGAAAATATTTCCTTGGGGTTTGTTTACATTTTGTTCAGGGAGTTACGGTAGATAGATCATGTATAAAATTAAAGTTCATGCTATTTAAACTAACACCTAAGAACATTAAGGGCGAGAGCACTGACTGTAATGTTGGATATGATTGTATTATGTTGGGGGTGGGGGCGGTGGAAGCAAAATGTTTTCTTTCAAAGAGTAGCTATCTACAGCGTCTGTATCGCAGGGGCTGGCTGAACCTTAAGGTCATCACACTGAAATAAACTGGAAGAAGCCACAGCTGACACAGAGTGGGATGCATGTCTTACCAGAGGCCTGCACTTCATTGACGTACTGCAAGAGGTCCTGCCCTTGGTGGATGACATCAAAGGTCAAGTTGTTCATGGTCAAAGCTTTGTCTGCGTGGTGCTGGAGGCGCTGTTCCGCTATTGTGAGATCTTCAGTGTCAAAGTCATTCATTTGCTGAGAAAGCTCATCGTTCCAAGACTCAAGGTCTGAGATGATCTGACAGAGGAAAATCTCTGTTTAGGATCAAGACTTAAAAAATACATAACTGTTGCAGCAGCTTCCGTGCCAAGTAAGGAAGACACAGACTCATGACCGTGTCAAAAGGACACAGAAGCCAGTTGAAGGGGCTACCATTGGCCAAAGATGGGATGATTAGACACTAAAGAATAAAAATTACCACAGTTGAATAAAATATATTTAAAAATCTATTATTTCCTAATGATGCTTCAAAAAAAAAAAGAAGAGCTAAAAGCCAAAATTTAAATGAAAAATAATTGGTTCTGATTACAGGGAGATAGGGAACTAATCTTTATCCTAAAAATTGTTAACTATAGAAGAGAATTATATAAGCATTTAATGGTGAAAAAAGGAGAGTTCCCCTTGATGAATAAATCTAGCTATTAAAAGTAGAAAAAAATGATAAAATCAGATCATTTTATTCTAATTCTGTTTGAAGTTCTAGTAAACTGGGTATGATCATCAATGCACAGTATACCATCACAAGAAAGGCTGATGGGAACCCAACAATGGAAGATCAGGCTGCCACCTCCTCAACCCACGGACCAACCTGAGCCTCCCTGACGGAGCGGGACCAGACAGGACATGCCTTGTGACAGGAAGAACAAGGACGTACCACCTGTGGAGCAGTCTTGCCCCAAAACAGAACCTGAATTCTCATCAGGTCTTTAATCTGATTTCTAAGTTCACAGGAAATACCAGGGAAAGAAAAACAGCTAAACAACCTGCAGAATCAAATGCAGAAGGCGGGAGCGGAGAGCTAATGCAGTTATCCCAGCAAGTCATGGCACAGAGGGAAAAAGTGGGGGGGGAGAGACGACCCTAGATGACAAGGCTGAGCAGCAAATGCAGGAGCGGACCCCATACAGCCCCTAAGCCCGAGGCACCTGCAGAAAACTGCACAGGGTTACAGGACAGTCAGCATGGCTGTTAGGAGGGAGACGTGGAGTTGCCGTGTAAGTGCGTGGGCTCATTTTCTAGGAAAGTCTTCAGAGTGAAATGATACGCTGACCAAGATCTAAAGCACTAGAGCACAACAAAGAGAAAAGAAGGGATGCCTGAAGCAAGGGGGGCAAGATGGTGTTGAATTTGGGGGACAGGCAGTTTATTGTACTGCCTTTACTACTTTTGTGTAGGTTTACAACCTTACAACATACTTTTTAAAAAAATTAAAAGTAAAATGACAAAATCCAAAAAGGAGGAAAAACCTTCTTGTGGAAGGACATCATACAATTGACTTGATGGAATAACATTTCCCATGGGTCCCAATTTCCTTTATTCACACGAGCAGTAAGCAAACCACTCTGCAAATTTGAGACTGTGAAAGTATGCACAGAACTCGGCTAAGAGGTGGAAATAACACCCAACTTAAGGCTTCCCCAGACTCCCACCGCACAGATCTTCCTGGTTTGTCCTTTCATTGCCGGGGCCTGTAGATAATATGCATGTTACATTAACTTGTTAAGGTGTACTTATTTATAGATTAATAAATTTAAACAATGCCAACTAGACATAAACCAAAAGCCACTGAGAAAAATATTGTTAAAAAGGAAAAAAAAAATCACCATGACTTTAATCTTTATCCCTAAGGGGAATTTTCTTTCTCAGTGTTTGCTCCCTGGCTCTGAGGGCGGAGATGCCGAGGTGCGGAGGTAAGACATGGACCGGCAGTAATGCCTCACAGAGACACGCCAGGCCCAGACACAACTCGGGCAACGGACAACAGGCAAGGGTCAATGTGCCAAGCCAGCAGGATTTGGAAACTCTCCCTCAGCATAAAGAGACCTGGCCATCACCACGATCAAAGGATCGTCGGGAAAGGTCCTGTCTGAAGGTTAGCACTGCAGCTTGTCAACCACATAGGCCAAGAAAGTCACTGGGCCAAAAACCAAGTTCAAGAAAGGGAAAGTCATTTTTGAATATTGGTTATTTGGAGAAATACCTTGGAAGCAATTTTTTCGAATCTATCCCAGAATATGTTGAGAGTTTAGGTTTTTCTTCCTAAACACACATAGAGTGAAGACTGCTTCCCGTCCCCAGCCTGTCACAGGATGCTATAGTAATTATCATGTTTTTCCGTCAGTAGAGCAGATTTTACTTGGCTATCTGGAGGCTGAAATAGCAATATCCTAAGCCGTAGACAACCTCTATCCATTTTTGAGATGGGGCTGCTACTCCAGCTGAAACACAGAGATGTGGAGGACTTGAGAGAAATTCGCCAGGGAACAGGGGAACTTCTACCAACACCGTGTCCCCATGCTCCCCATGGGCGGCGAGGTGAGGCGTTCTCCCAGCTGAAACGGTGACTGCTCAGATTTTCACGTTTCAGGATCATGCAAGGAAAACAAGGTGCTAAGGAGGGGACATGTTCAAGGCTTCTGAACTGCATCTTAGCTGGCCTGTGACTGAACCGAGGTTTCACTTCCTCAGCTCAGAAAAGCGCTTGCCCTCAGCCTGGCACCCTGGCTCTATTGAGGCCGAGTGGAGTCCTGTGCTTTAGTGTGGGGGAAACGCATACTTCGGGTTCCTGATCTCTGTTTTAAAACACTGGTTCAAAGAAAGTAGAAACACAATTAATTAATTTTTTTCCCCCTTTAAAGTACCATTAATACAAGTGAAGGCAATTTTTTCCCCCAAATATCCAAATGTCCCAGAAGGAAATACTTCAAGTAATGCTTCAGATTGTTTTGTGTTCCTTTAACTGAAATTATTTAATAAGCAGCTAAATTTACAAAAGCAAATCCTCTGAAGTAGAGGTCAGAGAGGAAACCAGGCGGCTGGGGCCCTGCTGCCACGAGGCTGCCAGCCAGGCCCAGGCAGGGCGGGTCCGAATCCGCCGAGGCCAGCACGCTTCTCCCCCATGTGGCTCCAACTGGACTTATGGGTCAAGACTGAGAGGAATGTTTTTTAAACCAGGGACATGGGCAGGGTTTAGTGCTTTTCTTGTCATTAACTGATGGTGATGACGATGATAACAAACACAGCAAGAAGGCCTTTCTTTCAGGAAAACAGTGATGGGAGTTCAGACAAGCACCCAACCAAAATGCCCCCAAGAGGCCTGCACAGGGCCTGGCCCGGCCCCCCATTGCACATGGCACTCCGAGCTGGGGTGCAGAGAGCACCACTTCAGGTGGAGGGCCTCCCTGTCAGCCGAGGGAACCCCAGGCGGGATCCACAGAGCCCCGGCATCACTCTGCCTGTGGCAGCACTTAGGGTCCGGGCCCACGTGCCCTCAAGGCACTATTCAAAACCCAGGACGAGAAATAAATGTGTGGAGAGTATCCTCTCTTCACCCTGGTCGGCACTCACGGGGACCTCCCGGGCAGCCCATCGCGGCCACCAGCTCCACGGGGCTGAGGGGCAGGCCCCAGGAAGCCAGCTTCCCAGGCCGAAGGGAGTTTTGGTTCCTTTCATCATGTTTCACAGACAGACTTGGTGTCGTCCAGTCTCACTTCCTTCTGCTCTGCACTTCACCGAGCTCAAAAACAAAAAAGGCCTCCCCGGGCACTGAATTAAGAACCACACTCCTTTTTTTTGAAGAAAAATAAAAGAAACCTGAACTGCTTTCTCCTAGTCACACATAAAGTGTAAAAGTCAAGCTGTAAGTAAGAATTGCAGACCATCTGAGAGCACTTCTGAGGGAAATAAAAAGTGGGTTTTCTACTCCCTAAGATGCTATCACCACGGGCTTAGCTCATTCCCAGGGTTGGACAGAGAAGGAGTGAGGGGAGGAGGGGAAGCTCAGGGAAGGAGGGAAGGGGAGAGGCTCCCTGCCTTGAGCTGGTGCCCTGCTTCATGGACTGCCAAGTGCTGCTGTGCAGTGAACGAAGTGGCGAGATGTGCTTGCTGTCAGAAGCTCTGCCTCGACCCCCCTCCACCTGGCTCTGCTCCATCCTGCTGGGTAATGGGGACCCTGCTGTCCCCTCTGCCTCCACCAGTTTCAACTTCAGGTGGAGTGGCTGAGGTCTCAGCTCCCTGCAAGCTGCTGAGGCAGATCATTTTCCCCTCCTCTCTCCTCTTCACGCCGAGGCTGAGGGAGAGGACCTAGGAAGGGATCTGGGCAAGAGACTAGGAGGGGACACAGGAGGCTCCCTGGTGGACAAGGGCGCGGCGTGGGAACACTCACATCAATGGCATCCCTCTCAAAGATGCGCAGCTGCAGGAAGAGCTCGAGCTTGATCTTGCGCTCCTGGAAGAGCTCCTCCATCTGGGCCTGGGCCTCGTCCAGCTGCTGCAGCACCGTCTCGATGTGGCTGATGGAGCTGTTGTGTGGGGTCTTATTGCTGGAGATGGCGGAGTCCCTGCGAGGGAGCAGAGAGGGCAACGGGGGTTTCACAGAGACAAACAGGAATTGGAGGAGCAGGTCTCAGTGTCAGATACCAGATCCGGAGGCTCTGGGCCTGGGTGGGGGGTGGGGGGAGAAGGCCAGCAGGAAGCAGGACTGCTGGTCTCAGAAAATGGAACAGGCCACCCCTCCCGCAGAACAGTGGCTTCCTCCTCTGAGCAATGCTCCAGACCTGAGGATGCACCGGAGAATTTCCCATTTCCTCCCAGTCTCCCTTACAAAAAAATCTAATGATTACGTAGAAAAATCCCATCATTTCAGCAGAGCACCATTTCTAGCCAGTTTTCTCCTTAAGGAGAGAGAATAGCTCACACCTGTTTACTATAAATGGCAGTTACATCGGTAATGAGAGGTTAGACTTTGGTGCATCAGTTAAGCCTCTACCAAGTTAACTTCTGCCTGACTCTGCAAGGTGAGCATCACGAGAAGTTATCACCAAGGATTCAATACACTGGCCTCTGAGTTCACAGAGTTGGGAGACGACATTTACATAAAAGGTCCGTGATCCAATAAATGGAACTTGCTTCCAGCCCCAGTACTGTCCCCTCTTCCTGCCATGAGAGACAGGTGTCACCCCAAAGCTTGGCCTGCCCGGGCCACAACTTTGAGGAGAGGGACATCCCACCCCTCTAGAGAGACAGGTCACTCAGGGCCTGAAGGACACAGTCCCAGAGGGTTTAAGTTAATCTGGAGTAAAAGCTGAATTCTGGGAAGGTTTGTTACAGTACTGTAATGAGAAACATTACAGAGAAAAGAAAAAAAGAGCAGCTACTCTCCATTGTATCACAGATGCTGTCTGGTCTCTGCATAGTTGGACAAAGAATTATAGCCAATTCTTCCAAAAAGTGAGGGGAAGGGGAAATCGCTGGCAGCATTTCAAAGTGTTTGCACTCAGGCCAGAGGACAGGGAGGTGGACCCACCTCAGCTGCTGGATGAGGTCCTCCCCTTCCTTGATCACATTGACCGTCACTTGCAGGGTCGTCTGCTGCTGCTGGCCGAAGCGCTTGATGAGGTCCTGCACAGCCTCCACGGACTCGGCGTACACGTCATCCAGCAGCTCCTTCTGCAGCTCCTCCAGCCATGTCCACAGCTGGGGGAGGAGAGACCAGTGAGCCCGGGCCCTGCTCCACTGCCAGGGCGGGCCCGGCGGTGGAGCCTGGGAGTGACGGGCTGGGAGGGAAACGGTGGCAGCCTGCCCCGGGGAGATGGGAGGGGGAGAGAAGTACCCCAGACAGTCTGAGAGCCAGCAGAAGAGGCACAAAAAAACACCGTATGCGACCTCTGCGTGGTGAGAACGGGCAGAGGGTTGAAGGGGACTGACACAGAAGAGAAAAAAGAAATGGACAGGAAGCCACTCTTCCCCACTCTTCCCAGGCTCAACGTGGGTGCAACAGAAATCTGAAAAGACCCCCTCCAACAACAGAAGCATCTGCTACACATAACAGACATTCGTTCCCGTATCTTTTGGACGGTTTTTCTTTTATTTCTAGCAAGAGCATTACAATGTATTGTTCATTATTAAGCCACTGCGCAGACACGGGAACCCCACAACCCTCAGAAAAGGAAGCACACAGTGTGGTGGAGTAAACCCATCAGCCAGGCCTGGCCAGGGATCCGGATGTGGCTCGGTGAGGTAACCACACCAAGCCAGAACAAGGTCAGCCAGTCACAGCACGGTCCCTGCGTGAACAAAGTGGGCACACTGAAACCCCTTAAACATCTCCTTTGTCACCACCATTACAAATGTGTCCCGGGACTTGGATGGCCAAGACAACTTGGCTTTAGGTCTGGTGGGAGCAGAGCACTCCGCCTGCTTCTGGGAAGTCCACGCCTACTCCAGGCCTCTGCGGAGCCATTCAGTGAACTGAAAAAGACAATTAAACCCAACGGGCCCTGGTGGCTTGGAAGTGAATGGAGAAAATGCTTCCTGCTTCCTCGGGGATGTAAGAATCACCGCCAGCACCTCACACGCGTGAGTCACAGGCAGCCGCTGCCCGAGCTACGGTGACACGGGGCCGAGAGGTGTCCCTGTCACTGCCCGGCCATGCCAGCCTTGGTGGCTCATACAGCACAAGTGCACTCACCAAAACAAGTCACGTGCATTCGGTCTCATTTCCGAGCTCATCCTTTTCGAAAACTGCTCTTCTGAGGTGTAAATGCCACATGATAAATCACATGTCTTTGAAGTGTACACCTGGCTAAAAGGCGGACACGTATACGTGCCCATGAAAAGTCTCTGCTCTCAAGTGAGCGTCTCCTTCACCCCAGGAGTCTCCCTGTGCCCTTAGGAGCCCACTCGTCTGCCTTGGCCCTCCTCCCTCCCCAGGCCATCGCCGGTCTGCTCTGGCCACTATAACTCAGTTTGTGTTTTCTTTAAAAATCGTATAAATGGAATTATGCTATGTATACTCTTTTCTGGGGCTGGCTTCTTTCATTCGGCGTCGGCATTTGGAGATTCATCCATACCATTGTGCACATCAATAGTTCATCCCTTTTTATTGTTGAGAAGCACTCAGTTTTACACATATCCCACAATTTGTCCACTCATCTGTGGATGACAGTTGGGTTATTCCCAGCTCTTGGCCATTACAAACACAGCTGCTGAAAACACCTGTACACGGTCTCTGTACGCACCTACGCTTTCTATCTTTTAGGTAGCTATCTGGGCGTAGAGTGGCTAGATCACATGACAGGTGTGTGCTTAACTTTTCAACAAACTGCCCAACTGTGTTCCCAAGTGGCTGGACCACTTCCATTCCCATCAGCAGTGTGTGCGAGCTGCAGTCCCTCCACATCCTAACCGGTGCTGACAGGGCTGGTCTTTCCATTCCAGCCGTTTTAAATGAGTGATATCATTATGGTTTTAATCAGCGATTCCCCAAGGACTGATGATGGCAAACCCTTGTGTACCTTTTACAAGCTCTTTTGTTGTTCAACCACGTCTCAGCTGGAAAGAGATGGCTCTTGTCAGTCAGGCCCACAGGTATTTTAAATATGGCAGGCCAATTTAAAAATAAGGGAAGTGCTGGGCCTCAGAGGTCACTGCACTTCTTCGAGACTCACTTCGCTACATCAGAGACGCTCACTGTCAACCCCGCCCTCAAGAAGTTACTAAGGCGGTCAGAGAGAGAGGGAGTGAGTGCAGGGCCTCTGGGTGATTGGCGATGTTCTGTACAAATTTAACTGCCCTAAGTATGATGACCCTCTCATATTAGCTGAAGAGGCAAGATCTGCTAAAAGAAACCAAGCATGTGCCAATAGACTCTTCTGAGCAACAATGAATAGTTCACCAAAACAAGGCTCTAATATCTTACCCAGTCAAAATACTTAACCAAAAACATCCATGATATGTCACCTAACAGGGAGACCTTTTGAAAGCTGACATGGTTTCATCAGCTTTATGGTAACCCGCTTTCCACACACCTGGGGCAGGTGACTGGCCACTTGCTTCCAACAGAGAAAGCCTTTCAGCACACTTGACCACTGTAGCCCTCCTGCCCTCTGCAACCTAAGACGAACATTTATGAAAAAGTAGACCTTTGCAACTGCATTTCTCCTGCTGAAACCAAAACAACAGAAAAAACCACCTACTTCACTCCCTTCTCCCAAAGTCTCAACTGTATCTTCCATCTTAGTCCACGTGCTGCGCTGAAGCTGCCCCACCTGGTCACCGTGCAATGGAGCCCGAGAACAGGCGTGTTCCCCTCCCCCTCCCACCCCGAGCACACCTGTCTGGGACTCAGCCCCAGCAGCTAATGGATGCATAGAAAACGGAGGACACTTAAGGAATCAGTGGAAAGACACTTCGCATTAAACTGCTGAGTCTTTGGAAATGGTGCTGCCTCAGCATTTTATGTTCATTCAGTGGAGTTGAATGATTAAGCAAATGTACATCCAAAAAAGACTGCTCTTCTCTCATGTAATCTAAACGTTAGCATCAATGAAAAGAAAGGTACAGGAGCCACCTCGACCACAAACACTGAGTCTGCACCATGGAAGACAGTGTCTGATGGACACACAGGACAACAAGCTGGTCTGCGAAGACACTGGGGGCCGGAGCCAGTGCAGCCTCCGGCTTTAGTTACAGGCTGCTTTTAAGAGCTAGGATCTCATAACACTGGTAGGAATTAGAATTACTTCCTTTAAATTTGTTGAGAAAACACAAATGCAGGTTTTTAAAAGCCCACTAGAAAAACACAGCAACATCAGCAACACTACATCAATTAAGGCAGCGGGAAGAGAATCTGCAGGCCCTGGATAAGACACACCTAGTGTACAGGGGTCTCAACTTCCCTCTCACCCCCATTCAGACAGCTGGGTCAGGACGTGAGGTGGGGTGCCTGTCTGGGTGGGGATGTCTGCGAAGCTCCTCTTCCGCAGCAAATACCACCATTCACTAATACCACCGTTAAATACCACTTAAAGTGCAAAACTATTTGAACAAGTCTTGCTTCTCTACAAATGCATAGCTGTGCTTCTATATGATTCCACTGCCATGGCATAAGAGTTAATATTTCACCCCCAAATCACTAACGTAAAATCCTTCTCACAAGAGAGAATGTGGAATAACATTAAGAGCCTGGGCTCTGAAGTCAGACTGCTGGAGCTCAAGTCCTGACTTATCCTGACTTAACATTTCCTGCCCCGTGACCTTGGGCAAGTTACTTACCTGGATCCATGCGTCAGTTCATTCTTCTATAAAATGGGCACGGCAGTGACGCCGACCTCACAAGTTGCCAGGAAGATTAGATAAGGTGAGGCTCCCGGAGTGGAGAGATAAGTAAATGGTAGCCACTACTCTGAGTTCTGTTCTCTCAAGGAAAATTCTAACAATAAGAATCACAGCGTTTTAAAAGCCTTCTTTCTCTAGGTATTTTTCAAAACGTATCTAGGTTCCTGCCAATTGTTCAAAATATGTCACTTAGTCTGGTCAGCTTAACACCATCCCACATTTTCATCTTTTACATCTAAAAATAGGACAGCCAGAGGAAGAGGTGCTGCCATGAGTCGGCTGGAGTCTATAGAAATCACTTCCCCTCGGTTCCAGGGGAAGTGCCGTGTGTACTTGTGTGTGAAACCTTTTCCCTTCCTCCTGGTAATTTTTTAAAAAACCAGTTTATTCCCTCAACATCCTGGACCTTTCACACATGTCTGCGGTGGAAACGTGCTCGTCTGCCCAGCAGGCTGAGGACCCCGCGATGGGCCACAGCTGTACAGGAGATGGCGGGGACCCGTCCTGGGATCAGGCGGATGGAAAGAGAGAAAACCGAGGGATGAGGAGTGAGGTCACCTCTCAACTCATGAGGGTGAAACGCCCAAAGGTCCTCTGTCCCTTTAAAAATGTTCTGTCTGGTCCAACAGACAGAGAAAAAAGTCTCAGAGGAAGGTCTTTTCTAATGTCAGTTGGAGATGAACTGCTGCATTCATAACGCGATAGGATTCTGGCAAAATCTATGTTTAAGCTTGGAAAGGGTACATATGACTCCTAAAATAACCTTTGAACAAAAGCAGTAAGGAAAAAGCCTCTAGGAGGCCTGCGAAATTTTTACCATAAACTTACTGAACATGGGAAAAACTGCACTTCTGTGCATGCTGTTGATTTACCATAAAAGATAAATCTTTGCTCAAGAACAAGAGAGGAGTTGCGTCCTATGGAAGCTATCTCTGGCAAGAAGTCTCAGAAAGGGAACTGTGGCCACAGCCAGGTCCTGCTCCTCGGGCAGCCAGTTAGGCAACGCTGCCCCCTAGAGGCCCCCTGAGCTGTGGCCAGGAGCATCCCGTGGAAGAGAACTTGAACCCAGCCCACAAGTGGGTGCAGCTGTGTACAGACCTGGTTCACAGACCAGGATCCACAGAGAAGGCTGGGCTACAGGAATACAAGGGGCTCTGGGGAGACAACTCTATGATGAAGACGGGAGAGCCTGGTCCTGGATCCGGTGTCCAGCTGAGTCTGACCCAGATGCACCCTTCCCACAAACTCTGGGCTGCGTGAAATCTGGAGGAACCTCACTCTGCTAGAATAAGGGCCCTGCAAAAGCCCCTTGCCCACTGACTGGAGAGGGGAGACCCCACCAGCGAAGGTGTCTAGAGGAACTCACTGGGGAGGGGATCCCAGGCAAGGACCAAGCTTCTGGCTGATTCAGTGGGGGTGGGATCAAAGTCTTGAGATTTGGGGACTGCTCTAGGGGCAACCTCTCTCACATGTGCAGTCTGGACACAGGCCACAGCCTGCTCACAGTGCATGGGAGGTGAGGCTTGATCCCCTCTGTGACTGCGGGAAACCCTCAGAGCTTTCTACCTTCAGTTTTCCCATCTATGCAACGGGATCCTCTTATACACATCTTCCCTAACTGGCAGAGCCAGCCTGAGAGGCCGTTACTCCAAGCTCTTTATAAGCAGAAGCTACTGCCGTTGGAATCTGTTTCCCTACGCGTTTATGACTAGGACGATCATTTGGGTGCCAGTGGCGACGGGCGAGCAGAAGGGTGCCAGTGGCGATGGGTGAGCAGTAGGGTGGGGTGGGAAGTAGAAGCAGAAGTAGGTGCTTTCAATGGCAACTCACAGGTGGACTTTCAGAGGGCAGCCGCTATGAACATAAAATGGGATCCAGTTTCAGGTTTGAGAAGCAGAAATCAAAGCAGAACCCTTCCAGCCGCGAGCAGAACAGCGCATTCTCCAGCCTGAAACAACCCACCGCACCTTGGCGCGCACACTGGTTGCCATGATTGAGGAGGATTAAGGGTCTCTGCGGTACTGGTTATTCTCGGCGCATCGCAGACCTCGCCATTCTTGGATGGGTGATAAAAGATCTCTTAATGTGATGAAAGGAAATTGATGAAGGATGACTGGGCAGGGCAAAGCAAAGTCAGTATCGTGAACTAATGTGTAAGAGGAGGAAAGGGGAGAAACCAGGAGCATATCGGGGCAGCCTGCACGTGAGAGTCACAGCACTGGAGGGTGGGAGCCCAACAAAGTGGAAGGGGGGACGAGGAGTGGCCTGTGTGACAGGGCTGACACGGAGCTCAAGGTCAGTGCCAGAATCTCAACAACCAGATGGTTACGTGAGTCTAATTTGCTAAAAAAGGAGATTTTGAGACGAGAAATGTTTTTTCTTTTTGCTCCCCAAATCCATGGAAGGTAAGACACACTGCCTGAAGTGTCAAGTTTGGGAAAAGCTCCTCCCCTCCCCAGATCATTTTGGAAGCAACACTGTCTCCCTGAAGTAGTCGGCAGTTGGTCACAGTGCTAATTCCTCTTTATCTCTTTAAATCTCTGGAGGCAGTGCCCATTTCTGCAGCCTGCCCTCCTTCCCCAAGGCTAACACCTCACCCCTGAACTCGGCCAGCACTGCGTCACTGGAGTCACCACCAGCTCCCTCTCCTCTGAACTTTCTTCCTTTCCAAGTGGGGGCTGGAGAACTGAAGGCAGCCCACCCCCCTTCAGGTTCCTGTGCTTTTACTCACTGCTGCAGATACATTACTTTGGGGCATGACATCATTGTGGACACTGTTGATGACCATGTGGGACATTATTGTTTGTTTGATGCCTACATGGCCCCTACCCTGTAACCTGCCTGAATTTGTATTTCTGATTCAGAACAGATTCATGTATTCAAACCTACAAACGAAATTTCTGTGAAAAATATTGACTTACCCCTGCGGAGATCTTTGGGGTCCTATTTTATTACCTGACATATTTGATAGACTCTGGTCTAGACGTCAATAAGCTTGCCTTCCAGGCTGATCCACCACTCACAGGCTTTCTGCGTGGAGACAGAAATCCACAGTGCCTCTGGAAATGTCCCCTTGCCCTGCTGGCCTCTTCCACTAGCCAATCCCTGTCCTGACGGTCTCCCTTGTCAGGGTTTTGATGCAGCCATGGCTGTTTCTGCTACAGTACCAAGGCTCTCCTCACTTTACGGCAACTTGCCTATTTTCAAGACAAACACCTCTCAATAGCAAAGGCATGTTTTCGGGGTTCCTGAATTCAGATGTGCAATCTCTCTAGATGTCCCGTACAAAGTAGAAGTTCTGAATAGGTTAGTGGCCTCAGTTCGAAGACATGACAACTGTACAGGATGCTCCCTGATGAAAGGTGACGGCAGGAATTCAGATCTGTCTGTTGGGCCTCGGGCTCAGCTGGGACAACTGGCCTGCCAACTCCCATCCCCACCTTCTTTGACTGTGGGTCTGGACTGGAAATCACGTGCTCATTCACACCCTGGCTATGAGTGATGGCTTGCTGTCACACACACTTTCTTCCTGGCATCTACTTGGAGATCAGCACAGGAGGATGAGGGCAGTCTTGCTCTTGTGTTAACTGATACCCTCAGTTGATTTTTTTATAGCCGTTCAGCAGTGAAATTCTAACGTGACTCTACTAACAGACGGTCCCTATTTTCTGTCTTGTCTATAATTTAAATGTCAAAGGCCTGGCCAAATGCCCTTCATCAAACCAGAAACATAGTAAAGAATGAAACAAAGTTAACATGTCGGGACCTGTTTGTTAACGACTTCCTTTACTAGCTGCTTATAAACTGTCTTTTCTAGAACTCTGCCTGAGATTGCTTCAACCTGAGTAATATGTGAAATCTACCTTCTTAAAAAAGCACAAGTATATTTTCAACCTTCTGGCATCTCTTCCCTTTCCCGCGGCTCCTTAGAGATCAATAGACCCAATGTGGTAATCTAATACCAAGTTCTTTCATTATCTGGGGCACTAATTTATTTTGGAAAAGAGACTTAAACTCATTTTGAAGAAGTAAGTCCTTTCTTATAAAATTGTCACCCATTTTGGTCCTTGGATTCTTCTAACCTAGTCTGAAAAACAGTCTCCTTGATGAGAAAAAGCCAAAATGAGAGCTGTATTTTTCTACCTTTTCTACTTTGTACCTGTATCCACCCACAGCACCGGCCCCAAGCAGAAATTCTGACCCTTCTCTGATCTTGTGATTCTGAATTCTGCACTTTAAAAAAGGAAGAGAAAAGAAACAGCAACAACTGCAACAACAGAAAAAGCCTCGTCGCTTTCTACAGGCCTACTGTAGCCGGAGGCTTTAAGCCTTCCTGACAAAACCCTAACTAATACATTGCTAGTGATCAGCCCTCCCACCCAGTCAGTAAGAACCACAGCAATCAGTAGCAGTGCATGTCAGAAGTACATACGGATACTTTTCTTCTTCTCCCAATTCACCGAAGATCACATTTAGTTTGTGAAGCTGAGTATCAAATTGAGAAAGCAAGAATATTAAAAATACCCTATAAAAAGAAGTCTAATAAGTAAATGAGACTACATATCCATCCATTTCTAGCTGGGCATTTTAAGACCTGTGTTGTTGCACTTCTTGACCTTCTGAGGAAGTGGTTCATCCTTCTAGTACATTCACGGAGGCCAATCTACAAACGACTAAGCCAAGTAGACACCTGCAATTCCATTTAGAGGTGACCCTTGAGCAACAAAAGTGTAAAACTTAAAAATCAGCGCAGTTATCTATTTTCAATCCCTGCTGTAATACTGAGTCACAAATAAAGATAATACAAATATATTATTAATCTATCCAATAATTATCCTAGATGACCCCGCATCAAGTATGTTAGTGTTCCCTATGACTTTTTGCACTAATTTCTCTGCTGACATAAAAATTTCCTCTATCTGAAAATACTGGGGCAATATTAAGACATAGACAATTTAGGAATTTAAACAAGTTTTAAACCATTTTATAGAGAAACAAATATCTTACATGAATATATAAGAATATTTATCTATTCTCACAAAAGGACTTTCCTTTTGGATAATAGCATCCCTCTTTTCCCACTGGCCAACACGAATGTTTTACATGTGTTGATTTAGTGGGGAAAGCCATTCATTTATTTCGAGGCTTTGGCTGGGAACACAAAATAACCTGTGCCCACGTGACTGGAGCTGTGAGTGAAGACGCCTGGCAGCAGCCTGCTCTGTCCTGCGGGACCGAGCTGGGGCCGGAACTGGGCCATGCACATCCCAGAAAGGCTCTGACTTTTGACCTTACAAAAAGGGTCAGTGAGGTGCTCGCTCTGAGAGTGAGCACCAGAAGTAGAGTCAGTAGTTTTTATTGATCAAAGATGAAAGAGGAAAATAGCAGATTATTCCCAGGTGTTTATACCTCTGTATTTTATACTTAAATCTCTATCATTTTGTTGATGTTGAGTAAGTTACAACGGGGGTGGGAGGGAAACAAACGGCAGCTACGATGAGACAAGCGCTGTGGCATTTTCCATTTGTAGTTTCACTCGGTCACACCCCATCCCTTGGAGAGTGTATCATTCCAATTCTGCAGCTGACAAAGCCGAGGCCACGCAGAGAGACATGCCTCAGACCACTCAGCTGGCTGAGGAAAGGGATGATGTGTGCCATAATATACTTTAGTTATTGTAAAAAAGGTCATATTTTACAGAAAAAGAATCACACATGATTAGCTCTGTTTTATATTCTCATCCATGGGGACACCACCTATCTATTATAATTACTATTTTTTAAATAACAGATACCACAGTCTACATGAATACGAAGTGCTCATAAACTAGTGGATAGCAAATGAATGCCTGAAGTCAAATTTCAGGTCCCATCACACGAAGGCTGATGATGTAGTAGATGGTTCTAGGCCCTCAGTTTCCTCTTGCTTTCTCTGGATTGAGGCCATTTAATTGCCTGTTTGTGTCTATATCAGATAAACAAACAAATCAGACATTTAAGAGTATCAGTACATGTAAAAAGTTCAGCTAAGGAATTGAATGTCAGAATATAATGACTGAGACTTTATCATATAAAGCAAACATCCTAAAGTATTATGCATTGGATCTTAACCTTTCCCTCTGATGAATTTATCAAAGCAATCCTGGAGTTTTGAGATGTGAAAAAGCTAGAGATCACCCGTGCATTGCTGATGAGAGTGTAAAATGGTACAACCATTCTGGAAAAGTTTGGCACTCTCTTTTAGAGCAGGGATGGTACTCGTGGGCCTTTGTCCCAGAGAAAGGAAAAATCGGTCTATGCAAAAGCCCATATGCATAGCTTCTCTTTTCCTAACAGCAGAAAACAGACAACACGGAACACAACTGTCCTTTAAATGGGTAAACAGTTATGCAAATCATGTTATTTCTATACTATGAAATGTTACACAGCAATAAAGAGGAAAGAACTACTGACACATGCAACAACAGCAGTGGGTCTCCAGGAAATTATGCTATGCAAAAGAGGATGGTCTCGGAAAGTTTCATATTGTGCGAGCCCATCTGTATAACACTGTTTGAACTAACAAAGTTATGGAGACAGAGGACTATGGGTTAGTGGTTGCCGGGAGTGAGAGATGGAGTGGGGGCTGGGCATGGATACAAGGATGCAGCCCCAGGGAGCAATTCTGTACGATTCTGTCCATTGCCAGCGGTGGTTATTACAGGACTCTACAGGTGATAAAACTGCATCAGGCTACTTGCATGCGCGCAGGTGCAGCACACCTGGGGAAATTGGAATATCTCTGGGGAGCATAACACAGTCACCTCTTTCCTGCTATGCTGGCACATGTGCTTATGTAAGATGTGACCACCGGGGGAGGCTGGGAGGAGGGTGCATGGACTTCTGGTTCGATTCTTTTTTCCCCCCAATTTCCGGTGAACCTATAATTATTTCAAATGAAACTTTTTTTAAAAAAAGCTGGGGAATGATGTTTAAAGATATCACATCTATCTTTGGAGGCATATATGTGGGGTAGAAATAGGAACAAAGAAAACCAGCAAATCATTTTAAAGACTATGTATAGGCAGATGAGTCATCAACACTGCTACTGCAAGATGGCCAAAACGAACCAAATTTTAGGGAACTCTGCCTGGGAGACAGAAGGAGTCTGGAGGAATCCAATGCTCAAGAGGCCGGGATCACTCACAGAACTAGCCTGTTCCCATGCAGAGCAGAAACAGGCCTTCTCTGGAAAGGCAGGTGCAGTGAACAGGCTCTGCTAATGATTACAAGAATCCATTGGAGGCCAGCTGGTCTATGCCAGAAGTGGTATATATATATTCCTTCATCAATTTTCTCGAATTAGGCTAACCACCAGGTATCTGATTTGGTTTTCCAGCTCCAGAAAGGATAGGAGTGAAAAGAAATCTGGACCCTTTAAGACAAGTGGCTAGTTGAGAAAGCAATGGGTATGTTTTCAGCGGACTCCTGGAGTAAACTAGGTGAGGCTGTGAGAAAGGGCAGCTCCCAGTGCTCGGCTCCCCCAGAAGTGAAGAGAGCTCCTAGTGACCCCCCTCCGACCACAGTGCGAGGGCCAGGAAGGCTTCTCCCGGCTCCCCAGGGAGAGTGAGCACTGGCTGAGCATAGAGAAGAAAGTCTGTATGCTTCAGTGTGAGGCATGACAATGAAGCCAGACTGGTATGAGCGACCCAAAAATTTCCAGGTGGCTGGGAGGTCTTTATTTTTGTCTTCTGAATAAAACGAAAGGTTCCTGTTTTCCCAGGCATTATGCCAAACAAAAACTTGTCCCAGTTGAGTGTGTAAGTTTGGAGAAGTAGAACCAAAAGGCTTCTTTACTGAAACCCAGCAAAAATCGCAGCCCGATTCAACTGAGAACCATCTTTCCCAGGAAACCATGGCTGCTGGGAATGGAGTGAACAAAAACCGACTCAGGGCCACTGAATCAGTTCCAGAAATGAACTCTGGTGGTGAACTCGATGTGACCACCTGGTAGCCTCAAATAACCCGCAAATCTCAAAAGTAATTATCAGTTAACTCAGGGCATAATTTTGAGAAGGAAGTTAAATGAGTATAAATGAATGAAAATAATTATGGTTTTGCTATATTTGAAAATGGAAATATGTCTCTCAGAACGTATGCTAGAAATAGACACCATTATTCTACAGGCATTTGAGTATCTCCTAAGTGTGGCAAGGAGGCTAACTGTTGGGTACAAGGTGAGGCACAGTTCTGGTCTTCAAGGAACTTAACATCTACCAAGGAAAACAAATGAACGTCTAAAATATGTAACAAACACAGAAGTAGGAGTGTGTTCTCCGCTGTCATTCCCTTGTGTATCACCTCCTTGAACATTACAGCTGGCTTAGGAGACGCTTTGGAATGAGTAAGTGAAAGGATGAAAGGATGAACAAATGAATGGCAGTGGAAAACTGCATTTAAAAGGAAAGGAGGAGAGGTAATAAAAGACTAATAATGGGACTACTACCATCAGAAACGACGTGAATAAAACACTACAAACAATCCTGAAGGGAACAGAGAGATTGGGAGATGGGAAACAAATACAGGAAATAAAAAGTTCTCCTAAAATAAAATCTAAATTTACATTAGACTAATCAACAGTTCTTTTAATGCTATTTCAAAAACATTTTTTTAAAGGCATACTACCAGTCTTAGACTTCTAGGAAGAGGTTAAGCATCTCAAGAATTCCTTTCAGAGAAAAAAGGAGAGACAAGGGGTCCCAGAATGCTTCCAAGTCTGAGCTTACGGGTGAAATGGAGGCAGACACCTTCACCAACCACCTTCTGCACGACCTCAAGGTATACAATATTTGCCATCTCCGTGGAAACATTTCCTCTTCTCTCTCTTCCCAGAAACAAGTATTCTGTCCTCTGTCCTCCGGGGGTGAGAAAGTAAAGGGTCCAGAGACCTCAGCACGCTAGGTGGGAGGACATGCCTGGTCTGAACAAGCTTGCAGGCCCCAACCTTCCTCCAGGAATGATTCCTAAGGAGGACTCCCGAGCTAACACTGAGCAGGCGTCACCAAAGCCAGGGTGTCCTCAATTAAAGCTGATGTCTTAGTTCTGGCTTTGGCACATTCAGTGTTCTGTAAGGCCCACTTTGACTAGTATCTGAGAATATCACACAGTCTGATACAATCAGAAGGCAACTGCGACTTTAGCCACATGACTGGCTAACATGCAGAAAGGAAACCCGACAGCTCTGACCACAAGGTGCAGGCCGTCTATTCATGCTAAAATGGGCGCACGCTGTCTCTCTCCAAGTTAAGCGATCTCCTTCAGCTCACCTCCTCATCCACACCTCTGCCCAGACACTCAGCCCTCACGAGTCCACTGCAGACAGACACACGGGCTTCCACCAGCCCCAGCAAAGGCGTGCATGTGCTCGTGCTGCAAGGCAGGCCTGCAGGAAGTCCAGCTCAGTCCTCACGCATGCTGACCTGCGCAGTGGGAGCAGGCTGTGTATCAGCGCCAGCTGCCTCTGGTCCACTCTCACATCACAACCAAGCCACATTCCTTCCAACGAGTTCAAAGACCCTGGCAGCCACAGGCTCCATCTCCATCTCCCAGGGTCTTACCTCTTTTACATGGGTGTGAAAGGACACGGACATGTCCAGGAGGATCTTCCGTTGCTCAACCCGCCGAACAAAGTCTTGTATCCGGTCTTCAAGCTGGTGGGCAGCCTGATAAATCTCTTCTGGGTCACATTCCCCTGTCTGAGCCAGCTGCTCTGCAGCTTCTAGCAACTTGTCCGCATTGGTGTATGTGTTCTGCACAAGACAACAGCCAGAAAAACACAAGGTGAACAAAGCCCAAACCGGCCAGGCTGGGAACCATAAGACTGCACCCGTCAGTCCGTGCTACGGCTGATCATTTCCGTAAATCAAGCAGCACACACACGATGCAAAAGCTGATTTCGGGAGTTCTCTGCCTCTCTATCAGCAGCCTTTGCCATTACTGCCGCAGACTGTTAGACCTCGAACCTCATGACCAGCCCTTCCATCTCCAGCAGTGAGGGGACATCTGCAGGCAGTTGCTGGCTCTCTCCAGACTCACCCAGAGCTCTGAGCTGTTTGCAATGGCATGGAGCCACAAAGGCCCGCTTCACTTTTTCTCCTGCTTCTGTGACAGCGGAGAGTTCCAGTTTTGTGTCTTTCACTATGACAGACACCACCTCAGGATCAGTGCAAGTGAAAAGGTTGACTTACACACAGGCATAAGTTGCTGTCCCTTTTTTACATGTTTCTCCTTCTTGGTAACTCTGTGCTTATCTTTTTTCTACTGAAGGGTACACATTTTTTGAGAAAAAGGAAATAACAACTACAGTGGCTATAAAGTAGTCAGAGGTGAAGAGACTTGGAAGTTAGGGCAAACAGGTGGCTCAAATACCCTCACAATTAGTCCAGTTTTAACTCTTGCTCAGAGGCTGCACATAGGTTCCTGAAATACACAGGTGTGCTAGAGCCCTGATTCTGTTAAGCGTCAGTGAGAGGCTCGCTCATGGTGGGAGGGGAGAGGCCGGGGCAGGTGGAAGACTTCTAAGAAGTCCTAGGAACCTTGTGGTCCCCCCACTGGAAAACAGGCTGAACCCTTCAGGCTCCTCCCCCAGTGCTTCAGTCCTGAGGCTGAGCAAGGTCAGTGACTATCAGTGAGGGTTGCTGGTGCCCTGTGTGTGGGGAGGATGTCCCTGTGGGGAGTCCAAGCCTGATGGGGGACAAGGGCACCCCTGCAGTGAGCAGCCTCCCAGCAGGGGCATGAAGCTACTAAGCCCAAACACTCAGGATACTGAGAGGCAGGTTCTTCACTTTGGAGGACAGAGTTATAAACGTGGAAGAGGAGAAACCTGCGTTAACTACGTGGCACGGGATTAGAACCGCAGGCATCGTTGTGAATAAGGAGGAGAAAGAGCCAATTCCAAGGATGGAATGGCACAAAGTACAGGGTGACCCTGAAACAGTCCACTGGGCCAAAGTCGGAAACGCTCCGGAACCACGTGACAGGTCAGGCCATGGAAGTCAGCTTGAGGAGAAGGCTCCTGCTGGCCCGAGTAGGGACAATGAGAGTGAACAGTAACAGTGACAGTGTGACCCGCCGAAAACAAGAGGAAGTGGTCTCTTCTGACACAAATAAAAAAAACTGGATGAGGAACGGGAGTCTACAGAACTTCAAAACACCTCCCCACACAGGACTTACAAATCTCAAGGGGGAAGACTCACTTTACAGAGGAGAAGTCAGGCAGGCTCACCACCTTAACTCAGGGTCACAGTGAACCAGCTGTCAGGGGACAAATGAAAATCACATGCCCCCTGATGAGGTGGCCTGAGAAGGACACAGCTGCACTCCTGGGACACCCCTGATGAAGACATTCAACAACCAGAATGTAATCACGAGGACACATCAGACAAACACAAAGGGAGGAACCATCTCCAAAGAGTGGGCCTGGAATCTTCCAAGTGTCAGGTCATGGAAGTCAAGGGAAGACAAAGGCTGCCCCAGGCTCAGGGGCCTTGGAGGCGTGATAAGGGTCTCCGGTGTGTCTTCACTGGCTCCTGTACCTGTGAAGCGCCTCATGGGCTCTGGGGGCTAGAAGGTCATCAGGTATCTGTGTTAATTTCCTGATTTTGATGGTGGAATTGTGGTTATGTGACAGAATGTCCTTTTAAATAGGAAATACATGCTGAAATAAATGGTTCAGGGCAAATAAGTTCTTTGTGCTGCACTTCCACTTTTACTGCAAGTTTGAAAAATTTTTCAATAGCTGTAACACACAGCGTGCTAGGTATCCAGTGATCCCCACAGTGACCCTGATGTGCGTGTGCAGAGCTGGTGCACCCAGTGCATCGGGGTAGTCTGGGCACAGTCCACCATGTGCAGGCAGCAATGGGGATGGATACAGTGTCACGGGGTCTAAAGGGATGACAAAGACCAGCCAAATGTCAGCCTGCTCTCTTCATCATCACCCCCGAGTGTCACGGTCACCAACATGTATTGTGTATCAGCTATGAGCGCCACCCTTACACTGGGCTGTCCAGTCCCAACCACAGCCCTCTTACAGGTAAGGAAACCGAGACCTGGAGGGCAGCCACTGGGTTCAGGGGTCAAGGCTGGCAGGCGTTGGGATAAGGACTCCAGAGCCCGGGCTCACGCCACGTGGCATGTTGTCGGGCACCGGGGCTGCTCCACATGGAGTTTCCCGCTGCCCTGCTCACACAGGGCTGTGAGGCAGGGCTCGAGGTCATCTCTTCCTCCCCATCGATCTGAGAAGCCTTTTTGGGGGGTCTTTTCACTTCTGGTACTACACAAAGTCTCATGGGAATACTCTGCACTGTGAGCAAAGGGTCTCTCAGAACTCTTTTTAGAACTAAATGATGGAAGAGATGTCAAAGAATCCCTTGAAATTTACTAGGTATGACCAGACTTAAAAAATGCTTGTGTGCATTTTACATGTTCTTTGGAATCCAATTATTTGAAACAGTTTGAAAAGCACAGTCAGTTCCCCAATCTAACTGCAGGGCTTTTAAGAGCACTGTTTTACGTACTATATTGAGTTTTCTCTCTACTCAGGGTGACATGTTTAAAAGCTAAGTTATAATAACTCCTACATAAAGCAGAAACAGTGAAACTGCCCATGTCAAAAGAGCTTTGTAACAACAAAAGCATGTTATGTAAACGTCTGCCCTCCATCCCCTGCCATTCTTTCTAGCCCCCCACATGCCCTATGGTGCAGTCTGGCCACCTGCCAACGGTGACCGTGACAGGAAGAAGCCCTCCACATAGATTGTCAAACCACCTTGGAGAAGCAGAGTGACACCACAGGACAGAGACTCTCACATCAGAGCCCGAGTCCCCAGACCAGCCCGTCACTGACTTGGTGACCCTGAGCCTCAGGCTAGAGATGAAGGATCACTCCAGGTGGCGGGACCAATCAGGGAGGGGACAGTCTGGGACTGAGGATTAGACAGCGCAGTGACGGTGAGGGAAGGGATGACCGCCCTTAACAACGACAATAAGAATAATGGTAGAAACCTCAGGAGCCAACAGGAACCTAAGGAGCCTTGACAAACAAACTGAATGCAGTATCCTGGGTGCCACCCTGGAAGAGGAGGTGGCTAGGGAAACCTGAGCAAAGTATGGACTTAATAACCATGTATCAATATTGGTTCATTGAATGTAACAAATACACTGTACTAAGAAAGATGATAATAAGAGAGGAAACTGGGGACAGGACGGAAACTTTTCTGTGTCGTTGTCAAAATTTTTCTGTAAAACTAAAACTGTTCTAAAGTGTATATAAAAATGTGTGTGTGTGTTGGTGCATGCACCCAGTCCTTCCCCCTGGGGTGCTAGCGCCCACCCAGTCTGCTCGGTGCGGCCTCTGGGCAGAGAGTAAGCTGTCCTAGTGACAGCCACCATCAGCATCAAGAGCTCCTGCTACCGAGGCTCAGCACACAAGCTGCTCACAAAGCCCCTCCCACCGCCTGGGGCTGCACCCTGAAGTGACTTCTGGAGACGGGGTAGGGGGGTGCTTCCCCAGCAGGGCCTCTTGTAGGAATGGGGCCCTGTCCCTCCCAGCAGAGGCACAGCTCGCAGGGTACCGCGCTTTACGCTGCACATACACCCATTTTTAAGAGCTGAACCCTTTTTCTTATTGTCACTGCAGCTATGAGGTTGCTCTCCTCTTGCGTGAATCTTCAGGTGGCAGTTCCTCCCAGCAGCTAAACATTATGGTTCTAAAAGAAAGCTTCCCACCTCTTTGTTAGCAGGTAAAGACATCTGCAACAATAAATGTCCAAAAGGAACAAGTGCACTGTTAGATTATCTGGGCTACTAAACAGCATCCATTTAGCCCCACTGCTCATTTGACACTTGAAATGCACCAGCACCAAGGGTCCATGGCCTCCCCCCAGCACCTTCCCACAAACAGAACCTGCCTCCCTCCTTCACCAAGACAGGTCCCTGTGTCAATAACCATACGGGCCAGGAATGCTAACTTCAGAGCACTTACTCGGGGCCCCACAACAGCCTGTCACGTGGACATTATTTCATTCCCACATCACAAGTGCAGAAACCAAGGCAGAGAGAGGTAAAGCGATTAGCCCAAGGCCATCAGTGGAGCTAGGACTATTCAAGCCTGGGCCAGGGTTCCTCTTAAAGGGAAAACTTAGCCACTTACATTTAGACACAAAGACAGGAGGGGTGTCAGGTAAGAAAGCCTGTGTCAGAGTCTGAAGAGACTGGATTTCTCCTCTCTCCTACCTGCAGTCCTGTCCCTGGGGCATCTCTCCAGGCTCAGTTCCATGTCTGTGAGTGGGTAACAACCACTGCCAGGAGGATTGAAAGAGATAAGTAAGGGCCAGGCCAGGGTGGGGGCCCAAATAGTTTCCTCTTTTCTTGAGAATTAAAATTGTGTAACTGCAAGGAGTCAGGAAACAGGGAGTCTTTCAAAGGCGGGTCAGACCTTCCTCTCCCTAGTGCCCTGGGGAGGTAAAAGCCCCAAGACGGCCAGAGGCTAGGGTAGGAGCCTGGTGGAGAAGATGGGTTTCCTGATCTTAGAAGAAACAGGACAGGAGAAAAACACAAGCATTTCAAGGCCTGAATGTAGGCTGTGCTACAAACGTGGCCGAATTCCCAAGGCTGCCTGACAACTGCACAGTACCCTCCTTACAGAAGTGGATGAGTTCAGTAGCGACCAGGGAGTTGGAGAATCGGCCTGCTTATCTTCTGAAAATCTAGAATGGAAGGTAAGGTTTCCTGCTTTCGAAATCCCACACTTCTTTGTCCTGGGAGACAAGATAATTACATGGCACGTATAAAATGCTGTTGACAGAAATGGCTTCATGGAGAATGACTTCCTGACAGGTTATGTCTTTGGAAGGTAATTTGAATCCCGAGGGATAAGCGGACAGGAGAGAAGGCAGTGGAAGAACTCTCAGGGTAGGCAACTACGGGAAGACGCTCTGCCAGCGACTCACTGATCAATCATTTTAAAGAAATCTGTGCTCTCAAAATCAGTGTCTTCCTTGAACCAGAGTTTTCTGGACTTCACTGGCTTTTGTATTCAAAGCTTCTTCCGTCTAAAAGGGAACATGAACATGGACGACTGTCAAAGAGCATCTTCCTTTCTGCCAGCAAAAAGCTTCACGTGGAAAGCATTTTAATTTTTTTTAAAGCTCCTGCATGAAAATTCAACATGGCTGCATTTGCCACATTATAAATTAATTAGCGCGGATTCATTCAACAGGATGCATCTACTCACAATCCATGCACCAAATAAAGAAGGAAAGGATCTTCAGGCTGGTGCAGGTGGTCTTTGGCTCTGCAAAATCGTGTGCAAAAATGATGCAAGTGCTTCCTCATGTGGCTACAGCTGCCTTGGAAACAAAGCCTTAACGCGGGCCCTGCAGCAAAGGCTTGTGTCCTGCAGAAGTTATGCCCGGTTCTGCGGTTCGCTTCCACCAAGCAAACAGCAGGGTCCTTTCGGGTTCCTCCTTCCTAGAACACTAGAATTGTTCTCTATGATAAATCTATACTTAGTACCTTTTAAAGGAATTCAACCAGAAGACTTTCACCACTTCCTTTCTGAACCTGTCATGTTACTTCATGCTGCAACTTACTACTTTGAAGAAGCTGATTATTAAAAAAATTATCAAATAAATTGCTAATTCAAGATCTCTAAACTAAAAACAATTTAGAATGTATTTTACAAAAGATCCTTCAAAACACAACCACAAGGAACAAAGTAAACAACTTTAAACTTAACTATTAAAGGACATTTCCTCTTCCTAAAACCAAAATTTGCTTTATTTTTGTGAATAGGTTTCAGAAAGTGAAATTAGCTCCTTATTAGCACTAAAGTATCTGTTTCCATTTTTAAGGTATCTTCAAAGGCTATACTGTCAAAAAAATACATAAATCTAAAATACAAACTTAGATCTCTGCCATTATCCCTTCTATTATAATTTGCTTTGACAGAAAGCAGTCAAAGACACAGAGGGCAAACAAGGAAATTTGGGGAAGGTGGTGATTCATGTCAGTGGGCCTCATTCCCTCTCTGCTAAAGTGAGACTCCTGTCACTCTGTTGTTTGGGACAAGCTGGAGAGCTGTCAATGAATGAAGCTACAAACGCAAGTGTAAATGATCTTTATTAAACCAGGTAGAGAGGCTGGAGAGAAGTCCACTCTGTTTTCTCAGGTCTTACGGCTCCCTCCCCACCTCACTACATTAAATCTGCGGCTAGTTCTGGTCGCAGAGGGCGGCCCCTCCACCTACATGGCCTGATGGTGTACTCCGAGGCACAGCAAACCCCTCCCAGAACCAGACTGAAGTGATTCAGAGCTGTTCTCTGTGACGTACAAGGACTGCAGGCTCCCAGCTGGAGGGACCAGATTCCTGAGCTCCATCAGTGACCACCTGGGGCCTTTCACACAACAGGACTCACCACGTGCTTGTGGGAGGAAGGGATCAGAGCTTTTCACTCTGAAACCAGTGGAGGGAAATTATATGAGTGGCCGGATCAATGGTGATAGACTTTTGAATGTCTACAATGAACAATGGCGATGGCTGCGGGCCTACTGTGTGCCGGGCTGCTGGCAACAGAGGGTGATAAACAGGCAGAGGAAGGTGGCATCTAAGAAACAGGGCACGATCAAGTATTGTTCTTCAAGAGAAAGGACGGTCTATAAATATTTAATGCTAGAAAGAAAAGAACTAAGAGAAGGAGAAGCTGAAAATGCTGGGAAAACAGGCCAGACTGCAGGGCCCAGGTCCAGGCAGTGAGGTGGGAGGAGAACGCAAGCAGAGAGGGAACGCTGAAAAAGTGAGAAAATGTAGGTGCGGCAAGGTGCGGGGTGAGCACTCGGAGTTTGCTCCCAGTGGTGGGTCTGCAAAGGAGAGAGGCCCAAGGAGAGAAGAGACTCCCTGGAGTCCACCCTCCAGCCTTTCAGGCCATACGCTGATGCTGCCCAGCTGTCCTACCTGCTGTCCCCCATGCCTGCCTTTCACATCCTCTCCTTTGTCACCGAGCAGGATTTTACTAGTTTGTGGGTCTTGGCTCAGCCAGCAGAAAGTACCAGGGAAAGAAGCCCTCTGACACGTGTCCATGCCTATTCAGGAGGTCTGGGCCTGGTCTACCTACCCGCCCACCCCTCACCCCCCAGTGCCTGGCAGAAAGAACGCCCAACACACGACAGGCGGATTATTTGAAAACCAGAGTGAGAGAAAGTCGGCACAGATGCTTGCAAAGTAAGCAAAAGGTGTTTACGTTTAAGGTTTCTCTTCATGCACAGCTCAGATTTACGCTTTTAAACCCTTTCAATTTAAGGAAAAGTGAGTGTGGCACCCCTTAGAATCCCAGGGGCAATGAGCAGAGATGACAGGAAAGGACTGAAACCCAGGTGGGTGGAGTGAGGAGCAGGCAAGCACCTGCCTTTCTCCCAACCAGTGGTAAGAAGCAGGCCACGGCTCAGGGCGCTCCTCTTGGCTTGTCCTAGAGACCTTCAGGCAGAAACGTTTCCTACAAAGCGTTCTTGCTCTTGCTGTCCCCCGAGAACCTGTGCTGACAGCTTTGATGGTCACGTCGGACCTCATGAAATAAGCTGACCTCAGGAAAACAGAGGGCAAGATTAGCCATAGAGATTTCCCTAATTTAGAATGGAAGGAACCACAGGAATTGGAAGGAGGAGGGTCCATGGGGTGCTGGACACACGAGGACCTTTAGTAGACCCTCCCCCTTCCTACTGGAGAGCAAGCTCAGTACGTGAGGAAGAGGCCGGATGAATGTGCTTGCAGTCCCGCCTCTTAGGTTCTTTGGTGCCCGAAGTCTTTGCTCATCGGATCCCAATTTCACACCCATCCTCAAATCACACTTGTACAGCAGTAGCTTATCTTACAGAGAAAATAAGGGGGAGATAAGCGTACAATTTTCACATATTTTTTGCTAGGACAGGAAGGCAAATATTTCCCAGTACATGGAAGAAGGAGACCACATGTAATGTAGGTGAGAAAAACCCAAAGACACACCCACCTGGGGCAAGGGTGCTGAACACTCTTTTCTTATCTGTTTCTTGAGATTCAGAAGCAGAAAGGTTGGGATGCTTATCTTTACTTTACATATGAAGATATGTAAAGAAGGTAGCATTTTAAAGGCACTGCCACTGAATAGGACTTGCGCGCAGTGTGTGTTGTTATCCCACAATTCCAGCCTGTAGTTCCCTGAGTAACTGAGCGTTGACTGAGCCTTTGTCATATAAAACCTACCCACTCAGGGGCCAAGGTCACTGCTGTTTACCTGTGTTTTACAGATTTTGAGACTATAGTATTAGATGGCTAGCTACACTCTTCCTTTTACAACTGAAGACCCTCTTTATTTCTAATAAGTTTTCATGCTTTTAAGTTTAGTTGCTTAATATTACTATTCCTATGTTAGGTTTTTTTTTGGGGGGGGGTGGTTGGTTATATTTGCCTGGTAGATCTTTTCCTAATACTCTATATATTTTCAAACTTCCTGGGTATTTATATTTTAGGTGTGTCTTTTGGGGAAAAAAAACAGAGCATGATTCTTAAAAGTTATTCAATCAGATAAATCTTTCTTAACAACTATAGTCTGTTTTGTGTTTACTGTAATTACGGACACTTATGGACAAATTACTACACCTTATTTGTGATTTCTATCATGATTTTTGTTGTTCTCATTTCTTCTGCTTCCACCGGATCCATTTAGTGAGTTTTTATTTACCTAATTTTCTGTATTTCTTTTCCCTTTATACTTATTTTGAGGTGACTTCTCTTCCTAGGCCTAGAGTAGTCATTCAAAAATGCTAACATGCACACCTGGATTTGCAAACCTGAGGTAACCACACCTCCCGCCGGACCCCTCAGAACATCTCTCCACTTCCCGTGTTGAAGCAGTCGGGTGCTTTCGTTCCATCTACTTTGCAACTACCCCCAAATTCGCTGCCTTTTGTTTAATCAAGCTGGCAAACACAAGGCCCATGGGCTGAATCCAGCCCTCCACCTTGTTTTATCTGGCCTGGCACCTTGTTTCTACCGGGGAGCAGCGCCGAGCTCCTTGCCCCTAGTTAAGGAGTAGTTACGTTTATACAGTCCTAAGATTACATTCAGCCCTTTGAAGGCAACTGCGAGGCTGATGTGGCCCCCCATGAAAATGAGTTTGACGTCCCTGGTTTAAATGGTCACTCCTTTGAGGTTCACAAACATATTTACCAGTATCTGTGCTCACTGATGCTGGGAGTCCTTTCTTTTCATACTTCACTTCCTCTCTAGGAGCCTATTCTTCAGGTAAGAAAGTTAACCTTAAACGTTAAAGACACTTTTCCAAAGTCACTCAGCTAGAGAGCATTATAGTCAACCCTCGAACGTGACAAAGCACCACAGCCTCTGCCCCGTGTCCTAAGCACACACATTTAAAGGAACTGGGAAAGGACAAAAAATGCCTGCCCAACATTACAGAAGTGCAAGAACTGTTATTCTCTGGTTATGAAATGAAACTTTACCAACTAATCAGCAGACACTGCTACAATAAACATGGCAAAAATATTCAAGATGTTTTTGTTTCAATAACATCACATTTTTCAAAAGGGCCATCTGACTACATCACCCATTTGCCTCAGCCGTGCAGGTTCACTGAGTATCGTCTCCTGAGCCACCTCCAAACGCACGCAGCCAAGGCGAACTCACCTCAGATGTGGTTAAAGCAGAGATCTCAAACCACGCACACAGGCATTCATGGGAGAAAACAGAAAATTAGGCATTGTTTTACCTGTGCTACTTCTTCAAAATCTTCGTGACGTTTCTGCAAAGCTCTGGCCCGATGAAGGGATTTCCCCACACCTGTGTGTTTGCTCAGAAAGGCTTCCCCGTGGTTCTCAATCCAGTCCAGCACCTACAGTGGGAACAAGTATATGTGCCATCAGGATGATGTCCTGCCCTGTTCAAGGGTAGGGTCATCTACTGCAGACACACGCCATTGCCCAACTCTGTAAAAAAAAGCAAAGGAGAAAAAAGGGAAGTAATTGTATACAAACCTAACACGCTTGATTGAGAATGACATCTTCTACCAGCTTTCCATCACAGTTTTAATCAGCTCTTGAAATGTGTGAATATATGCATAAATGTCACATGCAATGATGGCTGATTTAAACGTCACTTCATTTCATGCATGGTGGAGCCACGAAAACTGACTACATGTGATAGCGGTTATAAAGCCACACGGCACCAAGTTCACATTATAGGACTCAGAGCTTCACAATTCAGGCAATTCAAGTTTAACTACAGAGTTAACGTTTTTCTGTCTCTTCTTTAGAAGACTTAAAACATATCAATACAACCTAAGAAAACAAGACCCTTAAAAGCCTCTGTCCTGGTCTTTGAGGATAATTTATTCTATAAACCAAGCTGCTGTGAACCCTAAGCACCCCGTGGGTTTAATTACTTGAGTTGCTGTGGAACCCACCACTCCACAGAGGAGTAAAAGCAAAGCCGCACACGCCGATGTCTCTAGTTCCCAGGTGGGACGGAGCGGCTCCTCGGCGCTTGGGCTGGAGAAAACACTGGCAGTAACACAAGGTCAAATGCACACGTTGTCGCTTTCTGATGGGGAGAAATAACTGGCAAAAAACGAAGTCAGTGACATCTTTGGCTAAAAACTATAAGATATTCTTTAAATATTTAAATACACTTGTTAATATGCCACCAAAGTGCTGAAGGCTGCCTTAAACTTGTATTGAGGTAAATACGACAACTATGCATACAGATCAAAGCGATTTGGGGCTGAAGAAGCTAGTGGGCAGGCACAGCTAGGACAGTGGTCTAGAGGGCCACCTGGAAGCACAGCAGTAAAGGCGAAATAGAAGGGGCCTTCATGTGGGGTCCACGGCTATGAAGAGGATACTGGCCCTTTGTTCCCTGCACTTTGGAGAGGCCAGTGGCCCTGCCAGATACCTAGGAGAGGCAGTCAGGGCCAGAGGCCCCAGTCCAGGGACAACAGGACGTGTGTTCCATTGCTCCAAATCGGTACCTTCCGCAGCCAAGGGTTTGAGGGGTCCTCTCTGCACAGGTTTAGCAACATTAGCAGTGCAGGTAATAAAATGGCTTGTGAAACGGAATAAATCTCTGGTGGGCCGCTGTAAAGACCCTTGCAGACAGCAGGAGCTGAGAGTAGAAGTGTATGTTCATGGGGGAGGGGAGGGAGAGGCATGGAGGCCCAGCCTTGCAAGGAGTATCCAGGTCAAAGTAAAAGGTCGGTTACCTTCTACTAGTGCATTTCTGACACTTTTTGTCAACGCCACCACTCTGGCAGTCACCTGGGGTCGCACAATCCGAGGGAGTGTTACTGGATCCATTTGTATTGTCTGTCGACTCAGCCCCTCAGTCCACCTGAAAGCTCTCTCGTCTCCCCCTGCACACGGACACTGGGTCCAGCTGTGTGCTCTTGGGCAAGTTCCTTCCAGTTTTTTGAGCTGCAGCTTCCTTACCTGCTCAGTGGTGGCAATCATGCAAGGCTGCAAACATTCAGTGATACCTGTGTTAGGCACCTTCACATCCAAGTGGCAAATATACAGCGCATATGTCCCCACCCATAAACTGTGCCCCAAGGCAAATGCCCATCTGGTTGTAAGCACTCCGGTGGTGCAGCTAAAAAGATTCCATTGCTTTTTCACCAGTCTGCTTTAGTGCATTATTTTTCTCTCCAGAGAGAGAGAGAGACATTTGTACTGTACTGCCATTGGAAGGTGGTGCCACACTCACTGTCTGACTTCAGGGCAGACATGAAGCTGCTGAGTTGTTTATACCACAGGCTCTTCGTACACATTCTAAAACACATATTTTAAAATTAACTCCTAAAAAATGTCCAATGACAGCTTCAAGACATCTCAACCTCGAAGAATGGATACAGTAAATGGAATGTGCTCCTGGGCATGGGGCCAACAGCAGGCAGAAGACAAGATCACATATTTAAGATTGAAAAGAATTTGGAGCTATATAAGTAACATCTGTGCCTCAGCCCACCTGCCCATCAGATTTGCATCAAGGGCTAGAAGACATTTTTTACTGTAATTATAGTATATTCTGTATATTCCCCGACTGTAAAAAAAAAATGAAGCCAGGGGTATGCAGCAAACCTTATGATTACTGGTAGCTCAATAAAGACTTGAAATAAGGCATAATTTCAAAAAGTAAAAGGTAAACATTAGTTTTTGGTAGATAGGGCTCGTAATGCAAAAATGCAATAATTTAAAAGTAATTATAATTTGTTTTTTAAGCCTAAGAAAAGTGTTTCAGGAAGCATAAGTTGGAAGTAAAAGATATTATAAGCCAACTGCTCAGGGTTATCATGGGCATTTTTCTTTTATCAGTGCTTCCTTTAGACAAAAACTGTAAATACCAAGTCAAATTATATTTCCAAAAAATATGAACGCAATTCAAAGAAGAGTGTACAAATTCCAAGCACTTTGTTAAGAGTAGCAGCAGTTATGAAATCCATCCAGCTTGTGTTCGAAACCCAGCTCCCTCACTGGCCTTACATTTTCCAAGTCTGCGCATATTTCCTGGACTGCCAAGGAATCCGGAATCAATAGACTGGCCCAAGGAGCATTTCAAAGGCATGCTTGTGGACTGTATCAACTCAAAACATGCATGTGGAGAGGGCTTCATCCACCTCGTCCAGCCAGCCACTGCTGACCTCAGCCATAGTGGCAGTGGCTATCATCTCTGCCTCGTGATCTTGAGCCCAGGAACAACAAGGCCCGCACAGGAACTGCTGTGTCGCTGCCAGACTCGGGGAAAAGGGCCAAAGCTGATCCCTCCCAGCAGTCTACCTGGTTCCAGGCAGACAGCAAAGCTGGGAGGGCAGTTTCTGTTCAGAGGATGCAGTAGGAGGCCATACCCCTGCATGTCAGTGCCCTCTAATGGACATAGTGACAGCTCCAAGGTCAAGGTCACTCCGAAGTGAGCCACCAACACTTCCATGTTTCACAGCATCAAATGACAGATGTGCAGAAAAGCCTAAGGATCGTTTAGCTTAATTCTCAGGTTGTCTTTACAAGACTGAACGTGATGCTGGTAAGTACGATCGTGTTCATTTCTTAAATAACGGTAATGCTGCCAGCACGCTGTCTAGGATGCTGTCTAGGATGCTGTCTGTGAAAACTAGGTAAGACCTCTGATGCTACACGACCAAAAACACACAAGCCAGTCTATGTTCCCTGGTAATTCAGGACCCGAAGCATATTCAGAGAAAAACATACAAACAGCTGTCCATCCCAGCTACTGTCTGAAAGAGACAGTACACAGTGAGCGGTTTCGGTCATAACAAAGAGAGCCCCTTCTAAGTCATGTTTTATGCATATGAAAATGAAAATAAGCTCTTTTGATTCTATACTCAGTTAAAAATAACTATGATTACCTGAAACAAATGAAAACCAAAGGTACTTCTAAAATACTGCATTTGTTCTTTTTTTAATATAAAATCAGATTTTTTTCCAGTTGCAAAATATGAATTTTTCCATGCCCTACCCTACATTCCCTATCAAACCAAAATTAACCTAGTTTCATTTATTTTAGTTACTTCCTTGTTCAATCTGTTGGCTTTTATTTAAACCACTGGAGATGCCAATGTAGACAGAAATGGACCTAATGAATTTCTAGCTGTACTTTTAAGTAAGTGCTGCAGAAAGAAACATTTACCTGTATTTTGCCATGTATAATGTGCATCCACGGTTTTGTGTGCATTATACACAGGATTATCATACCCATTATTATACCCATGGTATGTAATCATTATACCCATGTATAATGAGCATCAGTATTTTCCCTCAAAAATTTGGGCAAAAAAGTGAGCAGTACACATGGCAGAACAGAGTAATCGGAACCTTCTTTATGATCAAATCAATGTTCTGTTAGTGATTCTAACAAAGGACAACTGATCAACCCAACAATGTTATTTCAAATTTACTGAATGTAAATAGGTTACCAAACAGGAGGCCTTCACTTAGATAATGTTCGTTTTTATTAAAGGCTGGTGTTCAATCAGCATTGCAGTAAAGTCACCTAATATTACACTTTAATGTAACTTACCCACAAAGTTTAAACTCACAAACAAAGAAAAGCTCTGAGTACATGTTACTGGCCTCCACATACTCATCCTATGTTAGGCTGTCTGGCACTTTTTTGCCCCAAAAGCTCAGAGTATATTTTACTCCTGAAGCCAGTGTCTCAGTCGTGTTCTCTGCCCTGAAGGAGGCCAGGCCACCTGACCCACTGCACAGAGAAGGCACGAGACCTGGGCTGGCTGGGAAGAGCGGGCTCCAGGCTGCTAGGAGGTGTTCTCTCCCTTGCTTTCTCCGGTTCCATTTATCCACTCCTAAGGTGACGGGCTAAACTTCAAAATGTTTTTTTTTTAAGTCTCCTTAAATAGCTATTTTCCTTCACTCTTGGGTGGGCAATGGCAGCTGCTGAGAAAGTCCTTTCCCTAACACCTTTTGAAAAAGCCCCTTTTCCAGCCCGGAAAGCCTCACTTAAGTAGTCCTTCCTCAGTAACAGGTCAATTCAATTTTACTCTTTGATTCGCTCATAAATGAAGCATCCCACTCAGGTCAATACTGACGAAGGAGTTAAAAGTCCACTAGGCTTCTGGGAGCCTCACCAAGTCCCTTGACTCTTTGGAGGCTCTGTCATATTACCTGGAAAATGAGGGGCTGGGCCTGACGTGCACGACACGGCTTTTGCCGTGAAAAGAAACAGACATGAAAGTGAGCATGCCTCCGTGGGCTGTGGGGGCTGAAGGGAGGAGGAGGACCCTAGGTCCAGCACTCTCAGCTGCCTGACAATGACGACGGTCTCCCCGTGCCGTCCCCCACTCTTCCTTCCTCTCCACTGGAGCCAGGAACGCTCGTTCTCCATTCATTGCATTTCAAAAGTAAATTAAGTCTGTCCTAAATATATATAGTTATTCTTAATATGGAATATCTTTTTTTAAAAGTGGTTTCTAGAACATTCCAAAATCTACTAAGCCAAATCACTTGGGAAAAAAAAGCTATCAAAAAAACAAAACCCCCCTGGCTGGTGTGGCTCAGTGGACTGAGCGCCGGCCTGCAAACCAAAGGGTCAGGGGTCAATTCCCAGTCAGAGCACGTGCCTGGGTTGCAGGCCAGGTCCCTAGTGGGGACACAAGAGAGGCAACCATTGATGTTTCTCTCCTTCTCTTTTCTTCCTCCCTTCCTTTCTCTAAACAGAAATAAATAAAATCTTTTTAAAAAGTCCAAAAATCAAAAACAAAACCCCTCAAAAACCCCCAGTGAACTTACATACAATGAACATACGGTACAGAACCAAAATGCTCTGCGTTGTTGCAAGAGCTACTTCTGTTTAACTAACAGATGCTCCTATGAAATGTCACTCCATGCACTTTCTTGACTGAAAGGAAGTGTAGGTGAAACCCATGAAGAACGGCTCACAAAGAGGTTAAAAGGCTTTTAAACTTTTACATCATCCGTCCATCTTTTAAAAAATAAATCACTAGTTCTGGTATTAACCTAATTTTAATTACGTAAGTACATAGAATTTCTTAAGGAAAACAAAGAAACTTAGAAAGAAAGAGGGAGGGAAGAAGAAAAGTAGGTAGGTTATTATTAAAATAAAGTCTTACCTTGGATATTCCCATAAAACCCTAACCAAACAAACCACCCCTCTACCAACATTGGTTAATCCTTTAGTAATTTTCTAAACATTTAAAAATTATTTTTTATTCTTAGTTTAGAAATGAATATAAAATAGTCTGAAGTTGTCCAGAGAATTATCTCCCTATGCCCAGGTAATCTTATCTGGGAAGATGAAGTTATTATGTATAGACTAAGTCTACTTGTTGAGCTATATATATAAATATATATGCACACACAAGTATGCATTATGCATGCCTTAATCCAGCTGATCCTCGGGCACTTTCCTCACAGGGGGCCCTGGCAATGGGCTGGCACTCAATGAAAGGGAGTCCCAAGCTGTCTAGGGTTTGGTCTGGGCTCTGCCTACTCCTTATCATCCCCGCTTTAGCAATTGTATCCTCAAGGGCTTGATGGCCTCAGCTCCTCGCTCACTTTCGATTTACCCCAGTCACCTGGGCTCCTGCACTCTGTGTTCTTGTATTGTATCCGCTCTGAGGTGGAGGTTCACCCATTTTCCCACTTTCTCACCTCCTACCATTGAACAATCAGCTCTTTCCAAGCTATGGTTACTAAAGTTACTCTGACAGTCATGTCTCTTCTGGGTTCACTAGGACAAAAGATAATTAAAGCCAGCTCCACACAAACCAGGAGCCGTGATTAGCCTCGATCTGCTGTCAGCAGGTTACCAACCCCAAACGCTTGCCCTCCAGGACTTCCTAATTCTAACTGTAAAACTCTCATAAAAGATAGCAATCCGTCAGAATCTAAACCATTCTTATCAAGAGCCACAATCGGAACTGTGACCATGGGAATGTGAACAGAAGAGAACGTTAAATAGCTGGGGTTATGTAATGAGTCTGATGAGTGGGATGAGAAAAACCCACCTTCCTGACTCTATGAGCAAAGGACAAATGAGGTTCAGGAACCTTCACTTAAAGGGCTAGGTCCAGTGTCTGTGGTGGCACCTAGATTGAGCCCGAGTCAGCCACCATGGGGAAATGGCTTTTACTGGCAAAGGATGGCAGCCTAGGACCCAGGTAAATCTGAAATCGCTTCCCTGTAGACAGGAAGAGCATTTCTTTGCCTCTTTGGCACATCCTGACTTCCCTCTCCCTCTGAGAACTCGCCAGTTAGGACCCTCATTTTGCATTCAAGTGGCAAAATCTTTAATGTTTCAAAGATCTCGAGCTGCTTGCAAAAATCCCACGCACTGAAATTATCCCTTCTTTCCTAAATCCCTCACTCCCCAACATCAATCAAAGCTCCTGTTTCTTCAGGAAGATCCCCTAGGTGGATTACTTGATTCCAATAAGGCCAACCACCCCACCCCCCGTTCCAGAATAAATAAGGAAATTTTTAGTCCAAAAGAGTCTTATAGCAAAATTGGGGAATTCCTTCAATTCCTTCATTTACTCATTAACTCACTCAACAAATACTGAGCATCTAGTCTATCCCAGGCACTTGGGAAACACCAGAGAATAAAAAAACACAGAACAGATCACTGTTCCTGAGGACCTTACGTTTCTGCTAAGATTTCTCCATGGCTGGCATGGATGTCCACAATGGGAACTTCATCTGTATTCTTACGTAGAGTCTGGCTCATCACACCACAACCAGAGCAATCTTTCTAAGGCAAGTAGCATCATGTCATCCACCCCACACTGCCCACAGTATCAAGTCAAAATGCTCTGCCTACAGGCTCTTCACAGTGTGAACCAAGATGAGGAAATGGGAAACGCACTCACTCTTCAGCAGGTTGGCTGTGAGCATCAAGTGAGTGTTAAGAAAGGACAGACACTTACAGGTCAGCGAGCGCTCACAAAGCACCAAGATGTGCTAGATGTCATACCGAGGTTCCCTCACAGCCACACACAAGTAACTCCAGGCCCTGACACCAAGTCACAGCCCTCAGTCAAGGTTTGCTGTGTCCCTGCAATGATGTCCTAAATCTTACAGCAATAAGTCCCAACGGTTCATCGCAGAGGTCACCTCTCCTGCAGCAGCCCCAGCTCATGCCTCCCCACCTCTCCACACAGGGCCACCTGATGCTCTTTGATTAGGCCCTGCCCTTTCGTGTCTGCTCTTTGCAATTCCTGTTGCCCATTCCTCAACTTACTGACCTTCTTCTACCCATCCTTCAGAGATCAGTTCCCATGAAGCCTCTCCTGGTATCCAGCAACTGCTACTTGCAATTCTCTTACAGGACTCGTCATTGTCCTGGTTTACTAGACCCTTGACGTTTGAGAAGAATACAGACAAAACTCTCGGGAACCTCCAAATTTGTACAAGTCGCTCACTCTAGATCTGCCCCCTTAGAACACACATACAAGGTAGGCAGACAAGAGATGAGGGTAGCCGGTCTCACTTACACTCTCACTCTGGGAACACCCTGGTGGGCGTGACTCAAACCGAACAACGTCAGTGCCAAATCTGAGCGTGCTGTGGTCTACTTTATTAGACTATTAAACCATCTACTCTTATTTGATTAGAACTCCTTGAGAAACGCTGATATATTCAACATACATACTTCTGTACCTCTCAAAATGTGACACATTCAATTAAGATACTGAGGGAAGAAAAGGAAGTGTAGACGAGAAGAATCTAGTGTGGACCAGATCTGTCTGACTGTCTTCTCA
The DNA here is from genome assembly GCA_007922815.1 of Macrotus californicus. Taxonomy (NCBI): domain Eukaryota; kingdom Metazoa; phylum Chordata; class Mammalia; order Chiroptera; family Phyllostomidae; genus Macrotus; species Macrotus californicus. Next base: position 193,319 of record VMDR010000114.1, on the reverse strand, counting down.
CAGTCTTAGTTGTTGTTGGCCCAACATGAACCTGGAGGAAGTTCTTTAGGAGATAATTCATCAGGGGTGAGCTACCACACAAGAAGTGCTGCTGGGGAAGCGAGAGGTTCTTTTAGGGAAAGGTCTCCCTTTCTGAGGGGCTTCTTTTGGGGGAGCCAGCCGGCACAGGGCAAGTCACCTCACCTGTGAGTTCGATTCCACCCATCCAAGAGGCAGGCGGGCTAAACTGGTGAATCAAAAGACACGTTTGATAGAACCTGCTTCCCAACTATCACCCCATTTGAATGAATACAACAAAAATAAAGTATCCTGCTATAGTGCACTAAAGCACACGCTAAATTGGAAACCACCACTTAGCAGTTACCCAGCCACTCATGAATTCAACCCAACATCCACTGAGCGCTGCTCTAACAGCAACCAGAAGGCAATGGGGATGCGTACTATTTGACCATGAGGCAGTATGGCCCAAAGATTCCTGACTTTACTTTTAGGTTGGCAATGACAAAGGTTAATGCTGACTATCTGTTAGTAGCTAGCACACACGTGTGTGGAGCAAGTCTTCAGCCAGCCCTCCCACCTGTCCTTTGATACGGACAACGGCCAAGTGTTATGTAAAGTGGCTTCTCCTGCCTCCACACCACAGCCCCCGACCCCCATCCCAAACACCTTCCATAAAGAAATGACAAAATTGCCTTTGCTTGTTATGAAAAAAAAATTAACCACTAAGACAAAATTACTCATGTTTCAAAAACCAAATGCCCCTGCCATCCCCACCACTCCGTTCCTGCTGAGCTGCTGGCAGGCTCTCTAGCATCCATTCTCCCAAGCACTTTTTTTCAAACATGTGCGTACCCTCCAGGAGGCCTGTTTTCATTGAAATGTCATCATTCCACACCCACTGTGTGCTAAGCTGCTTCTCTATTTTCTTCTCAGCAGCGTGTGTAGATGCTTCTTCCTCAACCAAAACCACCAGACAAAAGCTTGTGCTCCAGCTGGCTTACTATGTTTCTGTGGATTTTGACTGTTTTTGTCTTTACAAATTTATTTCTGTTGATGGCATCTTTCTGAAGTACTACAGTTTGTTCTCACTTATTCTCAGCTTACCTCTCCCACTCCTGCTCAATATAGCGAAAACTTTCACGTGCTGTAACTTCTCCAGTTTCGAAAACACAGTTTTGTTTCTGACACCCTGTGCACCCCTTCAAGGTAAAAGACTTTGCTCCATCTTGCAACTTTGCTCCTGACTTCCCAAGTCAAGCCCGCAGAGCAGTTTCCTGTACGCATAACAAGTCCAAACCATTCCCGATGATTTAATCAACAAAACCTTTCCCTCCAGAGCACCTACCAGTGGTCTACGGAGGGCTAAGCCTTACGGGTTCTGCAGACGCTCTCTCCTGCTGACACCCCACCCAACCAGCTACTCTCAAGGAGAACAGCTAGCTGAAAGAAGTGGCCTCATTATTGTCATAACTACCTTTGTAATGTAACAGTTAATATTTGCTGTTTTCAAATTCAAGTGCATTAAGTACTTGGTGCCAAATTAGACTAGACTCCTCAGCCTAGTCCCACAGGCTGCCTTTCCTCATGCCTCCCCCTGACATAAACAGTCCAGTGGCTTATTTTTCCACGGCTGGGGCCCCCAGGAGCCTTTGGCAGTGGGGGTGAGAAAGGAGGGGGACACCCTGCTGCCGCTTCGGACACAATCCACAAGTGTGTCGGTCCACGGATGTGTAATGAATGCTCGATCCAACAGCCAGAGAGGCGGGCAGGAAAACCCTGTAATAGTCACTTTTCATGGCTGGTGAAAGTTTTTGGACAGTTAAGGAAAACTAGTATTCGTGTTCCCAACCTTACCATTTCAGTTCGCACAGTAACTCCTAGACTTGGACTCTTCCCCTCACTCCTCGCTCTGTGTTCTTTCCCTGGCAATTATCTTCTTGGACTAAAACAACACTGTCAAGAAGCATGAATCACATCACACCCATGATTCCTGAGGCACGCTGTACATGCAACCTTCAGAGAACTCAAAAACCGTACGTAGAATCAAAGCATAGTATGTGAAAATTAAAAACTATGGCACAAATAAAAGAATTGTGAACTCACCAGATTCCCATTGCGCAGAGAAGGGCGGTGAATACCGTGGAGAGTATGTGTTTATCAGAACACAGCATGACTTTCCACAACCTCAGCCCACTCAGCAGAAAACCCTCTCACCTTCAGATGATACTGGGGAGAGTGAAATCTGAGCTCCTACGTGTCTGAACAAAGCGCCCAGGCTCTCGGACGCTCAGGAAGAGCGGTGTGTCTATCACTGTGGCTTCCAGCCAACTCCCCTGGATGCCGTGCACCCCCTAGGATTCCTCATCCCCAGAGTTGACACCTCGTTCACACCCTTTTTCCCCCTCTGTTTCAGAGCAAGGATACCACTATTATCTTACTTATCACTGAAGCGTAGTTGTACTTTATATGTCCCCCAGTTTTAATACTCAAAACGCTGGTAGCGGGACAGCCCTCCCTGTTCCACACTAAGGAGATGAACCGTGTGGGAACTGGGCTTATTCCTATTTTTTATCACAACAATGACAAAAGGGATGTCAACTGCTTAGAAATGAAGAGTCATGAAAGGCCACTTTTCATTAGGTAAACAGCTATTTATTAAGTGCCTACTGTGCACTCCAGACTACCAGGTGGAATGGAAACACGATTAGCTGATAGTTGAAATCATGGAAGAGCGGATAGACCTTACACTGTAACGGCACCGTGGGGCAAGCATCACTGCATTATTCCCACAAATAAACATAACTGTAAATGATCTGTCTCAAGAACAAAACTCAGAGCCCTCCTCCCCCGTTAAGGCCCAGCATCATCTCACCTCTTTGGTGCATACGAGGTAATCAGTGGCTAAAAACAGCCTGTGCAGGCGTTCTCGGGAGCTGCGTGTGTTCTACTGTGCATTTTGTGTTCTCCCATCATCATCCCCTACCCACTCCGTCAGCAGAGACAAACCCTGTGTGAGACCCACTCAGTTAGACTCTCCCTTCAGCACGCTCGTTCCCTAGGCAGCAGCAACGCATGGAACTGACCTGCTGGACATCCTGCTGGAACACGCACAGCTGCAGCCTCTGGTGCAGCCGCACCTTGCGGTGCTGCCAGATGTTCTCAAGCTGCCGCTGGTGGTGCAGCACCTCGTGGATGACATCGAGGACGTGGTGCACGGCCTTGGAGTAGTTGGCTGAGGCTGTCAGGGAATCGGAGCTGCCGGGGGTCAAGGGCCGCTGGAGCTTATCCAGGAGTGACTTCCCATCCTGGCTCACCTGCCCGCAGAACAGAGGCGCGATTAAAAACAAGCGATTACTCAAGACCTGCCGCTCTGCCCAGGCCATGCTGCAGGTTCTGTCCTCAGGTGTGTGCACACACACTGGTGTGTACACACACTCACACACAAACATAAGCCATAGCTTTACTCAAAGGCATATTTTGTAGAGAACAAAAAGATATATTTAGAACAAATCCATCGGCTAACCGAAGACACCACAACTCCACAGGTGGTGAAACACTGGGTTCAAGGAACACTCGTTATCACAAAGCACTGTAGTAACCCTGCTCTCAATGAATGAACACAGCATCTGGCCTTAAGTGACGTAAGTCAGCGGGTATAAAACTGCATTGCTACAATGTCCTCAAATTTAAATTTAAAAGTAAGAATTTTCTCTTGAGATATTGTTAGAAAAAAACAATCACAGTGGAGTGAAATTTTAACGTTGAATCTTGAAACCTCATTTTTTAAAAAATCAGTAATGTAGCCTAAGCAAGGAATATGTACGTAAACTTTCTGACGTGGCTGGATAGCAATTTTACTTCACAAAACAAAAAGAAAACTTTAAGGTGCCATTTTATTTGCTTCATCAACTTTAAGAAGTGATGTTAATGAAAACGTCAGTTTTTGAAAGACTTCAGTGCTGCTATTACGGCAGTCGACTATCAAAGTACAGTTAAATGAGCGGCACTCAGACTAGCTAAAGGAAAGAAACGATGAGGGTGGAATATGGAAAGAAAAGCATTATGTATTTTTCATTTTTAAGAGATTCTTAAAACTTAGGAATGATGAAGCCAGATGTGGCAGAAAAAACACGTCCGACGAGACAGTAACACACACACACCAAGTAACTGGGCTGTGTGCTTCAGCGGGCTCCTCACAGTGAGGCCTCCGCCACACGCCTCGGCCTCAGACCCTCGCGAATCTGCGAACCCCCTGGGATCCCACCAAAGGGCGGAACACACAGGGGCCTTGTGCACACACACAGACAGGACTCAGCAGCAAGCCCTCCAGGAGAGGGGTGGGGGAGGGGTCACGGGGGAGGGGTGAATGGGATGGGCAAACACAGGAAGCCTCTAGCAAGGAGGGAGGTCGGGAGGCCAGTGAGAAGCCTGAGGAATTTTCTAATCTCTTCCTTTAATCCTCTTACAAAGCTGTCATGCTGGAATGTAACATTTTTTCCCCACACCTGATCCTGACATCTTTGTTGGAGGTGCTGCCTATAAAGGCTGTTCTTCATAGATTAAAACTGATCTAATACATCAAAATGGCAAAAGTTAAGTGGAAACAAGCCAAGCTGACATAACCAAAGATCAGAGATAAAAAAAAGAACCAAATGCACCACTGAGTTAGGGCCAGGCACATGTAAAAACAAAACAGTGGAAATGTAAGTCTTCTAAAGCAGGGACACCCCAGAAGTCACTGGAATTTGCACGGGCATTTCTGACAAGTGGCTGGAAGAAAGGAGGCACAGTGAGTGATTCAGGGGGCGGGGCACAGAATTACTGTGATGGATTCAGAGAGGCAGGATAGTACTTTAAAATGGTGAAAGTGTCCTGCTTTGGTAACTACCTGAGCTAGGCACCATTTAACATATAAACACGAAGTTCTTTTTTCTTTTTCTTACCTACCCTAACATACACTGATTTTTTCTGGGAACACATTTACTGTGTTCACCAAGCAGGCAGAGCTTGGTTTTGTTTGGAACTTTACAAGAGTTGCTTACTACTTCAAAATACCAGCACGATAATTCCGGTCTCGGTATTTGAGTCAACAAGTCTAACTTACGTCCAGTCTGCATGTGGAGTTGCCATACTCACACCGGTTTTCCATGCCCAGCACCTGAATATCTATTTTTTCTCTTCCATTGTGCAAACACTTGCATAGACTAAAACATTTACAGACTAAAACACAGTTTATCATAAGTCACCTTTATTTCGCCTCTAATTTACACTGCAGCATATATGTAATATATGTATGAACATATACAAAGTTTATGTAAAGATAACCACCCATGCAGGCACCATAACGTTTCTGTTAGACAATGGGGCAGTGCATCGCTTAGGGCTGAGAACCAGTGTTCCAACTCGCACACTTCACATTGTACAGAGCCTTGAAGAAACTCCTTACGGATGTTTCCTCTACGTTTTAGTCCTTGTAGGACACATAAACAGGAAATGTACACCAGAGCATGATTTAGTGAACGTGTGTCACAGGGACATAGATCAGAAGGTGTGGCAGAGACTGACAGCTGCCTCCGCAAACGCACTTGCCACTCGGTAGCCAAACCCCTACAGGCAGGAACAGTAGTACCGCAGGTGTGCAACTGTATTCCCCAGCCTTGCTTTCAAACAGAAGTGGCCGATGTGCAGAACTAAAAAGTGTTGAATGCGACTTCCAGAAAAACGGAATAGGAGGCTGAACGTGCTGTGCTCATTCCTCCTGGCCTCTTTCTCCTCCCTATTGCCAAAACCTTGGTGTAGATGGCTGGACTTTCAGCAGCTATTCACAACCTCTGTGGTCACCTTCAGGAGGCAGCCTGCTAGGTAAAAGTGGCAACGAAAAGTCAAAAGGATCCAGAGATCCTTGTACTAACAGAGCCACCCCGCCAGCCCCGAATGCTAGCCCTGGGACCTCTATGCGGGCGGAAAGCAAACCTCTATCTTAAGCCACTGTTTTGGATCTTGAACCAGCAACACAAGATGACAAACAGGTTCCCGGCCCTCACCAAGTCTCCGAAGACATCCTTGTGATACCATTCACATTCAACTGCTGAGAAGGAAAGAGTAACCTAAGCAAGAATATCCCAGTGATTATGGAATAACGTCTCTGATGTCTCTGTACCAGCTCGAGAGAAGACGCTATTCCAGGTACAGAACATCACGCTGCTCCTGGTGGAGGGGTGGTGAGGACAGCAGAGTGTGAAATCACAAATACCTTAACAAAAGACAACGCTTTAAGCCAAGCTTTACCTTTGGGGAACCCCTAAGCAGGGATTAGAGGGTCTCTGTGGGTGCTACTGCTGGCACTGCCACTTAGCAGTAAAGACGCAGCAGAAATAGCAGGAAACACATTTGCAAGAACACACATATGCACCCATGAAGACCAGACAGGGTGCACCTCCAAAGGCATGCTCAGATACTGCATTTCTCGAAAAAATCTTTCCTTTAATTCCATTTTACTTCAGTGTAGCTTTCATAGATTTGTCAACTTAAGAGGTATTATTCAAGCACATAAAGGATATCATATATATTTTAGTAAGTTTTAGCAAAATATCTTTTCAAGTACAGTAGTATTATGTAGGGAAAAATATGCTAGAATTTTATGAAGACCACTGTTTTATTTTATAGAGATTTTTAAATGGTACAGAATAACCAGGAAAAAATTACTAAAGAAGAGATTGAAAAGTATATAGTGGCCCAAAATATTTATACACAATTTAAGTACCAAAACAAATAATACATATAAGTTTATGGTATGTGAAGCAGTTTTGATTTTTTTTGCTATAGAACCACGTGAGTTAATCTGCTTAAGTCATATGTTTGGCCTAAAAATGTGCATCTGGCCTTTAGGCAGCCCGTCCCTGTCCACAGAGGCCTGTGGGACAAACAGCTGCAGGAAAGAAAACCAAGCTGTATTATCAAAGAGCAGGACTTACCTTCTGTAATTTCTGAGCCGATCAAAGTGGCTCATTTTTTCAAGACTGCTCTTTGCTTTTCTTGGAACATAGTACTTGGGGCCTTGAATGGTCATGGAAGTGACATTTCACAAAGATTAACTCACATTTTATAAACATATGAGTTAATACACTCAAGTACCAAAATGAGTGAAGACAAAAATTCAAGTCCTAACTAAAGTAAAAGAAAGTGATTAAAGTTTAAAAGGTTACCGTGCCCAAGGTATGCTTGCTCCTAACACTGAAGAAGAAACTTCTAATCACAGCTGCACATAAGGTTTGTGGTCCGAATTCCTGTACATCACCCTAAAAACACCGCACTGACCTCCCCAGAGACACGCCTGTTCTTATTTCTGGAACTTGGGTCACTGCATTCCCCACCGAACCAGAGCACAGGGGAGTCTCCAGCGGGAACGGCCTTCACTTGCACAGAGCAAGCACGTTGCTCCGAGCTCAGAAAATGGTACTTGGAGGTGACTGCTTAAAGGTGCAAAAACCACCCCCCAAAGACCAACTAAGGCCTGCGACAGGTCGATGAGGTCGAAACGTGCTGTTGTAGATCTCAAAGTGCTAGGAAATGTTCTTCCAGAGGCAGAACCCAGGTAAGCAAAATACATAAAGGCATGGTCAGAAATGACTAGACTCAGCCTGTCATAAAGAAACTGTGGTCCTTCAAAACCTTTCTATGCGCTGACTCGGACCAGTGCCTGTTTCGGGTTTTCGCAGGGCTTGGTTCGCTCTGGCTGACAGAGGACACACCTCCACACTCAGCCTGGAAATAGTTTCACAGCCACCACTACGCTTTCCAACTCTTATGCAATTATTCTAAAGAAAAAGGTTTTAGCAAAGCAGGAAAGACTGACAAAGGCATCAGCACATGAGTACCTAGCTTACTTCGTAGCTACAAGAGACACTCCTCAGCCAGACAAGGGAACACTTCGTCTTTGAGGAAGGAGGTTAAACCCATCTTAACAGGGCTGCACCAAGAAGCTCCTACCAATGACACAGGCCACAAAGTGCCCTACTGTTTCCGTACTCCCTCATGCGAGGCCCCTCAGTGAGGCCCCTGGGAGAGGAGGGGGAGCATCCTTGCCTTCTGAGCTTTGGGCTCCCCTCTGAGGTGGTTCTTTCCCTAGGCAAAGGTCTCAGAAATCACCTTGTAGAGGTATAGCCTATTTCTTTCAGGTATTGGGTTTCTTACTCAAAACCAGGTCAATCCAATTCTGTTTGATTCAGATACCTCTGAGATTATCAGAAAGGAAAAACCAAAACGACCAAAACCAGAAACTGCTGGGGTAGTTAAGTCAGACGTGTGCAGAGAACACGTGTGCTCTGCAGATTCCACTTGGGCTTGACCTTTTTTGCTCCTGCACTTCAATCCCTTGCAAGGCCTCGCGTTGAGTCCTGGGGGAGGGAGAGAGGCTGCTGCGTGGCCTGTTGGCTCTGACGCTGTGCCAGACGTCGCCTGCAGCACCTGCACATTTCTTAAAGCTGCAGCACTGAATGCGGCTGTGCGGCAGCCGCTTCATAGTCGGTCCTCTGCAGACGAGCTTCCACACATCAGATACGTTACTTCAGTCCATTCACTACCCGGATGACTCACTTCACTGTTTGTTTTTCTCCCATGCTAATGACACAGATTGCGCCATCACCCACTTATCCAGTGTTTTAGAAAAGGAGCTTGACCAGCTTTGCAGGCAGCAAATCAGTCACTTCCACAAGGCCCTGCTGGAGTGTGCAGTAAGTCAGCACATTTGTTAAATCGAGAAAAACTGATGCAGAAACTACACCCTGGAGTCACACTGCATGGGTGTGGACCAAAGCCCATGTGGGACTTCACCTTTCTCCCCCAAGAACTGCCGTCCAGGTGCCTGGACGCGGTACACACAGTCTTACCTCACAGTTCAAATCCTCGGTGTTTAGGGTTACAGGTCGGCATGGGTGTGCTGAGATAACAGCATTTGCATGAATTTCGTTTGTTGAAAAAGTAGTTGATGAGTGTGCTTACTTAAAATGTTAAAAATAACCACTCTACATGCTGTTGCTACAACTGTAGCTTCTCCCAGATGTCCACATTGCTTCACAGTCCTGGGATCGACTACATCAGACACCATGACCCCTGACCTGGCAAGCTGAAGCAAGTGAATGTTTACGAGGCACAGGTACGCTCCTGTTGCTAAAATACAAACAGAAACAACGTGGGACAGGTCTAATTAAAACACAGAAAAGCAGGTGTTTGGGTCTTGGAAAAAAGTGGTGGGAAGGTTTCCCACTGCGAACTTGTATCATCAGAGCCTGGAAACTATAGGCACTGTTTAAAGAGAAAAATTGTGGGATGGAGGGAGGAGAGAAGAGAAAAAGGAAGAGCAAGACTTGCCTGTAAAATCCCTACTCGTAAATGACCCTGCATCCACAGCAGGGGCACAGTGACCTTTCTGTGGGATGGGTGTCCCCTGAGTCACCCACAACCCTGTAGCACAGGGGAAGGCATGTGTCTTGGTGTGTCATCTGTGAAGCATCGGTGTCAGTCACTGACTCACTGAGGGAAACTACTGGATATGGAGATTCACTGGCTGGGTGCAGGTGGGGCAGAGCATGCAAAGCTGCCCTTCTAACTAGCGCATCCTAGTTCAAAAACCCCTGATTTAGGACAGAAAAAAATCACTTAAAAACCATGAGTAGACCTTCCCTTCCATCTTTCTTCCCCTCCCCTCCTGGCCTGGAAAAAATGGTGCCAGGGTCTGAGACAGTGAGAGGTGGAGGTACCAGGCTTTCTAAGGAAGTGGGGAGGGGGTGTCACTCAGAGAGGCCAGATAGAAAGGTTGGGAGAGTGAGCAAGGACACTAAACAAATGAGTGAATATACTGAGGATAAAGGGAGCCAGTTTTGTTGCTGTCTGAGAAGGAATGTATAAACAGAATGGGAAAACCTGGAAAGAACCCCGAGGTACTAAATTAGAAATGGAAGTACCAGTTTTAAAATAGAGAGAGACACAGATAGGTATAGATAGATGTGGATGGATGGATGGATGGAAGGAAGGAAGGAAGGAAGGAAGCAAGGATAGATATCAACATATGTATCTCCTGACTCTGTCGGAGGACTGAGCAGCACGGACACCCCCCACCCAGAGCGAATAAGCCTTCGTGAGCACCCAGATCCAAAGTTTCTAAACACCACACGGTACAGCACAGGAAGCTACAGCTTCTTGGTGAGACGGCTGATTCCAGGGATGAGGCAGAGAAAGGGGAAGATGAGCCTGGCAACAGCTTGTTATGCTAGAAAGTAATGCTCAAATAATGATAAGAATATATATTTTGAAAAAAAAAAACACAAAAAGGGGCTCCTGCTTGCCAAATGTGGATAATTTAGGCATCAGTACAGAGTATTAGATTATATATAACCTGTTGAATATAAAAGGATTTTTATAAATCCATACTGAAACAGAATGAATGAATGAATGAATAACTAGATAATTAAGAAAATAAAGCTCTTCCTTACGGTAGAAAAGGCCACCTAGTAAACCCAGAAGGAATAATGGAAATTAACGATCAGACAGCCATCGCCGTGGCAACTGACATAGGCAGGACTCACCAATGGATGCTAAGGCCGCAGGGAGAAGTCTGATGAGGAACAGGTGCTGTTCTATCAGTGCATCCCTTCTGTGATGAGTATGCTCATCACAGACAACTTTTTCAATGGTGATTTTCCATTGCAGACACCAACCTTATCAAAAGGTCAAGGTGAACATCACCCGTGACAGGGTCTGTATCCCGGGACCCTGCTGTGACACCCCAGTCTGCCCGTAAGGAAAACTGAATGGGGAGGGACACTGGGGGTCATCCTATATGCAGAAGGAGAGGCCTGTGTTCTCTAAGACTATCAAAGACACGAGGCAGAACAAGACTAAAGAAAGTCACACTGGGCAGGAGACATGTCCACCACTGTAATGGGTGCTGCTGGGCACCATGCAGGGCTGGGAAAGAGAGAGAAAGAGATACAGTTGGAAGAGTGGGAACTATGAACGGGTCTGTAGGCAGGGCAGCTGTGAGGCGCCAGCACTGATGTGCTGACTGGAGAGATGGGGAAGGAGGGAGAGAGCAAAGCAAATGTGAAATCTTAAAATGCAGACAGTCTGGGTCAAAGGGGTGTGGGCTTCTGTTCTAACACTTCCACAGCCTGAGACCATTTCAAAATTTAAATGGTTTAAAAGGCAAATAGAAATTCACTCTGTTCTACTGAGAGTCTTTTCCATTCATCTAGTTCAAATTACTGTCTCCTTGAGTACATAGCCCAAGGACTAAAAATTGTGGCTGAAGACCCCAGCCTGGGAAGCCATCTACCTGCCATCAAATTATGAGTACCAATTTAAAATCTAACGAGTCTGCACCACAGGTAATAAGTTTCCGTGTCAAGATGCCCCATTTTCATGGAATGCAGTTGTAACAGTGAGAAAATTCTGCACTTCACTAGCTGGAAGTACCCAGGGCAACAGGCAGACGGAACGGGCCAGCTAGACCAGAGCCGGTCAGGTCACACTGATTCTGGGCAAGTCACGCAGGCAACGGCAGAAGCCCAGCTCCGGCAGACCCCCTTGTGAGCTCCCAACCCCTCAGCGGTCTGCGACCTGCAACTGCAACCAGAGAGCGTCTCCTGGGGCTGTCCTTCATAAGTAGACGAGTGAAGGCCTCCTTATGCCGTGGATGACAGGGTCATTCCCTTTCTGAATCACAGGTCAAAATCGGACAATGCAGAGATGGCGCACTCGGGGGCAGGACGCTTTTGGAACTCACAAAACCCTCATGAACCAGCGCAGTACAAAATGATAGATCTGTTCAAATTTCATTTCTACCATAAAAAAGACTAGCTACTACTTGCTTATATAGTTCCCATTCAACTAGATAATCAAACTAGTTAATAAACACTGGATGCAGAATTCTGAAGCAAAGTATAGAGGTGGCTATTTTTTAATTCTACAGACAACATGAAAGAGTGCCAAAAAAGATAAAGGGATCTTGTCAGGCAAAGGTGGCTAGAGAAACAAACATGTAGATATCAACCTCCATGGGAAGGAGGTCTGACCACATTCCAAAGCATCAGAAGGCTTTAGTTCCCCCTTGGGCACTCAGGGGTCAGGCAAGGACAGCAGCTTGGGAAGCAGGAAGCGCCAGACTGAGAAGCAAATGGCCAGTCTCTCCCCCATCACTTTCACAGTGGCTATGGTTCACACAAAGCACGACTTGGGTTTAAAGATTTACTAAATATCTACTCTGTGCCCAGCCTTCTGCCAGTGGGCCGGAAACATTTTCCCACGGAGGCCTCCCATGGACCTTTCCCACTAGCGTGCACAGTGTGACAAAGGTTCATTATTGAAGGAGGGTGGGGAAAGCCCTGGGAAAAGCGAGCACGCACAGAATTCCTACACACTCCCACTCACCTCCAGGAATTAACCCATGTAATGAAGGCAGGCTGGCCCGAAGGGCCATATAATTGTGATGTGACCAAGAGTGACACGCCTCAACCTTTCTGCGGTTGTCATCGTCACTGTGCCTAGCATGTGATATGACACCAAGGCAGCTGAGAACATGAAGCCGGCCTGCCTGGGCACACATTCCAGCTCCACCTCCTAGAGCTCTTGACCTGGCACAAGTCACTTCATCACTGAGCCTCAGTTTCCCCTTTTGTAACAGTGGGGTTAATAATACTGCAAGCCCCAGAGTTGGGAGCATTAAATAAGTGATTATATAAAGTCCTTACAACAAAGCCTGGCATGGAAGAAGGTGACAGAAAATAGAGTAGAGCAATTATATGAAATAATTCACCCTAAAACAATAAAGAAAACACCAACAATGAGATTTCTAAAACGGCCAGTAGCTGTACATACTTGGAAGAAAACAATGGGCACCTTGCAGTCCAGAACATGAAGCTGCATCGGCCTTGCCTCTTTTCCAGAAAGTTTCATTTGGGAGGGTTAAATGAAGTTTGGCTAGACTGAATAGCATGCAAATGTGTATTTCCTAAATATATGTAGACAAGAAGACTGGAAATTCACTTACGTTAGCAGATGAAAATCTAAGCCCTCTGAAGGAAACCCACAAATGTGGCAGGGCCATGAAGACCTTTGCTCACAGCCCACCATCCTCTGTTCCTCACCAGCTTTCATGCCCTACTCAAGTTCAAAAGTTACAATACAATGGTAGTTTCCACTAAAAAATCAAGTGATTTTCTAGGCTAGCCAAAATTTCCATTTTTTCCCCAGCTTTCGTGCTATGACACAAAATACTGCTGCTTTGAGGCTGAAGTTGAACTGACTGCTCACCTCAGAATAAGCCAGGGTGATGTGCTCATATATTCCCTGGTGGTGATGAATGGCGTCCTCCAGATCCTGCAGCTCCGATGGGAGGTCCACCTCCCCACAGGCTTTGCACCACGAGTCCACGTTGCTCATGTACTTGGAAGGTTAAAAAAAAAGATTGTGTCTATCAATGGCAATGCATAGTGAAAAGTGGCTATTTTTTAACACGGTTTTGAAATAAGCGAAGTTGAGACATTCTAAGAAGACAGCATGGTTGAATCTCTATCTCCAATGGCTTTCCTAGGAGTTCTCAAACTGGGTTCTTGGACTCCACCCCCGAGTTTAGGTCCTGGCAGCACTGGGGCTGGGCCCAGAAACCTGAATTGGAAATAACGACCTCTGGTAACTCTGTGGCCCACATCTAGGAACACACCTGGAGCAGCTCTGCCCTGCATTATCTGTTTTGGGTTTACTGGTTAATTTTCCCTCTCCACATCTGAATTCACATTTGTAACTGCCCTGCCCTGTTGGCCACGGAGGACCCTCCCAGCCTCAGCAAGACAGCAAGGTGCAATTCTCCAGGAGCTGGAATCTAGCCTTCCTGCTTTCCTCTTATATTAAATTGCTAATGTTTTCACTTTTTTTGAATATATATATATATATATATCCAATTTTCCCAACATTATTTCTTGAATAGACTGTCTTTATCTACCTTCTTACACCACATTCGTGAATAAACTCAAAATGGATTAAAGACTTAAATGTAAGACTCAAAACTGAAAAAGTCCTAGAAGAAAACCCAGGTAGCAAAATCTCTGACATTTCTCTTGGCAATATTTTTTCTGATATATCTCCTTGGGCAAGAAGAACAAAAGAAAAAAGTAAATGGGACTATACCAAACTAAAAAGTTTTTGCGCCACCAAGGAAGCCATCAACAACAGCAGCAAAAAGACAACCTACTGAATGGGAGAAACTATTAGCCAATGGTACATCCAATATGGGGTTATTATCTAAAATTTATAAAGAACTCCAACAAGAGCAAAAAAAAATCCTATTAAAAAGTGGGCAGAGACCCTAAATAGACACTTCTCCAAAGAGGACATACAGATGGCCAATAGACATATGAAAAGATGTTCAATGTCACTAATTGCAGAGAAATGCAAATTAAAACCACAATGAGATACCACCTTACACCAGTCAGAATGGCCATCATCAATATATCAACAAACAACAGGTTCTGGCGAGATTGTGAAGAAAAGGGGACCCTGGTGCACTGTTGGTGGGAATGCACACTGGTGCAGCCACTGTGGAAAACAGTATGGGGTTTCCTCAAAAACTTTAAAATAGAACTGCTTTATGGACCCAGCCATTCCGCTTCTGAGTATATACCCAAAGAAACCCAAAATACTAATTTGAAAGAATATGTGTAACCCTATGTCCATTGCCACATTACTTACAGTAGCCAAGGTATGGAAGCAGCCAAAGTGCCCATCAATAGAAGAGCAGATAAAAAAGCCATGGTACATACAGTGTGGGGCAAAAGTGGGTTAACAGTTGTTCGCATGGAAAATAATACAATAATTAATAAATAATGCAAGAATAGACTGTGTTTCACGTCCTCACAACTGTAAACCTACCATTTCACCCACCCTGTATATGTAAGGGAATATTACTTGGCCACAAAAAAAGGAAAAAGTGAGATTTCACCATTTGTGAAAGTATGGACGAGCCAAGAGGATATCAGGCTATTACACCAAGTGAAATAAGTCTGTCAGACAAATGCTGTGAGATTCCACAAATATGTGGAATCTAAAGAACAAAATAAATGAACAAACAAAACAAACAGACTCACAGACCCTATGAAAAGAGACTGACGGTTGCCAGAGGGGAGGGGAGTCGGGAACTGAGGGAAAAAGGGGAAGGATTGAAAAGGACAAACTGGCAGTTCCTAAAGAGGCACGGGAAAGCAAAGTACAGCACAGAGAACGCAGCCGTGGTAGTGTCAGAACTGTAGATGGGGTGCCAGGTGGGTGCTTGAAATATCGCGGGGACACTCTGTATAATATGTGACTGTCCAATGGCTATGCTGGCCACCGGAAACTAATACAAAATAAGATGAAATGTAAACTGTAATTAAAATTCTTTTTAAATGCTAACGGTAAAATATCTGAAATCATTTGCCTAACATTAGGAAGAACGACAGGCCCATTTTACTACCTTTTTAGAAGCAAACGCACACAGGGGTAAAGAAAACCGAGAAGCCCTCCCAAACTCCTCAGCTGGGCCCCTGGAATCTAAGGGTAGGTGAGGAGGCACCGTATGGCTCAGGTCTATCCCACTTTGCACATAAACAAGAAGAGTGTCTGCTGCAGGCTGCAGAGCCAGGCTGCTGAGTGCCATTCCCATATCTCCTCAATTTCCTCCACTGCCACCCCCACATGCCCAGGATTCATCAATAGCTGAGAAACCACTGCCAAATTTCCTAAGGACTTCCTATCAACATTCATCACGTTAAGTGTCAAAGACAAGCAGCAGAAGGCCCAATTAAGGATGCTAATTCAATTAAGCCAAATAGACAGGGACACATTTCCCTGGGTTTCACCTCTTTTACTCCAGTTCTTCACCGTCTTCCTGCCTCCCAGAGAATGCAGAGGGTGGCTATTCAAAACAGGGTAACTGATATGCCGCACAGGGAATGCGCTATGATTCTCTTAAAATATATGTATGAGAACAGTCTCCCCCAAGTACTTACGACATTTTCAGAAACTTAAAATAGTCAAGTCATCCAAATAATAACTTTATTAAAATCCTTTTATTTTAATGTACGGGCTCAGAAAAATATCTGTATGCAAATCTTAGGGCTTGAAACCAATGCATGCAGCACAAAGTGTCACTGATAGCATGTGGTTTCTGGTGGCTGCAAACACAATGACACTGACGCATGCACGGGGGAACGTCCTCACTGCCCTCCCGTACGGCGCCAGCCCGACATCCTCATGGCAATGGAAGTAGTCATAAAACTACTTTACACTTCTCTCCCTCCGCCTATATACAGGTATGACTAATTAGGCATATTTTTAAGTATTTCTGGGTGGGTGTTCTATAACCGTCAATCAGGTCACGTTGAATGATTCTAACTATTCTTGATCTTAATTTCACTCTCTCCTCCTTGATTATTGCATTTAACACCAATTATCAAGTTATTATAAAACTTTTTCAATTATGAATTTACTGAGGTTAACCATCATCATCAATAAATCATCAGGTCAAGTCAGGGATTCATTGCTCCCACACACTGGTCACTACAAAGAGCCCCCAACAGAGTTACAACATATTCTTAAGAGGCTAAAAGGCTTCTGATACAATAAAGGCGAAGACAAGTTTTGGCTACTTCACAATGAGCAGAAGTGTAGTATGTATCAGAATGACTAGTAAAATGTATTCAACTCCAATTTTTGAAGCAACTAATATAGAGAAACATTCAAGAAGTTTATATACACCTATAATAAAAGTAGTTTACTTGTAATTTCTTAATGTATCCTGAGGGTATTTGATTATCTGTACCTGAAAAAATGCAGCCACGTTCTGAATACACAGGGAAGGATGGCGTGTCACGTGGGCACCTTGGGGGAGGATTCTGTGCATCTAAACTCATAGGGTTAAAAATATCCCCCAAACAGAAAAAAACCTGGCTATGGTTTGGCAGGGACTTTTGAGTAAGCACAATTTTTGCCTTTTATTTATGAGATGCTGACCCTAGATCCCAGCAGGCAAGCCCTGCCCCTGCATGCTTTCTGAAAGGCTGACCACCCAAAGGACCTGAGCCCAGGTACCACTGGTGCAGCAGTCCCACTGAGGGCCAAGAAAGAGGGTATTCACAGGTGTTCCTCAGAGACAAAGTATGCTGGGGTTAAGACTGGTGGCAGGTACCTACAGAACAGAACCTTTTAGAAACTTGAAAAACGATAATGTGCATCATGCATATGTGGAGGATAGTATGTTGTTTAAAACCTCTCTGATGGCTTGGCTACATTCCATCTCCCCCCCACAACATACTCACCCCTGTTACCACCTTGGAAACAACAGTTTGGGATGGCAACACCAGGGAACCTGTCCAGCACAGGGCCTAACACTTCATAAGGGACAACAGGAGATGGCACCTGGACTCTGGCAAGGTCAGAGAAGCCAGTTAGGTGTCTGATGCTTTAAATGTTGAGGAGATCGAACAGTGAACACCCAACATCTGGCTAGACTGAGGGTAAAGTCAAGGGAGTGCAAGGGAGTTAAATGCTTCTCCCTGAATTCAAATCAGGAGCCGGCTTTAGGACTGAGGATTCTGATGGATTCTGATGCTCAGCAGAATGGTGATTTTTTAAAAGTATGCTGAATAGAACATAAAGGGAGCCTGGGTCGGCTAGCTGCAAAACTGAAGTACCATATTTTGCCACATATAATGCACATATACACGGGATTATTATATCCATTATTATACCCATGGTATGTAATAATTACACCCATATATAATGCACACCCTTATTTTACCCTCAAAAATGTGGGCAAAGAAGTGTGCATTATACATGGCAAAATACAGAAAGCAGATGAGGGAAGAGCAATTAATATATAAGCTTTAAAGGAGCTTGGATGATTAATTAGCAGATTGATTTTCATAAGCATTTATTCCACTAATCTCCATCTGCTGAGTGAGAGTGAGGGCTTCCAATTTGGGAGCAGCTTGGCTCTCTGGCCCATTTTCCTCCCACTACCCAGAGCTGGGGTCCTCACAGCTAGTGAATTTCACCCCCACCACCATGTGATGGAGTGGCAGCTGAGCACAGGTGGCTGGCTAGCTCAGAGTAGGAGACAAAGGGACAGAAGGTCCCTAAAATGTAAAGTTTTAAAATACTTATGTAGAACTTTCAGCCAAGATGGAGGCCTAGATAGATACACTTTGCCTCCTCGCACAACCAAAAGAAGGACAACAACAAACTAAAAAACAAAAAACAACTAGAATTGACAGAAAATCGAACTGTATGGAAGTCCGACAACTAGGGAGTTAAAGAAGAAACATTCATCCAGACTGGTGCGCCAAGACAAAAGAAATAAGCCCAAATGAAAGAGCAGATCAAAACTCCAGAAAAAGAACTAAGTGATGAAGAAATGGCCAGCCTATCAGATGCAGAGTTCAAAACACTGGTAATCAGGATGCTCACAGAAATGGTTGAGTACAGATGCAAAATAGAGGAGAAAGTGAAGGTTATGCAAAGTGAAATGACGAGAAATGTACAGAAAACCAATAGTGACGGGAAAGAAACTGGCACTCAAATCAATGGTTTGGAACAGAAATAAGAAATAAACATTCACCCAAAACAGAATGAAGAAACAAGAATGCAAAAACATGAGGAGAGGCTTAGGAACCTCTGGGACAACTTTAAATGTTCCAACATCCAAATCATAGGGGTGCCAGAAGGAGAACACGAGCAAGAAAGTGAAAACTTATTTGAAAAAATAATGAAGGAGAACTTCCCCGGTCTGGCAAAGGAAACAGACTTCCAGGAAGTCCAGGAAGCTCAGAGTCCCAAAGAAGTTGGACCCAAGGAGGAACACACCAAGGCACATCATAATTACATTACCCAAGATTAAGAGAAGGAGAGAATCGTAAAAGCAGCAAGAGAAAAGGAGACAGTAACCTACAAAGGAGTGCCCATAAGACTGTCAGCTGATTTCTCAAAAGAAATTTTACAGGTGAGAAGGGGCTGGAAAGAAGTATTCCAAGTCTTGGAAGGCAAGGATCTACATCTGAGATTACTCTATCCAGCCAAGCTTTCATTTAGAATGGAAGGGCAGATAAAGTGCTTCTCAGGCAAGGTCAAGTGAAAGAAATTCATCATCATCAAGCCCTTATTATACGAAATGTTAAAGGGATTTATCTAAGAAAAAGAATAAGATCAAAACTATGAACAGTAAAATGACAAAAACCTCACAACTTCAACAACTGAACCTAAAAACAAAAACAAAGCAAACAACTAGAGCAAGAACAGAATAACAGAAATGGAGATTACATAGAGGGTTAACGGTGGGGAAGTGGAGAGGGGAGAATGGGAGAGAAGATACAGGGAATAAGCAGCCTAATTGGTAGGTACAAAATAGACAGGGGGAAGTTAAGAATAGTATAGGAAATGGAGAAGCCAAAGAACTTATATGAATGACCCATGGAAATGAACTAAGGGGGATAGGGTGGAATGCTGGTGGGAAGGTGGGTGCAGGACAGAGGGGAGTAAAGGGGAGGGAAAAAATGGGACAACTATAATAGCACAATCAATAAAATATACTTAAAAAATAAAATACTTATGTAAAAGAATTTTTCCCCTTTGAAAAAAATTACGACTGGTTGAATTTTATATACATATATAAAATATATATGATGTCAAACTTTAGAGTTCTTTTCTTTCTTATCTCCAATTTCCTCATTTTCTATTTTTATTTCTAGAAAACACTACCTTGAGTTTTAATTCATCATATCTACTCCCTGAGTCTTAACCAGCACACTCCCTTCTCCTGGTGCCTCAAAGGGAGATGGGCTCCCACCTCTGCCCAGGAAAGACAGAGGAAGGATGGAGCTTTTCCCACTGTGAGCCCAGCCCTGACAGCTCCAACAGATGAGCTGGAGAAGACAGGTTCAAGTGGAACCACAGTGGGCCAATGATCATTCTCAGTACCTTACACCTGAATATTTAATTCTTCATGAATACATTTTTATTATATACACACATATATTTATTTATTCCAATTCCTTTCAATTCCATGAGAATTTTGTTTTACTCTAAGCTAAGAATGAGGCCCATGCTTTTAATAAAGTAAAACAACATTAGGAAGGAAACAATTAGATGTGTACTATTTGCCTTAGAAATTCAACAGGGAATTCTGAAGCAGCATTATTTTCCTCTGAATTTCAACCCAGACTTATGATAAGATTAGCCAGACGATAACTGTCGTATTTACAGTAAATGTTTACTTCTAAAATTTTTATGGAAAGTGAAACTTTGTAAGAATATTAGTGTAAGTGCTTGTTTCTGAAACAGTCAGGAGCTAAAATATTTTCACAGATCTCATGGAAGTACAAGCTTTGAGACCACAGGCAGATCACTCCCCAGAAAGAACACAAGGACAATGCCAGCGGCCCCATTTGCTTCACTGGTCTGATATGAAGAAGAAATGAGATAATGTGTTAAAGAGCTGTAAATTTTAAGGGACTACGCAAATACCCATTGTTACTTTATTTTTAGCTACTATCAAATTAGAGGCCCTTCCAGCCGCAGATCCAGGAAGGAGATTGGATTTACAGCTCCTTCTGAGGGTAAACTTCCATCGGCACAAACAGAGCTCCCTGCAGTGACGGAAGTGCGGTCCGTGCCGCCTGGTAAGCAGCCACAGGCCCCTGAGCATCTGAAGTATGGGTATTGTGACTAAGAAAGTGAACTTCCATGGAATCCTACTTTTCAATTATTTTAATAGTGTGTTTTATTGAACGTGAAGGAACTTCTATAGCTACATGTGGTGACTGGCTACCATACGGGGCAGTGAAGCTCTATCTAGTCAAGATCATATTTTTTAATAGTAAAAATGAAAGATTTTAAGGTGTAGTAAAATTAATTCTCTTTATTTCTTTTTTATTTTTTAATCCTCACCTGAGGATATGTTTGTTGATTTCAGAGAGAGAAGAAGGGAGAGAGAGAGAAACACTGATGTGAGAGGGAAACGTTGATCGACTGCCTCCCGTACGGGCCCCACAAGGGGTTGACCCCACAGCCCTTTAGTGTATGGGATGACACTCATACAACTGAGCCACCTGGCCAGGGCAAGTCACTTTATTTCTTTACGTTATAAAAATGTCATTCTAATAACATTTGCTGTGAGAACTTCTCAGTACAAAGGGACTGCCCAGGGGCCACACCACATGACCAAACAAGTGAAAGCTGGGGCACCCCACGCCGTCTCCTGGTAACATTGCTCACACGCAGGTCATGTCTCCACAGCGACACGCTGATATTCTGACTCCGCACAATCTCCACCGGAGATGAGGCCGTGAGATGGAAAGAACAGCCCAGACATCTCCGGAGAGCAAAGACCTACGCAACGTCATTCTCATCTGGTTTTAGCCTCCAGATTCGTGTTTATGAAACTGCCAGTACCAGAACAGCCAGAGACAGAGCAGCAGGCTGGGGGCTCAGCGTACACATTGGCCCTCGCCCAGCTGCAGTTCTGATAGCAAGGTTGCTTCCCTTCGTTAGACCGTTAACCACTGGGTCACACAGTTCAGCCCCATGTCCCCCTAATAAGACTTGAACTCTTAATGAGAATTCTGGATGGTGTTCAAAGAAGTGACTATGATGGACACCTAACTTATGATGTCCAAATGTCTGGTCCTTTCCCTACAGAGGTTAGGAAAACAGCTTAAGCAAAACCGGAAGGCGAAGCATTTAAAAAGAAGGAACAGCCCTGACTGCTGTGGCTCTGTGGATTGGGTGCTGTCCTGCAAATCAAAAAGTTGCCAGTTCGATTCCCGGTCAGGGCACATGACTAGATTTCAGGTTCAGTCCCTGGTTGGGGGGCACGTGAGGCAACTGATCGATATTTCTATCACACATTGATGTTTCTCTTCCGCTCTTTCTCCTTCCTTTCTCCTCTCTCTAAAATATAATAAATGAAATCTTTTTAAAAAGGAAGGAACAAAGTTGACCTAGTCCTGTGACTGCTTTCCAGGGAAGAGGAAAAACTATGTTCGTCAATGTGACTGCCTTCCACACATCAGAATTTCAAGGATCTTATTTTTTTTTTTATTCCGTGAAGGGGAAATACACAATGCATTTTTACTTGAGGGTAAGGAAACACTTTCTGAAAACATCCTAATATGCTGTGGGCACATCTCAGCTGCCTGGACAGGCCTTGCTGCCTCAGTCAAGGTCCATCAAAGATGCCGGGCCCCTCCCTCACCAGGCCACTCTGTCCCTAAGCTCGGATATGGCGTCTTCTATGGACACTAGACCTGCACAGAAACCTCAAGCATTGTTATTGTTTACACAGGGCACCAAGATATTCTGATCAATAACAGTCACCTAGCTCAGTTTCCTTTGAATCCATAACTCTCAGCCACTCGTTTTATCCAAATAAAAACAGCCCAGACTTCCTCAACTTTGCTGCAAGCAGGAAATTTTTAAATAAAACAAGGCAGGGAAAAATGCCCCATGGTACTCACATTTCTAGATTATTTTCAGGCAGGTCAGAGCAGCAATTAATCTCCTAGGTTCATTAACAATGCCGGATCCTGCCATGTTTATGAAAGAGATTTTTTCCCTGTGTGTTGTTATGCTTCAGACTTCCTGCCTTTTCACCCCAGCGGCTGGTGGTGCTTCAAATTTATTCATAACATCTTGACACACCTTTCTGGGGACCCACTACCAATTTACATCCCCACTCCAGTTCCAGGGGGTGGCGGTGCCCCGTGCTGGTTACCATGCCAGCTGACAGGTAGGCAGGCAGCACACAGCTCACCTGCCCTCTCATAGGAGTGCCCGGTGAACTGTGCACCACTACACTGCACAAGGACAGGGGCCAGAGCAGGTCACAGAGTCCTGTGGACAGTGCTATTTTATCTCAAAGGGGGTTCCTATTACTTTAAAAGAGCTGTTTCTATGTGGGAGCTTTTACTTATCCTTTATCATAAAACTAGTTAA
The DNA here is from genome assembly GCA_007922815.1 of Macrotus californicus. NCBI lineage: Eukaryota > Metazoa > Chordata > Mammalia > Chiroptera > Phyllostomidae > Macrotus > Macrotus californicus. The sequence continues at coordinate 170,303 of VMDR010000114.1, read as the reverse complement.
ATGCATATGGTCAGTAAGCAGAAAAATCTTACAACTGAAACTTGAAAGTCCCTTTTCACAGTGTAGCTTTTATATGAGGCAATTAAGGGTTTTCTCTTCATATTGCACTCCGTTTCCTCTCTCGCTTCACACTTTAAAGGCTTCTAGAGTTGAGATCACTGCTAATTAGCATCTTGTGCGACACTCTAGCTGCCTGGCCCAAGCGCAGGCAAGCTAGGACCTCTGCTGTGACCTTGCTGGCTCCACTCCTCAACAGGGACTGGTTTAGGTTAAAGAGACAGTATTTCCTTCTTAGAAGCACCAGAGCAGCTCCCATGAATACAGTTTTCTGCAGAAAAGCCGAATCAGTATTTTTCCTTTAAAATAAGGCAATCATTTGCCTCTTCCTCATATGTCTTTCCAGTGGCTAAAAGTCCCTGTGCTCTTTGTCAACATCCTAAAAAAGAATTTCACCGTGCAGCACAGCTTCCATGCTGACGTCTGCCATGAGCACATCACTTTCCTTTTGCTACTTTCAGAGCGGGTGTACCTAAGCCAGTTTGTTGGAGGAAGGGATTGTGGTGGAGGTGTGGGGAGTGTCCCAGGCACACACCACACAGTCCCTCTTAAATCGGCTCTTCTCACCAGCACACCAGCCAGTGAAGCCACTGTGGCAGAACCGCACAAGTCATTTAGTAATTGTGGAAGACACTGAAAGCTGCCTGCCACTCTCCTGCTTGCTGCTGTGGGGCCTAAAAAGCTGGAACTGCCCTATTCGCCCTCCCTTGCACCAGAGTGCAGGTGCACCCACTCCTGGACTATAAGAAGGCCCTAGGGTGGTGGGACCCTCTGATGACAATGTTTCCCTGACAAAAGTGAGGGGTGAAGACACTCACTGCCAGCTCTGCATTCGCTGGACACCACGGTTGAAGGGCTGGTGCTGGGAGCTATGACATATGTCCTGTGACCACGGGGGAAGGTCGAGCTGACCAAGAAGAGCGGACCCCTGGCATCAGCCCTGGCATCGTCATCGGGCTAGAACTCCCTATCCTTTTCACTTCCTGTTTCAAGAGGAAAGCAAAGCCTTGACATTTAAACCTGATGGTCAGGCATTCTGTTACTTACTGCCAAAGCATCCCAACTAGAACCCCGCAGTGACGATAACAAAGAGGATGGGGAGGAAGAGAAGAGGAAGAGGGATAAAGAACAGTGGCTACCACTGATTAGTACTCGCCACATACAATGCACTGTGCAGGGCACCTAGTAGGAATCATCTCATTTCTATTACAAAACACTCCTCTCAAGTAGAGACTTTTCCTCCTACCTCACAATGAGGAAACTAAGGAACAGGGAGGTTAAGTCATTTGCACGAGGTCACAGAGCAAGCAGTGAGACAACGGGGGCTTTCACCCACAGCTGACTGATTCAGACCTCAGGCTATTAACTGCCACACAAAAGGCCTCCAAGGATCTGGCCACAGAGATGGAGGGACTGGAGGAGGCAGTTTCCAGGCACCGCCTCGTGATGGGCACTGACCTTTTCCGTCTTCTGGTGGAAGACAGAGGACATGTCCAGCAAGGTGCTGCGCTCATCCAGTGCGGCGGCAAATGCCTTCCACTCCTGCTCCAGCTGATTCGCGATCTGTTTAATCTGCTGCGAGGCGTAGTGGCCGGACTCCACCAAGCGATTGGCCACCGACATGATCCGGTTTATGTTGACATACACGTTCTGAGAAAGGGGCAGAGAAAGAGGGCTCCTTAGGGGCGGGCAAACAAGAGGCTTCTTTTAAAACATGGCCTGTTCCCTTATTGTATTTTAAATGGCAGAATCACCTGCTACGTAATAGTACACATTATTTGCTGTGTGGATTTGCATAAACTCTAAGTATTAATTCCCATTTCTGTTTTTAAGGCTGCAGAATTACAAACTAGCTAGCTGAAAGTCATATTATTAGGTCCAGAGCAATCAAATGCACAAGTGTGAGCACACAAATATACTATTACTCACTTCTTGGCTCCTGATCCTGAAAAGGGTCCAGATGGCAAGCCTACCGACTAGCAGTCACCCAGAACTGCAGGGACCCAACATTTCAGTTTCTAAACCACTAAATATGTACTTAGCAATCCAAGGCTATTTGTGTGAAAACAAGCTCTCCTTTCTACATCACCCCAAATCATCTTTTCGGTGCCAAATGAAAATATTCCGTAAATGGACCCAGTTTCTCCCAGGAAAATGAGCTGGGGCACAGAACAATGCTGTGTTCAAATGTTAAGTCAAGCTCTTTCACTCCGTTGGAGTTCCTGTCTTCAGGTCCACATGTTTACTGCAAAAATCAGGGAGTGTAGCTTAAAAAAAAAAACCTGAATGTTTTGCAAAACAAGTTCTCACTATGATATTTCCCTTCCCGCCTTCGATAGTCTTTGAGGGTCCTATTATAACCAAGGCTGTGGGGGGGGGTGGGGGTACACACCTTCAACAAAGCCCAGGCTGTTGTTTTTCACATACTTACGATTTCTTTGTAGTTCATCAAAGCATTGCTGCTTTCCATGGGTCCCCAAAATCACAGACACAGCTTTGGCTCCGGCCAGTCTAGCCCCTACATCTCATCACCGCCCCTGTCCAAACTCCTCTACATTTTTCCTCTCTTCTCCCCTGCCTACACTGGTCCTTTGGGCCAGGCTCCCACTGCCCGACACCCAGATCTCCGCAAGAACTGCATGGTTGTTCCCTGGTCTGCAGCCCACGCAGGTAAGCATCTTGGGGAATTCACTTGTCCATTCTTCCCCCATATCTTCTTTCACTCAACTTTTCCTGTTTCTGACCCAAACCTGAACTAGGTAGAGTCGCCTAGATCTGGGATCAGAGACCACAGACATCAGCCTCTGAGATATTTTTTTGGGCTGCATCAGCACACTAGGATCAGCTAACAGATGGCCGGGTGTCGAGAGTGGCAGGGAGAGGGTACACTCTGCGAGGTTGTGACAGCAAGTGAAGGCTATGATCAGTGGGGAACTGGTCTCGCTGGCTCATGTGGCATTAATGCTCTCGTGAGTGTCCTTTAAGTCAAAAGCAGTGCCTCCTTTTCTCATATGCATACTCTCTCTCTAGTGACAGGTAACTATGCTCACTAATGTTTGCTTTCTCTACATCCTTAAAGAGGAAAATCGACCCGAAAGCTCCGTTAGGAACAGTTCACGGAGAGCCCTCTGTTGGAATCCAGACAAGAGCTGTTCATTCCGATCGCTGTACTGTGGGACCCACTGAGAGTACTCATTGCCCCTAGAGCCCAGGACAGTTTCCTGCATTACATTCATGTCCTCCAACAGACTGTACTCACAGACTGCAAGGTACCGGTCTGCACACGACGCCTTCCCCAGGTCTCCATTACTTCTGGCGCACAGCAACCTATACTCAGATACGACAGTCCACACTTCCCTACCTCAGAAGTACCCCTGCCTCCATTCTTACCAGCACTCCTTTTAAAATATCTGTGACAGCAGAGTGAGTATACCTGTTGGTACCCCTTAATATGCTTTCTTTAAAGACTGTCAACTTGGCATATTGATATTTATTGATAGTATTCTCCTTTTTTCAACTTAAAACACCATGGATAATACAAGAAAGGGCTGAGGTTAACAGGCCCTTGTTCTTCACAAACAAATGCCAAGGCTAAGGATTCGTGGAGCTGTTGAGAGGAAGGGGTAGGGCAGGCCTGGAAGGCTCTCCCCAGCTGTCCCCCAGCCCAGCACAGGGCTACCACATTCTTCTCCTTAACACTTCAACTTAGAAACATAATAGAAGTGTACTGTAGAAAAGCGGAAAGTATACTTATACCGAAAAAGAGAAAAAGCCCGTACTTTTCAAAGTTTCTTGTTTTAAAAGTATTTTTAATGAAATCAATGAGATCACTGACAGTGATAACCATTTATCAAGTATTTATCATGTGTTCAGCCCTACGCTTAGCGTTTTCTATGTGCAGGGCAAACAAAATAACGTGACAGCACGGAAGGCATACATTACCCCACTTTACAGGTCAGAGAGCCAAGGCTCAGAGTTTGGCCGCCGGCCCAAGGCCACACAGGAGGCAGGAGAGTCAGAATTAAAACCTCTGCATTCACAGCCCACACTCCTGTCTCCCACCTCATGCTTCCTGTTCGGTTGGTATCTAAATCTGTCACTAATGTCAAAATATATTTAAATATTTCTAGTTTTTAAAATATGTGATAGAGTGGACTAGATGTGTTTTTCAATGCTAGTTGAAGTTTCAGAATATTTTGAAAAACTGGCAGGAATTTTTAGGAAGAAGTTAGTCTAAGAAGCTGCTCCCAAAGGCAAACATTTCGATTCTCTTTACCTATGCCAAGGTTTGATGATTTACACCAGAAATTTTCTTCCTTAAACTCTAAGACACATATCAAATGCTTTGTTGATGTCTATTACAAAAATTTTATTGCTAAGTCTTATTTTTGAAACTACTTAATATGAAGCACTTAGCTGACCAAATTTAATTAAATGGCATCTTAATTAATTTAAACCAAGACCCCATCTATGTAATGCTTCAATGCTCTGAAACAAATGTTACAAGGCCAAAGAGTGATTAATTCTCACAAGGCTAGTCAAAGTCCAAGCCCAAACTCCTTGTCCTTAAAGAGGAAATCTCTAGAAGCTCACTTGTCTATAGAAGCAACCATATATCCTGTAGAACACCACATCGTTATATTAACTGCAAAAAACATAAAAGTGCTATTCAGAATTCACTGTTGGGGCTTTTTCGTTTCTGTGATGCAGCCCTGCAGCAAGCCTTGTCTGCTCACAACCAGCCAGGGCTGTCTGGTGGGTGCATCAAGCTCAGAGAGAGCCAGGGGATTCCAGGCAGGGCTACAATCTGGACCCCAGTCCTTCAGTTCAACTTGGGAGGAAATCTCATGTCTTAGGAGAACTGGGGTATGCCTTTGAGGTTAGAAGCAGGCTGGCTAATTTCTGTCTTTAAGAACAGCCAGCTCATTGACAGGGTCTGTTCAAGGGACACCCTAGGCTTCTCCAGGCCCTGCGGGCTCCTAAGAGGCAGAGCACAGGAACTGGCATCCACGTAACTGGTTTGTCTGCTTGCTCATTTTCATTTTTGTTTGCTGAAAACTGAAAACCAGCTACTCAGACCCTGCTAACCCTGAGAACGTCCCACACTTGGAGGTCAGCTGCCACTGTCCAATCAGTAACTCTGAAGGCCCCACATGGCCTCCCAGCTGCATGCTGAGATGCGCTCTGTGTAAATGCCTCCCTTTGGCTCAAATACTTTCCCATACAGCATACATTGGTTCTGACAGAATCTTACCATACAGTTCATTGCAAAGTGGTTGTGCTGTGTCTGAAGCTCCATTGCATGAGGATGGCTGGTCCCAATCTCAGTGTAGCTGTTCAGAAACAGGCCCTTGTTGTGTGTGATCCAGTCAAACATCTATCAGAACAAAAGGACAACCTGGCATCACTCCAGAAAGAGAAATGACTGACGCGAACCCAGGAGCAGGGCCAAATGCAGAAAAGGCACTATCCTTACTCTGATGACCTCTCACATGTTTGGGCCCAGGAGATTCTTGACTTCTGAGAAGTCAGCGCAGTCCTGAACTTGCAGGATCTATAAGAAAATCTTACATAATGGATTCCTTTGCAGATGAAGAATTAAGGAGCAAAGGTTTTCATATCCCCCAGGCTAATTAAGAACTCGAATCTTTTGACTCTCAACCCGGCTCCCCTGTTACATTGAAATGCTTAACAGGCCACACGGCTCTTCCATTAAAGACCTATTAGGTACAAGTGGGGGTTTATGGTCTCTCGGTGAGTTTTCCTATGCCCTCAGATGACAGAAAGCAATTACAAAGAACGAAAGATCATATTCATTAATGTGAGAAGCATAAAAGAAACCTGGGAAAATGCAAACAACACAAATTTACTGTGAAAATAAAAACAGATTGGGAAAACACAAACAAAGACATCTCTCTTAAGGTTCAACGGAGATGCTCCCTGGAAGAGGACGGCAATTAAGTTGTTCACAAGGAAACATTAGGGAGGTAAACAGCCTATCAGGTAGCATAGCACTGCAGCAACGACTTGAACCAAAATACCAGAGATGGTTAGCTGCTTTTCTAGGAATTGAAGATTTTCTAGTGTCTTTGACAAGGCAGTACTTAAAACATTAGTACACTGACAGATGTGTTAAAAGCTTACCAAATAACAGGTAAGGGTGTTCACCTTTTGAAAGATCCTTTTATATCAAAGATTTCTAATGTAGTTTTTTAAATTTACAAAACATTCCCCATCCATGAAAAAAATTTCAATGAGCTCAAATTAAGAGGGATCAGTTCACCCACATTCATGGCTTGCAACACATTCCCATAAATAAGTGCACTGTTTTCAAACAGTTATGAGTGAGGTACCCAGTAACTGACAAGAATTCTCATTGCCTGGTTGGTTTGTCTGGAGCACAAGAATAAAACATGAAATCATAAACAATCATCGCCTATATTTCCCAGAAGCTATTATTTTTAATGCATTTTTCACACTTTTATTAAAAAAAAAGATCTGAATGATGTTCTGTCACTAGTTTTTATATGTGGAAGGGCAGTTATTAGCAAAAGACACATATACGTAATTATTGCTTTCAATAATATAATCCTATAAAATGTTCACTCTTTTGGCTGAAGGTATCATTCTCATCTCTCTTACAGGCATTCTAAAGCAAGCTCTCAGTAATTAATAACTCAAAGTTTTTAAAACTGCACTGTACTGCACAAGGAATAAGACTGGAAAACAGATTCAGGGCACTCTCTGAACTGACACTTCCCGACTCTGACCAATGCCGTGAGAGCACCTTACCCTGCCCCAGCCCTCCCTCTTCACCACTCCGGCCTGGGTGGCTGAGACCTAATGATCCAAGAAGCTTCCCTCCACGTCTCATGTTAGCATCCCTCTCCCTTCTCCTTTACCTTCTCAGCATCCTGTTCAAACAGCCTCAGCTGAAAGCACTGGTCCAGCTTCAGTTTCCTCACGTGCCACATCTGGTGCAGATGCTGCCGCGTCGAGTGCAGCCTGTCCAACATGGCGGACACCTTGGGTAAGAGGCTCTGCAGGTCTGCATTGCCTGACCCTGAGTTCTTTTTGGGAAAGCTGTCACTGCTCTGAATCCTCTGGAGCAGCTTCTGTCCCTCTAAATCCAAGTCCTCTATGGGGGCCTTAATCACCTTCTTCTTCAGCTGGGAATGCTCCTCAATCATATTCCGAGCCCCGTCTAAATCCTGAGGCAACTCCTTCTTGGCTAGGATGTCCTGAAGTTCCTCCAGCCGAGAGAGCATATGGGTTGCATTGCTAATGTAATCTTCAAAAGCAACTCTGATTTCAATCCATTCTTCATGGTTGTATTCCAAGCAGCCATCAAACTCAGGAGTTAGCTGAGAAGGATCAACTACTTTGGTAAGGCCTTCTAAAGAGACCATATTTGTCTTAAGGGGGAAAAAAAATATGTATGAGAAGATGAACCAACTCTATACAGTCTTATCCTAAAGCAATTAGCAATGCTTAGTCACAGATTTTCAAACTTAAAGCAAGTAACCTACTCATAGAAAACATAACATACCTTGTTCTGGCCCCATAAAAATAAATGTAAATAAGGGCAGCATCATAGTAGAGTCAGTGAAAATAAACCGATTAGAGCAACACATATGTACTTAGAATCATATGTATTTCATGAGTGCTAAAGAAATTTGATTTCTTTCCTAGAATGTGGAAATTAACCCACTATTTTAGGCACATTGACCATGAAATGTGTTAGATTGCCAAGTACAGGGCAGGCAATTCAGAAATTTCACTTCTGTCAACGCAGCCTTCCTCATCCGTGCCACTCTGCCGCCTCATTCCCAACAGAGAACTCTGCCGAGGCTTCTTACCATTTGCAATCAAGCCAACATCTTGTTCGTGGGCTTCAAAAACCCTTTGGAGCACACTGCCTCCCATGAAGGGCACTTATTTGTGGACTGCTTGTTAGGTGACTGGTCAACTGCTGGAACCAGACCACCCTCATCATTCTGTTTTCCTAAACTCCCCCCCATCACGTAACAGATGAGAGGGCTGAATGACCTTTTTATAATGCAGAAAATACACAAGGGTCAGCAAGGAAGCTGGCATAAACCCTTTTCACAAAGGTGAAGACAGAACCGTTCACTCACTGCAATCATCCTCCACGGTTCTAAGCAGTACGAGCGCTGTACGTAATCCGCACTACGTGGCAAAGTTTTAGTCGATTACAACACAAAGAGGAAATTTTAAACTCACCCTCCCTGTCAGGTGTGCTGCAGGATTAATATAGGAATTATGCCTCAAGGAGAGCATGGGGGGTCTGGGTGATGACATGCAAAGACAAAGGTAAAGGAAGAAGCTCTGTGGCCTGGAACCCAAAAACAAAAGAGAGAATAGCCCTACCTGTCACTGCCAGCCTTAGAGAAACCTACAGCGGCATCTCTGTGCTGTCTGGCAGGAAGAAACCACAAAGGGCAGCAGAGCTAGGAAGAGGGGCTGCTTGTTATAGAGAATTGACTGTAAGTTCATTCCTTTCTCATTTGCCTGGACTTTTAACCAAGTCCATGGGGACAAACAAGTTCAACAGAAAAACCGGCACAGACAACCTTAAAGGCCCGAGGGAGAGAGCAAATTTAAACTAACAAAAACTTGCATGCATTATTTTGCCAAACCATTATTTCTGCTTAAAACATGTATAATTAAATACAACGCACTTTAAATTCTGCATCAAGAAAATTGTGAGACCTAATAAATCGTCCTCCAAAGTCATTTCTAATTGTACATGAAGATAAAGGCTTACTGGTGCCATGTTTCACCTAAATCTCTTGAAAGTAGTTTCAAGTCAAGATTAAACTCTGACTTCAGATTGAAAATCAGTACCGTGGAAAGAGTTTAAAAAATGCAGGTTAACACACATGTGAAAACACTTTGAAAAGTGTAACCATGTAACATAAAGCTTAAGAATTAGTACTGGGTGAGTTAGTTAATACTATTAATGCTGTTGAAGGGGACCAAAGTCTTGCCACATCAAAATACAGAATACTGTTTATTAAGAAACAACAGACTCAGAAAGAACCTTTGAGCCTTTACCTGCCTCAAGGAATACAGATAGGAAAAAAAACAAGGAGAAGAGCCCCACCTTGGCATTGTGATAGGAACTAAAACTAGCAGATGGGGAAATCTAGAAAAGCCTGTTTGTTGGACTCCTCTGTGTACCCCATCGTTTCTGGGTGGTCCAGCAAGAATTTGTTTACTACGAGTTTGAGTTTGCTCTTTATCATCTATCTACCTGTGAATTTCCTGCTTTCCCTTTGAAATCCCTCCCTTCTCCTTTGTCCAAAATGGCACATAACCCTCAACTGCCCAATGTATCTTCGGGTCTCAGATTCTTGCTGCGTGCCTGCACGTACATCCGAAATAAATTGTGAACATTTTCTGTTAGTCTGTCTCATGTTACTTTGGTTATTAGACCAGCTAGAAAACTTAGAATGGTGGAAGAAAAATTATTTTTTGCACCCCCACACTGTTCACCTTAAAATATAGGAAAATATTCAATGAACCCTAATGTTTGGGAAAGTTGCTAGAAGAAGCAAAAGCAATCTATTATTATAATTATTAGAAAATATCCAAATTGTATTACAGAATATGGCATGAATCCAGTTTCAAGCTGGCCACAACGCTTTTCCCCACATAATTTTCTCATTAAACCAGCCTCGCCAGAACCTTGGTAGCTTAAGGAGAGGTTATAGTAGAAAGAAGAGTAAGTTGACAGACTGAAGTTCGTTTTACACACCGCAAGGCAGTGACCTTACCTACCACCCAAAACCAAGAGAACTGAAAACAAACCCACCTTGGGTAAAATGATCCACTAGGTAACACGATCAATGAACCTAATTTTCTTATGTCATGCGAAAGCTAATTTTGCATATGTGCATGAGATATGCAGTTCCCATTTAATATATGGTTTTTTTAAAAAAACTGTTACCATCCTACATGATGAGGAAAGAGTCATTTTTCAGCAAACCACACGTACGGTTGTGTTGGTCTGGCCCCCCATGGGAGTTACCTCAAATTCAAATTTAGAGCTGCCAAAATTAGTCCTCTGCTTCTGCCAAAAGTTGTCCGGCTTGATTATCAGTGCGACGTGGATGCAGCAGGGGAAGGACTCCTGCAGGATCTTCAGCAGAGGCTTGATGGAGTCCCACTTGGACCCACGCATGTCCACGATCACCGTGAAGCCTCGCTTGCAGACTTCTTCACTGGAGAAACAGAAAACACACATTCAAGCCACACAACTCTTGTCCTGTTTTCTGGGTGGAGTCCTGCTGGGCGAGGGTGACTCTGCTTGTGTCTTCCTGATGTCTGTGGGTCACTGTCAGGTGGAGAACGGAAGGGAAGGGGTGACCCCGGGGTGACCCCGACCCCTCCCCCCCCAGCTCCACAGCCTGGCTGTAGGTCAGCACTGTGGAGGGTAGGTAGGGGCATGGAAGGATATTGGAAACCAATTCAGAAAGAGCTCAGACCTTACCTGTGGAACCGAACTCTTTCTCACCCTCCCTTGTCATGAAAGAATAGCCATGGCTACTCGTGCATCCAGGAAGAATGATGACTTGAAATAGGGTTCAATGTTGAAAACACTCAGAACTTCATTTTGTATTTACGAATTTGCAGCCTACCTGCTCTTTAGGAGAAAAACAACTCGTGTGTACATTGATCACACACGCTGCCTAGCAACTACTACAGCAAAGGTCCTTGGTGAGCACTAAATGGGGCCAGACCCCTGACAGCGTGCACAGCACCCAGGGGGGGGTGTCACAGCCCCACGAACAGCAGTCACCCAGGACTCTCCAGCCACAGGTGCTAAAACCACCCTCACCCATGTGCTGGTGGCAAAGGCAGGAACTTTCCAATGTCCCTTTTTGTTCCTTTTAGCTTGTCACAGGACCCTGGGCTATCTCAGAGGTTCTCCAGTGTAGCCCACCAGTCACTGGGGGTCCTCGGCGCCCTTCTGGCGGAGCTGTGGGGTCAACCTATCTTCGGAGTAACACTGAGATTATTTGCCCTTTCACCCTGTTGCACTGATGATGTAAAGAGGTGGCGGGAGTCTGCTGGCCCTTGGCATGGGTCACGGCAGTGCAGGAAGTCATCGTATGCTTCCTCTCCATGCTCTCACAGTGTGAACAAATGAACCAAAAAGCCAGGTTTTTTTTAGAGTGACCTTGATGAAGCAAAACAAATTATGAATTTTATTAAATCTCAACCCCTGACTACATGGTAAATACATATAATGCGCTTCTGTAGTAAAGAATAAACAACAGGTATCACAGAGTCCTGAGACACAGGTGAAAGCTTTGGTCTCATTTGGCTGTAACTTCAGGGTTACACGGCCTTCCACTGAAGGAACAGCCTCGTCCTCACCACCGCACAGCAGGCACAAGGTGCACAGAGCCTGCCAGTGCCGGCGCAGGCATGGACCAGGTGATGCTGCCTGCAAGCGCTCCGGAAATACACCTGAGCCCTCATAAGCACCCAAGGGGAGTTTTAGGTTTTTACCCAACATAAATGTAGCAGGACTTTGAGAAAGGTATTAGACATTTTTTCTGCCTTGTGTAATCACCTGAGAAATCAGTCTAAATTAAAAACTCAGAAAACTAATTGCTATCATTAAGTGATGTGAAAAAGCCAAAAAATTTTAAGTCAAAATTAAAACCAATTTCATGCTCTCTTGCATGAGTTCATTGCTCTTCCCTCTCCCTCCCTTTTCCCCACACACACCCTCTTCCACACACACTTCTCCCTGTCCCGATTCACACCATCAGAGTCACTGACATCCCAAGTTTCCCAGATATAGAAGTTCCTAAGACAGCTACATCAGTGTAAGAAGCTGCCACAGAACTATTCTGGAAAAGTCTGTGGGCACAGAGTCTGAGTGGATGGTGGCTCACAATCTGAGGAACCTGGTGTTGGAAGCCACCAAGAGAAAACGGGTGGACCCAGCAGCCTAGCTCATCAGTCACTGTAGGAAGGAGCTGATTAATGATTAACATCAGCCACCTACCCCGACATGACCAGGAACTTGAAAGGAGTTAACACTTGGCTCACACACTCCTCATGCTACCCGCTCAGGGTCTCAGGCAGGTCCTGGGCCACAAGCCAGCCAACACCAAAGGCCTCCTTCACAAATCCTAGAGGCAAACAGGGCTTCCAGAAATGTCTGAAAATCTCCCATGTCAGTGAAATTAAGGATTCTGGACCTCCTTGGGGTCTAATGGTGTTTGCACGGTTGCAAGATTCCACTCAGTAGAAACACAGGGCTCCGAGGTGGGGGCAAGGCCAGCCCGAGCAGGAGGAGGCCTTCACTCCATCCAGGCTCCCAGACTCTGCGGCCACACAATGGCGAGACACCAGGAATAAGTGTGTTTTATTGTTTTATGAGTTGCTGTTCGGTTGACTGCACTTTAAACATCAGTCTTCACCATATCAAGACAAATTCTCTGGCAGCCCGTCTTCCTCCTCACATAGCCGACACAGTATGTACATAAAACTACAAAGCCCCTACACTTGAAAGGGGCCTAGAAAGAATCCTGAATAACTCCAGTACTAACAACAGGAACAAGCTGGAGAAGGACACAGCTAAAAGGTACCCTGAGCTCTCACAGTTTACAGAAGGATTAACTATTCACCTTCCTCCACAACCGAACTGACTTCCCAAGAAATGAAAACGCACATGCACTGGGCTGGGAGCACACACCCTTTCGATCCATTTGTCTTTACCAAGTTCAAGCTGGTCGTTGTTAGGAAACCCTCCAGAACCCAGTTCTGTTCATGAGCAGCTAAGGAACACGTGCAGCTGGTCACAGGAGATGGGCCACAGCTACTCCTCCACTGTAAACACGAACGAGCACACTGGAAAGCATGGCTTACGAAAACAAGCAGTTTGGCTGGCAGTTTTGTCAAAGAGCCTCCCTCGTTTTATCCATGAGATGCAGAAAATTTAGATAAAACTGAGGTCCCTTCTCAACACAGGTCTCTAAAAAAGAGAAACTCTACTTTCTTTACTTCCTAAAATGTCCCTTCTTATATGGAAGTTCATAAACGAATCCATGAAAAATCTCCCCATTGTTTCATTACTGACCAAAGAGAGTCAGAGCGGTTTGCCCATTTGGCTACTATAAATCATCTTAATGTTCTAGAACACAACAAGAACAATAAACACGTAAAGGAATACCAAGACCTCTGTTGTTTTCCTCGCTGCACAGGAATCCCCACTACACCCTCAGGAAGCTCTGTCGTGACGTGATTCCCCTGCACACATTTAATAGAAAGCTTCCTTGCACGTGAATTCTATGAAAATCACTTTATTACTTCTTTTTTTAAAGGAAGGGGAGGGGAATGGAAGGTGACCCAAGTAATAAACCTCAACAACTCACCCCTCTCAGATCACATTACGTGTAACTCCAAGGGCCACATTCTAAGAGGCACAGTCTATAGGCCACGCAGAAGAAACACGAGGTGATCTGACTCCAGCACACGTCAAAAGGAAAGTACCCGAAGGACAGGAGAAGAGCGAATGTGAAAGATGGAAATTATTACGCTAATTCTGAGGCAGTTACTGTACCCGAGGCACTGTGCTGGGTGTGCACATAAATCATCTTACCCAATACTCTCAATGATCCAAAGTGGTGCCAATTAGCATCACAGTTTGTAGATCAGAAAACAGATAAAAGTAATTAAGTAGCTTGTGCCAGGTCACAGTAGTGTGACTCTACCCATGCTTTCCAGGATGGCACACTTATCCACATTCCAGAATGTGGAGGGACTGAGAGACAGCCAGAGGCTACCTTCACATCACAAAAAAGTCTGGGAGTATCAGACAGGGGAAGAAATCTCACAGACCCTTAGGGCTGTTGACACCACTCTGAGGGTACAAGCAAACCCACAAGTCAAACAAAAATGCACACACCATTAATTTGCTGATGACTTTTATTGACCCTGTTGTTTGGCCAAAACAAAGCAGTGCTCACTGGTTCTTTTGGAGTCAGTGTGGGACCATGGGTGTGTGAACCTAGAGAGGACTCATTCGGGTGCCACTTCTGTCCATTTGGACCTCTGTGAAACTCCCTTGCATTATCACTCAGCAAATGCGTCACTTACGTGTTCCTCCCACCTGTCTATCTGCTCATGAACCAAGGATGAGCAAATGGCATTTCTTGTCACTTGGAACTGTAAATATAAAAGCAAATCTAGGCAATGAAATGAAGTGACTGTGCCCAGTAGTTGGAGAGTCACCCTATGCACTTAATTGTTTGTGAGCAAAACAACAGAATGTTTGGGATTTGTTACAAAATAATCCAGAGGGAAAACTAGAGGAAAACAAAATGCAAAACTTTGTAACTGTTGAAGCTAGATGAAGGTATAGGATGTCTGCTACACGACTCTGTCTGCTTCTGTGTATGCTCCTGATTTCCCAATGACAAAGTTCTGTGTGTGTTTTTAAAGTGGGTCATCCAGGTGGTCCAAAACACACCTGAGTCAACTTTTTGATAATATTTATACTACTTTATCTGCTTAGAATTCAGGCTGAGTTTCAGCTGTTTTCTAGACAGAACAGTGTCACATCTTAGAATAGTGAAAAACCCCAAGCCACCAAAACTTAACGTGAATGAAATAAAAAGTAACTTTTTACATTTACAATCAAAACAGATTCGAAACTAGAAAGCAGGTTGCCAAAGTTACATATAGCAATTCAATTATGTAATTGAAAAAAATCACCTGGATGGTACCAAATTCAACTTGCTTTTCATTCCACTATATGACGACTACCACTTTGCTAGGTAAGAATTTTTTTTGACATTGTCCTTTGTATTGCTCTACTTCTTTTTTCCATCCTTAGCACAGTACCTGGCACCTAAGAACTCAGTAAGTGGCAGCGCTCAACTCTACTGTTATTCAGAAGTGATAGTGAGTCATAGATAACGTCTAAAATTCTTTCCAACTCTTTGATTTCGACAGTTCAGCCGTCCAAGAAAACACCAGAGGAAGAAGTAAGGGAAAACATTTCCTGTACGTGTAAGTGGGGCGCTATCCCTTTGTCACTGATGATACCAAGTGAAAGTCCTCCCATGAAGGACTCCCACACAGAAAACCTAGAGAGTCTGCTGCATCAGCCACAGCAAGGATGGGTTACAAATGGGCACAGCTGTCCTCCCTGGTTGGTGTCACAAACCCTGTGCTGGGGAGGACCTGGCACATTCACCTCGACCTTCAGAACCTATGATGCTGCCATGGATCAGCTTTTATTAAATGCTCTCTTGCATATCATGTTCCCTAAAGCTACTATGTACTCTGGCCTCTACTATGACTGAGTTTTTTTGTTTTTTTTTTTAAACATGTCCTAATTTGGTAGCTTAGGAAATGCCATCCCTTAGCATATGCCTTTCTACAATAAAGATTTCCTTTTCTTCAGAGGGAAGCCTCTCTCCAAATCTCAGCACACAGAAATCTCCTGTTTCAGGTGTGGCTATGTCCTTGGATGATATCACGGCAGTATTCTATTTCCCAAAAAACAATCTGAACAATGAAATGGGGATATTAACGTAGGGGGAATTTCTCTCCCTAGTGAGCAGCTAGGGGCGCTGTAAGTGAGTCCTCAATTAGGGCAGAGACAAATATTCTAAACCCCTCGCGTTTACACTCAGGCCAATTCCTACTCAGCGTCCCTCACTTCGGGGCTCTCCAGAAAAGAAAGCTGTGCCTATTCTTGGTGTTCTTTCACAACCAGGCTCCCTGACTATCTCCCTGGACTATCACCGACGGTCTCTCAGATTAGATAGGGTTCCCAAACTTGATGTCCTGTCATATTAGTTGGGAAGGATTTTTAATGCCCCACAAGCTTCATGCTACAAAGCAATGGGATACTTGTAAGGAACCACAGCTCAGGAGAAAACAGGAGTGTAGTATCACAAACAGAACTCTCTGGCTCCCAGGGCACGTGTCTGGTATCAGAATCACCAACCACGCCCTCCTTCACTTCTGCCCAGGCACTCCGTCCCAGCACCCCACCTGTGGGCACCCTGACCCACCGTCTCACACGAAGCTCTTCACTCAAAACACATCCCTTCTCATCTCACCCCATAGAGGTGCTGCAAGTATGACAGAATGGTCACAAAGTGGAACTGAGGTGACAGATTGTGACTTTAATTTTGTACTACTTTGTCTGCTTGGAATAGAGGCTGGGGTTTAGTTGTTTTCTAGACAGTACGGTGCCACATCTTAGAAAAGTGAAAACAGTAAGAAGCCCCAACCCACCCAGAACTTACCTAGGGATACAGGCCAGGTAGGAAATGAGTCTCCTGAGATCCTCCTGTCGTATTCTGTCATGATTGCTGCGGGCTGGAAAGGTTAAAATGGGACCCCCACGTTTATCTCTGCCGCCTGGAAAACAAACATTTGGAGCACACTTAGACAAAACAAGAGAAGACAGCACACTAACGTGCCACTAAGTCCGACAGTGTCACCCTTCCACTCACATGAGGCTGTACCTCTGTCAGCCGCATGGCCAGAAAGGACTATGCGAAAGGCCACAGTCTCTGTTCCAGTGGGACATGGCCAGGCCAGGCCCCTCCCAGGACTCTGTAGAAAAAGGGTGAGTTCTACACACGACCTGGAAGATACCACAGAAAGCCCTGTCCTTCTCTTCCAAAGTGCTTCCTCCTTTCTCCAGCTTTACGTTTGGAGACAGAAAAGTTTTCACACACATGTGCTTGCTCACCTTGAACAGCCAACCACCTCCCCCCCAACGCCTCACTCTCTCACTCTCCTGAACATTTTCCCCTCTCGTCCTGCCCCCTCCCCACATTCTACGCTCCTTCTTTGCCACCACCCAAACTAGGTTTTAAGTCTTGAGATGGAAAAAGACAGAAATGTTCTTCCAACTTTACGCTGATGACAACTTTATATAATCTGGATCTGGGGCAGCGTCCTCTCTCAAGGGTACTACTCAACCCCAATGGCCAACAATCTCTCATACAAACCCACATCTACAAAAGAAAAAAAAAGGCACGAGGTTGGGGGGGTGGAGGGAGCTTTGCATGCAGGAATTATAAAACAGAACTAAGTTAGTTAAGGACTTTAGAAAAGTTACATCACATACTAAGTACAAACCTCAGATGATTGGTCTTTGGCAGATGTGCAGAAATATTAACAAATACACAAGTCTAATGAAGTCTGCTGGTACCACTGACCATTTTTTGTGTGTGTGAAATTGTTACATGTATTTTATTATTTCCATCAGGGTTTTCAAGGAAAAAAACACAATAAAAACTGACCCTTCTCAAGTGGATCCTTCATTTAATTTTATAACTCTGATCATCTCTTCGGAAGCATAGCACTAAGATCTCAAAACTCAAGCCACAACATATAACTCTTAATTATTTTCTCATCTTAATTACTTACCTCATCCACGTAGGTAAAATTAAAAAGCAAGCGAATAACAGCAATGGAAAATCAAGTTCTTTTCTTTTAAAAAGGCCGAGAAAGTATTCGGCAGAACGTTATTTTAAAAATAGTTTTTACAAACATGGGCATTTACAATTTCCTGGGACAATTAACATTCTCTCTGAACAGGAATAAACTTAACTCTGAACATTTAAAATGACCCACGTGTACTGTTCAGTTACACAGTCTAGAAAAGTGTTAAATCATATATAAATCCAGTAATTCTGCTGTTAAATGAGAACAGCACTAAACCAGAGCTACCAACAACACATCTATGTGTGGTGCCCGGGGGTTGGCACACACATCTGACTTGACAACAACCATGACCCTGTTAAGAGGTTTTACCCTTCCAGCTGAATAATTAAAGATACATTAGGTCAAAGGGCTTCAGTGAAGACAAAAGGACGCTGTCAGGAGGCCACAGCTGGATCCTTTGCCCTGATGACAAGAATTTACATAATTTTCAAACTAATGCCTTTGGTTCCTTCTAAAGTAGTAAAAACTGTCATGAGGACAACTAAAGGATGGGCCCCTAGGCTTTTTCTGTGAATGGAAAGTACCACTGAAAGTGAGAGGCAGCACTGTTACAATGACTACAAGGCCATTACCAAGTAATTGTCTAAAAGAGCAGATAGTGTTTTCAGGGCAGTATAGATGGCTCTAGTTTCCTGGAACACCTCTTGTCTCCAATATACGACAGGAAACAATTTTAATATTTTTATTCCCCAACATCTTTCATTCTTTTCAAAAAGGAATCCATATTCTTAATCAAAAATATTACAGCTCAACACATATTACAGAAACTTGACTATTTTTAAATATAGTATGGTATTTAGATGAAAACATTCACCCTTCTTGGTAAAGAGAATCATTATCTACCATTCTCCTGAACTACCTGAGTTTTTAAATGCAACATAATGCTTGACCTAGGAGGGAGATGAAATGCCAAGGGCACACATCCAACTCTCCTCTCTCTGGGATCATCGTTACCTCCCACCGCAAGCAAGGCAGGGCTTACCACGGTGTGAAAAGCAAAATTCAAAATCTGCGTATCCAAGAGTCACATGGGGAGTGTGCACACTGCACACGGCCATCCTGGTCACTCCAAGGTGAGAACTAAAGGTGAGGGTGAGCGGAAGTGCTGGCTGCTTTCGCGAGGCTGCTTCACCTTTCCACTAAGATTTTCCCCACCTGGCAGCACTGGCGAGGAGCCCCCTGAGACTTTCCAGCAAGCTCCCTCCCCAAACAGGCTCCCATTCATGTCCCTAAAAACGCATATTCGAACCTAAACTTGAATTTCAAAACAGAGGGGGGAAAAGTTCAATTTGTTTCTTTTTCCCAGAATGGAACTTCAGAAAATTCTCTAGGGCAGTTTTAAAATTTCATCAAAAATCACTTATGATTTTAAGTATTTAAATAAAAATTGCATAGTCTCTGTTTAATTAATTTAAAATTTTGTTTTCACTTGCGAACTTCCCTGCACTGGGATGCATCTTCTGATCTGTGGTGTGTCACAGTCGGTGACAGGCAGATGCCAAAACCACCCATCTGCTGACCCCTCCCAGTGAGGTTAAAAATAAACATATTAGAATTAATGAAATGTAGTATTAGTTCATGGCGTCTGAGCCTCAAGGAGCTTGAAAGCAGTGCCACAGAAGTCTGTTTAGATTACAGGCGCCAGAGATCTCACTTGTCTGCAAACACCACCAAAGGCGCCCAATGGAAAATACTGTCTGGGCTGTGCAGCAGAAATGTTATAGCTTCAAAGTTCTCATTCCTGAACTAATAAATCACAACAAAGCTGTACCTTATAAAAGTATCATCTAAGATATACTAATATGTATCTGATGTCAACCCGCAGCTTCATGGTAAGGCAGGAGGGACAGATGTCAGTCCCATTTTATAGACAGGAAACTCGGCACCTTAGTGTGGACAATAAAATGAAAAGGGCAGGAAATCCACTTCCTGCACCTACCCACGTCACAGGATATCTGTGCAGGAGAGTTTTACAGTCTCTGGACCTCTCCAAGTCCATAATCAAAACCCAACAGCTCAGGAGGGACTATCTGCCTATCCAAATGCATGTTAGTCAAAAAACAAAAGAACACAAGAAGGACACTTTTATTTTCAAGTCTTAGAAAAACCACATCCTCTCTGCTCTTCCTCTCCCCATTATTTCTGTAAGGCACCTATCACCTTCCAGTCAACTATATAACTTACACATTTTTGGTGTCTGTCTGTCCCCCCGACAAGAACGGAAGCCTAGGGAGGCAGGCGTCTTCGCTCATTCCCTGATATCAGTATGCACACTCAGCGCTTAGTGAGAGACAGACGAGCACATAAAAGATGCTCAGTAAATGTCTGCTCTATGAGTGGATTCTTCCTCTGCACTCCACATAAAGTTAATTAAAAATACAGTGGTACCTCGGTACTCGTCGTTAATTCATTCCGGAACTCCAAGACCGACAAGTACCCAGTGATGAAGCGTTTTCTCTTGCAGGGCAGCATTGTCACTCATACAAGTTCTAGCAAGGGCGACGAGTGCCGAGCAAGCACCAAGCACTGACACATTTTTTTCTGGGCAAAATGCGACGAGTACCGGGCTGACGAGTATGTAGGTGTGACTGTACCTTCCATCATGTAACAGGAAGTTAGAGAGGGAGATGCCTGAATGTTTTTGTAGGAGGAAACACAGGTGCTAAATAAACCGAGGTTTATTTTAATATCAGAAAGAAGGCTGAAAAGGTCCCAAAGTATAGCTACAAATATGTCTGTGTGACGATTACTTCCTTAAACCCAGTGATACTCATTTCCCTCTTCTAAAAGGCAAAAAAACCCTCCAGGGGACTTAGTCTCTTAAGCAGTACGGCCCAGAATGACCACTGGCAACTAGATTCAGAGTTGCCCCTTTATCTTTAAATAAATTAAGAACTCACCTTTCCCTCAATGAAAATGAACTTCCTCTTGGAAGACATACTTAGTTGGAGAAGTACAATGTAAATTTTAATGAACCCACTGGATTTTCCTCTGTAATGGCCTGATTTGAATTTCTGGACTAGAACACCACTCAAAACCATTCTTTATGCCTCCCTGAGGAACAGTCTAACTCCGGACCGTGAAAAGCTCTGAAAAGATGTGGTTTATAAAAGAAAAATTATGGCCACAATCTCTAAGTCTATGAGGTAACAAAGCTCCATTAAAAGGGTGTCCACTGGCCCTCCGCTCCGGGAGCAACTAAAGCAACTAAAGGTATAGGCTCACCAGCCCCATACCTCCTCTGGCTGGCCTCTTCCTGCCTGGTCCTGAGAACCAGGAACCAGCTTACAGACTATTTCTCATGAAGACTCTAAGGGGTCTCCAGACTTCTGGCAAGGCCTCTGATGGTGCCTGGCCTTCCAGCCGGCCCCTAAGGACTGAGACTGTACTAGGCGCTAACAAGAACGTACCAAATGGAAGGGAGAGACCCCCTCCCTTTCCATGAAATACAGAACTCTGCAAAACTGTGGCAAGAGGAATTAAGGTCAGTAGTCTCATTACTAACAGCAAACTCCTGGGCAATCAAATCCTACCTTCCTGTCAATACCACCACTTGCAAAGGTGAATATTCACCTTGTCCCCCAAAAGCTAATCTAAAGAAGTAACCCAAAGTCCACCCGTAGGTAAGTGACTGAATAAACTGCTGTGTACACACACACACAGTGCAGTTACATGCAACTGTGAAAGAAGTGAGGACTCTGCATGCACCGCCTTCTAGAACACTGTTTAAAGTGGAACAAGTGAGGCACAGAAAACGGTACATCACAATTACTGTTTCTCTGACGAAAGGGGGTATGAGACTGGACGAATGAGTAGATAGATAGGATGCTCTTATTTTAAAAGTATAGGAAATAAACCAACAACTAAATTAAACAAAAAGTGGAATGTTTCCTGTGGGGGAGGGAAGGTACAGAGTGAAAGAGGCAAAAAGGGAACCTAGTTTAACTACATCTGATCTTTCACGTCTTTTGGTTTTAACCTTGGAGTGATGTACTCATTGTGCTCAATACTGAAGCCAGATTAGGTGGCTGGTTTTTTTCAAGCCTTAAAAACATAAAGCAAAAAGAAACAAAAGCTCCCGAGTTTCAAGTCGGAAGGGACTTGAGCCACACAGAGAGGAACTATTTTATGTGACTTTAAAGTGCAGAAACAGGACAGCACATTGCTGGTGGCACATGCTCCAGGGACGAGAAAACAACAGAAGTCGCACTGTGGCCGTAACATCAGTACTACAGTGTAAGTAAGCAAGTATGTCGATGAGGGCAGGAGCTGAGACTTTTAGCATAAAGGACAGGAAATATAAGTACATAATCAAAGAAACGTAAAATATCTGTAATCCTAATTGTAAACTGGAAATTTTAATGTGGAGTCATGACGACATCTTAGGTCATTGGGAAAAAAATGTGTGTGTGTGTATTTCCTAGATGTGTCCACTGAAGAGACACAGACACGACGACCGCACCAGGAGCAACAAACCTCCCAGCACCCAGACCCCCCCCCGGTTCCCCACAAAGGAACCAGGGCACTTTAGAAAAACGGCTGGCTGCAGGACACGGACAAGGTGGGCATGAAACACTCGGTCACAGCAGCAAAGAGAGAAGGTGTATTACTTTGGGACATGGCTGGATTCAGGAGCCCATCTAAAGAGGCTCCCACTGTCCAAAGATGGGAAAATGTTAACTTCATTAAAAGAAAAAAATGGACAATGAATTAGAACACATCAAATATACTTAAAATCATGAGCTCAAAAGAATATTTAAAAAGGCTTCAACATTTTTTTATTAGTCTAAAAAATCTAATGATCATTTTTCATAAATCTGAACACTGGTAAAGGACAAGAAGCAATCACTTATACTGCTTTTCCTGTATGAACTGTGCTCTCAGGGTCAGCAAGAAACGGGGGACATTTCTCTCTATAGAATATCCAAGTTGATAAATGAAGAAAGGGGGTGGGTAGGGCAGGGGAGAGTAATGGGAGGGAAATGGGGACAACTATAATTGAACAACAACAACAAAAATTTGAAAAAAGAATGTCAGCATTTTGCAACCCTACTAAAATACTAGATCTAAGCAATGATCATCAATAAATGCTTAAAAAGACTCTCCCAATAAAACTCCCAGGAGAACTACCCAATACCAGCCGTGAAGGATTTTTGCCTCCTTCCCTGCAAAACCTAAGCTAAGTCTAATCAAGCCTCAGGATTTAGCTCCTAGTTTACAAGAAATACAGGGAAAGGGGAACATGTTAAATGACCACCCAGGGATGCAACCAGCAAAATCTAAAATATAGGAAAATCTATAGGAAAACACCTGGTCTCCTCGTGTAATAAACAAAAAGGGGCAAGACAAAAATAATAAGAAGGAGAAAGAACACACAAATTAAAAAAGACATCAGACATATCAATTAATTGGAATATGTAGCCTATAAAAACCATGTTATACAGCAAGCAGGGAAATTTGAATATTAATTGACTTTTTTATATTTAAAAATCACTACTTATTTTTAGGTCTGTTAATGGAAGTGTGGGGTTTTTAAGCTTATCTTTTAGACAACTAAATATGTATAAATAAAATGACATAATATCTGTAATTTTCTTTAAAATTATCCACAGTGAAGGGAGGGGAGGGAATAGGAACATAGATGAGGCAAGGTCATTGACGTGCACCACGGGATCACGGAGACTCACTATACTATTCTCTCCCGTGCGGGATGATGAAACGCTGCATGGTACAAAAGGGTGTTATTAAATCTGGTAGTTGTCTATGAGTTCTTTTAAGGCCCACACCCTAGTGGCATAGGAACCACATGTCGTGGTTGGAATTCTATACAGGATGTCATATGGAATAGATATGAATGAGTATATACGTGTCTATATACACACACATGACATTAAACAATCTATATTGCATTAATTATGTATACTATAAACATATCTAATGCATAGATATGCTTAAGATAATGCTTAAGGGTACATACAATAAACATAAAGTGTACACACTATTAGGTAGAAACTACAGGTCACTCCTTTTAGTGCCCTCCTTCTGACTTCAAGAGTGAATTTAGATATGTCATCTAACCTCATTTAATGCTACTCTCTGAATGGAGAAAGCAGCACTTTGCTCTCTTACTTAAGGGCAATGAGGATTTTGTTTCAGAGTACCTGGAGATGAGACTGAGGATCAGAAATACTCATGTACAAGGAATCCTCACAGGGTTTTAGACCACGATCTAATAAGTAACTCATGGAACCTCTGATCTCTTGGCCTGCTTTTTGGAAAGCCATGGCTATTCCACTTAGATTTAATTGGCTAAAAGCCAGTCACATGGAGGGCTTTCACAAAGGTACCATAATATGCCCTAATATTTAAAAAAACGGGTGTTAGCAGAAAGATAAACAATTACCAGCACTGGGGGTGGGGGAGTGGCGGACTGGGCATGGAGTTCTTCGGGGGGTTGTAGGAATGTTCTGGAATGAGACTGTGATGATGGTTGCACAACCTTGTAAATACACTAAAACTCACTGAATTGTATACTATAAAAAGATGGATTTTATGTTATGTGAATGACTTAACAGGAAGGAAAACAGTGGATTCACAGGTGAATTTTTTTTTAAAGTTAACTCATTCTTTGTAACTTCCCCCCAAAATATTTCGCCACACAAATAATAATTTGTTCTTAGTTTTATGTTTTTTTTTTCCTTCCCCTTACTAAATGAGATAACAGTAAGCCTAAAGCAATCTGCAGTCAGCTCACGCTAATGCAGCCTGGCAAACCTGGTCATAACGGAGAAAGTACAATGCTATGAAGTTGTGCCAGCACCTTTACTAACTGCACCTCGCCAACACCAATCCTGCCCACTCTGGTATTTTAACACAGTGCCACACTAACTGTTTGCAATGCAAAACTTCCCTCCCCACTAAAGACACCCAGCTTTAATTATCCCTGCAGAATATAAGGTTGTAGCAAAGATCCATGCTATAACTCTAAAGGATTAATCATTTCATTTCTTTAATTAGTTACCAGGGAAATAGTTTTAGTTTTGACAGAAACTTAGGTAAAAATGCCATCTAATAATGTGTTCTGTATTAAATGCCTAACAAAGTAATGAACACAAATAAAACTCACCTGTCTTACCCTTGCACAATTTACATGCCTGTCTCCAGGGACTCATCCGAAGAAGACAGTGCAGTAACTAGAGGTCTAGGAGCAAACCAAGGGACAGAAGGAACAAGTGCTCTCCTCACAAAGCCAAACTTTAAAATAAAAAACTGATGAACATGTGGGAATCAGGTTTCTTTAAGCCGTTCTGACTGATGCCGCTAATATTTATCAGTAGAGTCTTTCCATTCTGTTAACTGTAAAAGCCACCTGTAAACTACAAGGTCCAGAGTTCCCCAAAGTGGCACGAGCCCGTATTATGCAGTTTGTCAGTAAGTGATTAGAAAACAGCAAAGGCCACTTTTAGTACAATGAATTACAAGCCAAGAGCCGTCTGCTTTTTCATTTTTTAGCTGTGTGTCCCCATCGATCTGAAGCACCTCCTTGTTCTCATGAACTCCGTATAATCTTCTATTAACCTTCCAAATGCATTATGCATTAGAGTTACTTCAGCGAAACCATCAAACAGTGCCTGAAGGGGCCAAGAAACACTGCCGGACAGGAAAAGCAAGGTGAAAGTAAAGAGAACACCACAGGAAGTGCACCCTAACTATGTGCGAGTCCCACAGACCCAAAGGACACACAATCCACATAGAGGCAGCCAGCAGAATTACAAATTCAAAATAAAACATGCTCAAGAGGAGACACAGATCAGCACAGAAGGCCTGTTTGAGAAAGATAAACACTTATCAAGGGAAACACAACCAGAAAGACTGTCTAAAATCATGTGACCATCTCAAGATTTACTTCCTTGTAAAACAGAGCAGAAAAATCTTGCAAATCTTTGTTTTGTAAACGAGTGCCCAAAAGATGCAGTACCCATTGGCTTTCTGTTCATGTAGCAGGGAGCCCCTAAGGACACAACCCCCCTAAAGTCCTGAAGCTGACCCTGTATCCGCAGAAGGGAGGGCAGTCAAGTGCCCCAAAGCCTGAAGGACTGATGCAGACTGTCACCACGCTGCAGGTGCCCCAAGGATGAGGTTCTACAAGTAAGTGGAGGGCCCAGCTGGTAAAGATCACCAGGGCGTTCACAATGCATGGCAAGGGCTGTAGGAACTCCAGGGCCAGAGAGGCCATGGATCCACGAGTTTCCTCACCTCCCCAAAGAAGAGGCAACAGGTAGCTACAAAGTTCAAGAAACCAAAGTAAAAAATTCAGGACACATCAACATACAGTTGGTCACATTCCCACCACTTTTGCAGATGACAGACTTTAAAAAAAAAATCAGTTGTTTTACCTAACTAACTGGGGCAAAAGAGGCACATGTTTGTGCCACAACAGACACAAACATTTCAATCAGTGTTATCTGACTTACAAAGTACCTGCCAGCTAGAAGAAAATGCTTCGGGCACTAATTTCTCAGGAAAACGCTATAAGAATAAAGCAGGTAAAAATCCACCGAAATACCCATGCTTCTGTGGCAGGGGCAGGTGAGCCAGGCTGGTATTTCAGACTCTGACACAGTATCAGAAATAGTCAGGAGATCAATAAAGCAGATTAGAAAGTTAAACTTTACCTGAAAGGTACGCAACTTTTTCCTTTAAAATTGGCAAAACATCCATAGCTTTCATTTCATCGTTTTTTCGAAACCCTGAAATACAGAAGAAAATAAAATTACTAGGTTGCTTGAGTGACATTTAATTTCTTAACCATTCTATCCAGTGCCAACACGGCAGCTTTCTTCACACCCGTTAAATCGCCTCTAGAAATATCATCATTTGAAAACATTTGAATTCTGTGATCCCAGAGTGACTGTCTATTTTAATGTCAAGCAATGATCTGCCCACAGACCCAGAGGCGACTGTACCAAGCAGGCTCTCGGCCACTTCTAAAATTTCAAAATCTGGTCCCCAAAAGACTGGATATAAAGTCAACCCCCATCATTTAAAAAATCTTCATTTTAATCTTGTAGATAAATGCAAACACTGGCAGATAAAGCAGGAACGTTGTTTTTAAACACTGCTACCTGTGGCACACTAAAGCCTCCAGGGGGAGCCCAAGGCCTCATCCTATTGCACTTCAGTCTTTAAAAATAAACAGCGGCAGCGGGCAGAGAGATTATAAATAGCTGGGGACTGGCCACAGCTTCTGTTGGCTCTGTCCTTCTAGGTTTTCTGGGTCATGGCCCCCTGGAGGAATGTCACTGGCTAATGTGGTAAGATGGCCCAGTGCCACCTGCTTCCGAGGGTGGCCAAGGACCTCTTCTCACTGCAAACTAACTCTCCCCACGCCCCGCAACATCTTAGAGGGCCAAGTGGAAATCTTGTGGAAAAGAAGCATGCAGCAGGCAAGTTGGGCCAAGCCGACAGCCGTCTAAGCAGAATGAATTCTTGCAGCCCAAACATGTCCAGCCAGCTCACGAGGGTGAATGCTCACATGGGAGTTTGAGGTGCAAAATGTTCATGCCCATGAAAACGCCTGAGGATATTTGTCTTGGAGGTCTCTAACAGAGGTCGTCTAGGTTCAGGGATGCTGGCCATGCTCAACAAACCTAGTCACTATGGTTATTGGCAGAGCATGCACTAGAAAAAAAATAAAGGACTGCCCCATCCCTATTTTCCTGTTTGTTCTTGCCAAAATAGTACGCGAAAACATCCCAAATGTAAGCGCGGTAACACAACCGATACAAACACGTAGACCTGGAATTAGAAAGCAAACAAAGGAGCTTCCAGTTCAGGTCTGTCTGAGCGGCTCCTATTGGACCAGCCCTGCCACACGTTAAATCTACAAACACAGCTAGGTCGAGGCACTGGAGAGTGACCAGAAGCAGGGAGAGACTCCTGGGAAAAGGAAATGACGTCGGGTCCACTTCCCCCACTGGGGCTTGAAGCCAGAGCACAGAGCCGAGTCTAAACCACATGGAGCTGCTCAAACCAGAATCAGGACACAGCTCAGGGCAACCTCCACAGCTGAAACTGGGAGGAGAAATTGTGGAAAGAGAAAGGGGGAGCCCCAATATCGGAGTACAAACTTGGACCAAGTCTCTGGCTTTCCCCTGAGCCTCACATGTGCAGGGCAAGCTCCCAGCAGCCCAGGCTCTAAGCTAAGGATAAAAGAGGTGACCATGGGCCGAGCTGGTGCCCACAGCGGAGGAGACAGAGTTTGCGGCTTGAGTCCAGCCGAGTCGGCAGCCTGCTAAGGCAGCAGGCAAACAACAGCAGGGCGGCACCTCTGGGAGGAACATAACAGAACCCAATCTTTACAACATTATCATTCACAGAAGCAAAGGATGACTAAATTACTGGTGTAGTGGGATTGTTTTACAGGAAATCTTGTCTGTCCAGTATACAAGGATGGACAATGACATCTATAATCACCAGAGACTCTGCACAAGGGCAACAGTAAACAAATCTTGAGGAGGACCCCGAGGTCCAGGAGCATTAGTGGGACGACCTGGTCATGAAAGGGCTCGGCACAACCTGCCCCTCCAGATCACCAGGCCATTTTGCTTTCCAACACACCATGCTCTGTGCTGGCAACCTACCAAGCTTGTAAAACAGCAGCTATTTATAAAAGGCAAAACAAGAGCCAAGAGGTCTGCAATTTCATCCTTAAGGTTCCTTCAAAACCTCTTCAATGGATGTAATCTAGCCTCAGCAATCCACTGCCAGCCATTGGGTAATTCATTGACTGTGTCTACAAGATTGATTACATCCGATTCCTTTGAGGTGGACACAAGTGGCAGCAGGGCAAACGCAAAGAGAAGTTAGACACCACCTCAAGCCTCAAGGAGACAAGCTTTATATACTCACAGAATAAGGCATAGTGTGAGAGGTTCCCTAAGTAGCACAAAGTACTAAGGGCCCCAGGCAAACGTGGAAGCAGACCAAATGATAGAGACAGGAAAAAGGAGTAAGCCTTGCCTGTAGATCCCAATCTACAGGGATTTGAAAAGGATCCCCTTTCTATTGCTACCAGCTGAGAGAAAGTATGCTTCTTACCTTCCCACATAGTCCACACCCACAGATGCCCTGGCCAGTCACAGCCATGCCCTCTGGAAGTGCCACCCCAAACTGTCCAAACTGCAGTCCTGGACTCCCAAACTCCAGAAACAGGGGCCCCACCTATGGGTCCGGCTCCCTTTCACACAACCCTCCACAAGAGAATGCCCTAACCCCATGCCGGTGCCTCAAAAGAGGACTGTGTGACTTCTAATAATCACAAGTATGGCTGACGATTCCTGCTGACGCTCTGAACCACACCTCCATATTAATACGTCGATGGCCCGAATGATGGAAGGCACAGCTGCAACATTCCAGGCCGCCCCTCAGGAAGACTATTAACTGATGTGAAAAGAAGGTGAAGAAAACAAAACTTAACAATGAAAATTACAATTCTCTATGCCCTACTATGAGCCGCAAATTCACTCCACGTATCTTCAGTTTCTTACAACTGTGGTTACATTAGTCTGTGAGCTCCTGAATTTCTCCCCTAAAAAACCTGTCTTTCTAGACGAGGAAAGGCACATGGCCCAATGGCTAAATTGGTGTTGAAATGTGTTATACTTGTATTGTGATATACGTATGTGTCCAAACACAGACTAGAATATAAATTCTGAACAGTTTTACCACAATGTTGTTATTGACTATGTCACAGGAGAAGAAATGTTAATGTTATTAAAATTGTCAACTAAAACTTTCTAAACAAGAAATAAAACAGGGAAAAAGCAAAAATATAAAACTAACCACACAAAGAAATAAGTTTGTGGCTATTATGGAGGTCACTTAAGCATTATCTTTTATTTCATTTCTGTTTTTAAAAACACACCCAATAAGCAAAAGACTGAGAATGTATACCCAACTAAAGCTAGATTAAATACACCATGTAACTTCCAATTAAAAGCAGGAAGAACTCAGCCATGAAATATCCTCATATCAAAAAGGCAGATTCTGTTCCAAGCCCTAAAGAGCTATTTATAAAAACGGAGTGTGTGACTATTAAAAAAATTACAAAGAAATGGCTTCTGTGCTATTCCGCTGATTCTGGATTACACTACAGACACTCCTACTGGTCTTCCTTTCCTCGTGCGCTGAAGGATCCAGCTGTGGCTCCTGAACTTTGGAACAAAGGGCTATGCTCGGTGCCTGCCCAGGAAGCACAGACCTCTCTTCCCACACTCTCAGAGAGGGAAGGGGCAGCAAATGCCACGGTGGAGTGATACTTCTGAGACCACAGACCACATCTTTGTGCCACAGACCGGGAGTCAGCGGCAGTTTTACATCTAAGTGTCACCAAGGGAGTTTGAAATTGCCAATAATAGGTGGAAGGGGACACCATGAAGAGACTTTTGTTTAAAAAATTAGAAGAGAAAGGGCAGAAAAAGAGCAACTTGAAAGGGGTAACTGGCCAAAGTCAGAGGACATTTAGCTGTACTCATTTCTTGAGTTACTGTATATACTTTTTAAACTACACAGAGCTTATATTGAAGTGTGCAGAAAGACAGCCGGGGTTCTTGTTACAATTTAGAGTCCATTTTGCTACCTGAGACAAAGAGGCCAATGTGAATTTTAATGAAATGCTAGCTTCAGGAGACAGAGAACACAGCCCAGACTGCAGGTAGCCCAGGATGATCTGCTGGGGCCTGACAGGCACGCAGGCACCAAGCGCTCTTTCAAACCAAACCTCAAGGAATCTGATCAGAATGTCACGTGGCAACGTCTGCTTTTACTCTAACACCCTGAGATTACTATTTATTGAGTACCATTCGGGGAAAAGGTTTTGGGTTAAAAATCAAATTTTATCATTGCTAATATAAACGCAGAGAGTGCTTGATGATTTCCTTTCCTCCTTCCAGTTTCAAATCAACATGAATAATGTTGTTCCCTAAAACCACTGAATTTGAATATTTAGAGGTTTTAATATATTCATTTAAAAAGTCTCAACTCCAAGGCTCGGCATGGTATCACTTCCCAAAACTGACTCTGTAATCATCTTTTAAATTGCTATTCGGTACAGCATCATGTCACTCTCAGAAAAAGTTTAAACTCTTCCCAAACTGTTCATGTGTCTTTAAATGATAAGCATCCTATTGCTCACGAAGAAACAATTTGTCCTTTCTCTGTCTCCAAGTCGGCCTGCTGGCCAGAAGATGGCTATTTTGTTCCTTGGGATACCCCGGACAGCCAGGGTAGAGCCAGGCACAGCATGGTCAGTAAACATGGGATGGCTGAATGAATGAACGAACAAACCAACAAACAAACATACTTCCCAGCTTCTCATCCCCGAACCCCCGTTCAAACACCCCAGTGTTCCTCAGCACTTTCTACTTCAGGCTGAGAGATGCAAGCTCAGTGTTGTTCAGAGGGTCACTCCTCAGTATGATTTGTAAGAAGGAAAGTTAACCTCTCTGCCCTAGGAGGAAATGTTCTACGAGCTGTCATTCAATGATGGGAAATCTTTTAACTGAATCAGTGGTCTGAAACTTCCACTATCTAATACCTCACTGGTCAAATCAATTCTTCATTTTCATCCTGAGACTCTGCAGAGAGGGAGCTGTATTGTTACCGTTGACAAATACATTTGAACTGAGTCACTGAAGACCAGAATGGCTCACCCACTTGGTCACTTCCTCAAAAAAGGCACACCCCTCTCCAAGTGTTTTCTTAATTTAAGAAGAAATGCAGCACTGTGGAAATATGTTCACAATGAGTAAAGGCTATTATGTAGCCTGTGATTCCACAAGTTTTTCTTTCTTTTTACATTGTGGTTTAAAAATTTAAGATGAAATAAATCAAATGAATAAAAAAGTGAATCAAATTTTTTAAAAAAATTAAACTAAAACATGGGTTAATTTTTTAACCCCAGATATTAGTAATACCCAGTTATTTCTTGATCATCTGAGCTGAAGAGAATGAAGTGGTGCCTTGTTCTGAACTGTCTGTCTCACCCCCCTGCCCTCTCTTAAAAGACAATCCACAAGACCAGCTGGGCTCCTCACCCATTTCAGAAACCCTGTCAGTGGTACTAACGGGAAAATGGAGAGTGAAAGAAACTGAAAAAAAAAAAAAATCTTATAAAAACACAGGTTGTACCAGTAATAAAAACGTGTTGATAAATAAAGCAGCATTTGGAAACAACAAAAAGGTACATTAAAAAGTAAGCTGGAGGGTTACTATTTGTACCAAGTCTTGGTGGTAATTACCGAATTCACTCATTAGTCTACGTAGGGGAAAAGCGGGCGCCACGCACCCTAGAACACAAAGAGCAGGGTGATAAATCTCTGCATCACTGGCGCCGCGCATGCGCATGCACCAATGGAGGTGACATCACCCCTTCCAGGCAGGGGTCCGCAGTTCCGACTCCCGGACCTTTCTCTGCAGTGCCTGCAGGGTTAGTCACAGATCACAGCGAGAGGCAAGCGTGTGGCAGGAGGTTGGTGCTAGTGAGGGATTTAGCTGGGCAAGCATTTAGACCAGTGTTGCCTAGCAGGGAAGCATTTTAACTAGCCTGGATCCTCTCTGAAAATGTTTAAGGGGGCAAAGATGACAACTTATAAATAGAATGGTTTAAATGTCTTTTTCTACTAACATATAAAAAATTAAAACATAACGCAATGCTTATATTATTTTTACATAAACATAACTATACTCCACATGTACACAATACTTACAAAACACATGTAAAGTGAATTAAGTACTTATATCAAGAATAGGGACATGCTCACAGACCACCACACAGAATGTGAGTGGGTTCCATAGTGAAATGTTATAATTTTTACTTAGAATCTTTATGGCTATAATAACTGCCAGACTGGTTGATTTATTCCTTCACAAAATTTGAGAAGCAATAGCCTGTAACATCATAACTTTAAGGAAGAAAAAGCAACATAAGTTTGATTGATTCAAGGGAGTTAAGGCATTTTAACCTATAGTAGCTCTGGTTTTTAATATCTTGAGCACAAAACATAGAGGACAAACCAAAATAACCAAAAGACCATAACAGAAAGAGTCTTAAACTGTATTTTAAGATAAATGAGACAATCTGTAGAATTTTTAACTTTTAATAATTTCATTATGTATTAACCATGCATTAGAAGTTAATTAAAAAGCATAACTCAAACCAATGGAAGGGAATAATTCAACAGCCAAAAGAGCATCATTATAAAAGGGGGTTCCACCTTCTCATGGTCTCATAAATCAAAACGGAATCAGGTGCCCAGATGTGCCATTCATCTCTGCGTCCTCGGGGACCAGCACAGAGCTGAGCACAGAGAAAACGAATCCTCATGTTTGCCTAATGCCGAAAAGGAGGCATCCATCTGTCTGCGCCTGTGAAGCTTGGCAAGAGGTGCCTCTGGGGGAAGAAGCTCACCCAGCCTGCACTCTGGGACCCTCGCCACCCCATCCTAAGCTACACACACACACACACACACACACACACACACACACACACACACACACACGCATACATATGGTTCTGTGATGCTGGCCTATTCCAAAACAGATTTGCTTTACCTAAGAAGCAGCTTCTCAGGAAAGCTGTTCAGAAACTTAATTGGTATCAAATAACCCACTGAGCTATAAATGATACAATCGTTATCAAACGATCTGATTGCTGGCAAACCAGCCAAGGTCCACTGCTAAAAGAAATCTTGTTTAATCATCATCTCAAAGATTTCACACAGACTAGCACCCCTGTTCTCTATCAAAGAAGAAAATAAAAAATTCTAATATGCACATGCCATTCAATGCAGATCACAGTCATATTCTGTAAAAATAAAGCTCTAAATCTTTTCCTTTGTACAGATATATTTTTAATTATTAAAGGTGCAGAAAGGTTCTCAAGTATATACAAGTCACATAAGTTGATGACACTAAAACGTCTCTCTGTGCACGGACTTGCCCTGCAGTGGGCGGCTGGAACATAAAATACAATTGAGGGCCTTTGCTGAACTCAGTCTATTTGGGAAAGCAACATACACACATGGTCAGTTCTGCGATACAGGTACTTAGTATGGAAATACCAGGACCAGAGGGACTGGAATAGGAGGAGATGTCCTAGAAGATATAAAAATTTGTGGGCGAGGAGGCAAGGTAGGGGACGATTATGGTGGGGGTTGACTGTCTAGCTGGAAACTGCCATCACTAGAAAGACACCTGCATGCCTATGGTGCAGCCATCACCACTCAAATATCTAACCCTGCGTGCACCCTTGTCCCCCCTAAACGTGCTCCCCACTGTGAGGGTTCCAGAGCAGTACCTGGCCCCATAAGCCATCCACCCCATGGCCAAACCAGGGCCTGGGTTTCTCCCTGCCCTCCACCCTCTCATGCACTCCTGCAGACTATGATTTAACTGGCACATCATGTCTGCCTGCTCCCCAGGCCAGCTTCTCCCTTGTGTGGGTTACTCCAGCAATCTCCTAATGGTTGTTCATTCGTGACCCCCTCTGATCCATTCGGCCACTCCCCTAACACATATCCTGGCCCTGGTGGTGTGGCTCAGTTGTGGTTAGATATCATCCTGCAAACCAAAGGGTCACAGGTTCAACTCCCAGGCAGGGCAAACACCTGGGTTGTGAGTTCAGTCCCCACTCAGGATGTATGCATGAGGTAACAAATCGATGTTACTCTCTCACTTTGATGTTTCTCTCCCTCTCTATCTCCCTCTCTTCCTTTCTCTCTCGAGTTAATAAAAGAAAAAAAATAAACATACACCTCCCACCATTTTACCACCCTAAAATTCTTCAGATAAAGCCCAGACTCCCTGACATGGCACGAAGTCTTACCTGATCTGAGTCTTACCTTACTGAGTCTGCTTACCTCTGCAGCCTCACTAGGTCCCTATTCATGACCCTCTCCCACAGCCACACCCACACCAGGAATTCCGATCACCCGCAGGTAACACACACCTGCGCTCACACTGCTCTCCCATGTGCTTAAAACACCCTCACCCCCCTAGATGCACATGCCCACACACACTAACACTCACACACTCTTCACCATCACAACTGCTCCTGAAAGTCTCAGACAAAGACTCCCCCCTTCTGTGACACCTCTACTGTGGGATCAGATCCCTCCCCCTGCACTCCCACAGCACCCCGAACCCTCCCCCCACTGCACAGTGATGATCTGAATGCATACCAGTGCCCCCTCTTTGGAAGACAAGTCCTTTGAAGGAAGGGACTGTCCCGAGTCTAACTATATCGTGCCAGTGGCTACACAGCAAAGTGCCACGGCTCGCAGTCGGAGCTTCAACCCCAGCTCGTGAAACCTTCAGGTACATGTGCTTGAAGGAGCTGAAAACTTTAGGTGGCCCTGGCTGGCGTGGCTCAGTGGATTCAGTGCTGGCCTGCGAACCAGGGTCGCTGGTTCAGTTCCCAGTCAGCGTGCATGCCTGGGTTGCAGGCCAGGTCCCCAGTTGGGGGCAGGGGGGGGTGGGTGAGAGGCAAGTGATCGATGCATCTCCTGCACATTGACGTTTCTCTCTCTCTTTCTCCCTCCCTTCCTCTCTCTCCAAAAATAAATAAACAAAATATTTTTTTTTAAAAATGAAAGAATTTTAAGTGGAAGTCTCCAACCTGGAGTTCTGTGCAAAGTATCCCATCTAATCACAGACAGTTAGCAACAGCTCAAAACAGCCGACCAGCTGTACAAACTCATCTTGTGGAGGCTAAGGTGGCTGCTTCGTGCTCTGTCTGGTATATCCAGTGACTAGCACATAAAATTACATTCACATATTTATCTGCATCTGAAAGGAGGAAACGTTGACTTGGGAGCATTTACAATGTAAGTAAAAGTTATGTTTCTACGCCAGCCACCCCCCAAACATTTACTTCATTACGGAGAGTGTCCTGACGAGAAGAGTGGGCTGTGCTTGGGGAGAGGAGCATCTGGCGGCTCCTCGCTCCACCTCCTCCAGCACCAAGAGGAACGCAGAAACCTCTTTCAGCTGAAGGGCTGAAAAGCTACTTCCATTTGGATTTAATTCCAACATAAACTCACTAGAAAGACGTATCTTTAATACCCACAAAGAATCTGGCAGAACTTTCTACCAGCCGGCCCTTCAATGAGGCTTAGAATTGGTGTTTTCCATCATGTGGCACTCGAGGAGGGCATATGTACACCTGGTCCCTCTTAAGCCCTAGAGGTTTTCCCCTAAACGGGATGTCCCTGATTCTATGGAGCTTGCAGTCGAAAACAAAATAAAATGCGCGGGAGACTGGCAGTGGCTTCACCAATGTCCACACGACGAGCAAAGTCTGATGGACAAATCAACGTCTTGCAAATACACGTACTGTTATTTATATATGTGAATACAGACAAAAGATGTAGACATGGCTGCAATTAATCAGGCAAATTCATCTAAAAGTAGTACCTCTGTCACTGAAATCTGGTATCCCTCACAGGCACTAAAATTAAGAAAACCCTTGCGGTAGAGTTAAAGCCACAAAGCACGAAGGTGGTGTTTTCATCATCAGAAGCCCACTGGGTGACTTACGTATGGCTGTCCTGCCTAAGTTGTTCAGTTAACGTGCTGTGCTCTCACAGTTTTCTTTGTGTTCTTCTGCGTCACCAGAAATAGGCTGTGACACGTCTGATGTCCAGGACACAGGCCCAGCCCCGTCCTCCGTGGGTCTGCCGGCCAGCAGAGGACAGAGCCTGGAACAGGACTAGACCCCTAAGAGAAGCAATTCTGTCACCGCTCAGCAAGGACAACAACAACAAAAACTTTGCTTCATAACTTGTTTGTTTTCAGGTTGAATTCCAAGTGCAGCCTGCAGTTAGGTGTGCAGTTTTCTTCCAGAACCTCTATTTAGCCTAACAAGATTGGACTGTTCCACAAGTATGTTAGCCCTGAGGCAGAGCCGCTGGGAGAAGGGCCACCTGACGTTGGTCACAGGTAAGGTGACCTGTTCTAAGATCACACCAATGAGGGCAACCCCGGCCTTTAGGGCTTGCTGGTTGTTAGGGTGAAAGCACCTTCTTTTGCTCCCGTTAACTCAGGTTGCTGGTGTCCTGCCTTACCCTCATTTCCCAGCAAGGGAAAACAAAATTCTAGTAAAGAGGGCCCTATCATTTACCTTCCTACTGAATTCCTAGTAAGAAATTTAAGAAACTACAAAGAAAGAGTTGAGAAAAGTAATGCATCTGCTAATGTGAAAAACAAAGAGAAATTCATCCGTTCTCTCTCTACCTCTCCTGTCACCTCAAATTCCCTTCTGCACCCATACAGTAGGTTTTTAAAATTCTGGCTACAAAGGTGTTTATTTAGGCCAAATAATTTAAATATATGGATGGGAAAACAAATTTCAATATAAACATGGATTTAATGTGAACTGACTCACTAGCACTTGGTATTTTTGTGCACTTCCATTGATGAGAAAAAGATGCAAATTCACAAGGTGAAAGGGACAGAAGTGTCCCAGAGGGCAGGAACCCTCCAGGAGGGGGACAGGAAGCCAGAAGGGAAGGAAATCCCTGCTGGGGACCTGCTGACCTTGAAGAGATTACCAGCCCACATGGCCTCCTCCGTTGATTCAAGGTCCAAGTGGGAGCTCAATGGGCAGAAGCCAGCACAGGCTCGGGGGAACGTGCGCTCTGGCGAGCTGTGACCCTCACCAGAGGTGAAGCAGCTCCAGCTGTGTGACTGACCACATAACTCACCATCCCATCTGGAACAGTGCTGATGCCAGAGGCTGAGGTGACAGGTGTCAACTGGGCCTGTGCTGAGGTCACAGAGCCTCCTCCTGCTTGCTATGGGGTCCCCACCATAAAAAACCCTGGGTAGAGGGAGAGGGGAGGAAGGGAGAGATCAAGCTCTCCAGCAAGTTGACTTCTGCAGACTTGGGCCCTGCAGTGGCCAAGATGAATGCCTGAGAGCCAAAGCCGTATTCATAGAATTCATATTCGTTGGAGCCTGGGGAATCTGTTTTCCTTCCTTCAATCCCCTAATTGCTAAGTCAGTGTCTTACTTACCAGGAATCCCAGGGATACTTTTTCCCCAATTAGCTCAGTATAGAAACGCAAATGCCATTGCAACAAGGACGTGTAAAATAAGGTGTTTGGTACTCCTTCTCCAGTTGCCTCATCTGCAGGATCTCTGCAGTATCTGCACAGAGACTTAAATCCACCTGTTAGCCAGGTGTATAGGACACGCAGGAGATGACACAGGGTTACAAGCAACTTCCTCCCAAGGGAGATAGGACACAGAGTCAAGAGGTGTGGAGAGGAGTTCACAACTCACTTCCAACAGCATCACGTTATACAGACATCACCCGAGAGCGACAGCACCCGACTCAAAAACAAAGTCTCCGTCCAGGTATAACTGTGTGCAGTGCGGAACCAGGGTGGGACCCGGGACCCTCCCCCTCCGCAGTGCGGAACCAGGGTGGGCTCTGAGAACCGACTAACAAGCAGCACCCAGAACACTAACGATGCTTACCACTGACATCTGAGAAAGCAGCTTACTAATGTGTGTATTTGGTAAGTGCTTTAAATAAATGAATTTGGGGCAACTTTGCCAATTTACCTGCAATTACTACATTCTATAAGGAGTTGCATCTTGACTGAAAAAAAAATAGAATTAAGATATGCCATGATTGTCAAAGCCACAGGAAAAAAATACTTATTTTTTTTAAATCACAGTCATAATAGATTAACCTTGGCAATTTCCTCCTTCTGGGACTGACCATAAATAATTTAAGGAACTAAAAGACTATTAAAAATAAGAACACTCATCTGTCTGCGAGTGTGCGGCGGTTTATCCTGCACCCTTGCCACACTCTCGCCCAGGGGCACACCACTTGCACCTGAGCGTTCTCAAGGGCCTGCTACCCTGTTCCCGTCTATGGTGAGGGGCAAATCAGGTCACAATTCATTAGAAATGACACAGATGAGAAAAAAGTCACCTGAAGGGAATACACGTTTTGGAAGAGATCTCACATCCTCTCACTAAAATAGCGGTAACAAACACTTAATAACCCCAAAGTGCTCCCTTTCTGGCCTCTTTTCACCGCGTGCCCCTCAGTTGTCAGGAGCCCGTCCACTGGTGTGCGAAGTCCTTCTCTCCTGCTCTGAAGGGGTAGGGGAAGTGATCACAGCCACGCTATGACTGGCGGCGTGACCAGCCAGGACCTGAGCTTGCCCCCAACCCCTGGATCTGGTGGAGATGCCAGGATGAGCTAGTGTGTCGCCCAGAAGGAGAAGGGCGGCCGGCTCCAGGTCCAGGCCGCCACCTGCACGCACCCTGTCTCCAGGGCGTCTTTAGCTCTGGGAGGAGGTCACGCTCGGCATCTTTAGCTCTGGGAGGAGGTCACGCTCTTCCTCTGTGAAGCCACCTGGCTCAGGCCTGGGGCCAGAGGGCCAGACAGGCCGCACTCTCCCTCCGTCCTCACCTTCCACTTTCAGTCACTGTCGTTAGTGGATGACAGTCTCTCATTTTAATAGACGAACAAGCACAAACAGGATTTCCCCGCTCTGACCGGACACGTGGCAAACACAGAAACGAACAGCTGCCTGGGCTGCTCAAAAAGGCGCTGGCCTGTGCACAGACACTGTCCGAAACTGCCCCGCCCTCAGCCCACTGGTGAGCGCAGAACTCGTTCGCAAATAGGTTTGTAAAGTGGTGAAAACCACAGTTTTCCTTCTTCGTTCCTTGCGAAAGCAAGTCCAGATGGCCCTGTGGAAGCTCACAGCATGACATCAGTCATCCTGCAGTGGCACCACCTCAAAACCTCAAAGCAGGAGGACAGGTGGGTGCTATGACAGTAAGTAAGTTCTAAGAGCCCTGATGGCTTTAAGTATTCAATTATTCACTTCATGGCAAAACAAAAAGGCTCTTCAATCAATTTTTCTAATTCTTCCAGCTACTGATGGGAAAGCCCGAGCAAAAGCGGCCCCGGACCTAGACGCAGCACTCTGGTCTGCACGGAGGCAGACTGTGTGAGCCACGTGCGCACACTGGGACCGCCCTCCTGTTTCAGAGCCAGGGCACCATCGAGGCCTTCTCCACACCCAGCCTGATGATGGTGCCCACCTCCCGGCTCCAGACCTAACCACTGAGCTCACTTTTAGGATAAACATTTCCTTGCTTTTCTTTATCGTTTTGCCATTTACCAAACCAATCGGTACACATATTCACTTGCTTGTCTTTGAGCTACAGGAACGTAATCATACTACATGCATTCTCTCGCGACTTATCTCGGTTTGGACGGTTAACCTACATTGATGTGCATGCTGAGCTGTATTTAACGCTCTGTTCTAAGGCTGTACCACAAGCTTCGTCATGCAATCTTGTTAATGGACATTTGCTCTGCCTCCCATTCTTGCTATTACAAGTGGCGCTGCCATGAACGGCCCTGCCCATGTACCCCAAAACACACTCCCAGTGCCTCTCTAGGCCTGGGGATGGGCCGAGGGGACACACCGTGGGTCCCAGTTTACGCACCTCTCCGAGTTTACGAGGTGACGCCGAATCATTTTCCCAAATGGCGGTACTCTGCATCCTCTGCAGAGGATGCACTTGCACTGCTTGTCAGATGAGTCATATATTTTTTAAAGGAGGCAACCATTTGGTAAATTTTACCAAAATGAGTTAAAGAAAACAAAAACAAGCAGATTAAGGGGCAAGAGATTAGTTTAGAATTGATTTGGACTTCTAACCTCTCCGAGCTGACAGAACAATAAACCAGATTGTCACATTTCACCCTGAAACTGACACTGAAAGAACAGGATACCCCAGATGTTTCCCCTTCTATTTCCATCTCAACCGAGTTCCCTGATAGTTCCTCCTATTTAAAACTCCCTAGGAGCCACTGCCAAAAAGGAACTGCTCCAGAGACCTGCGCAGAAACTCCGCCTCTAACCTCCAAACGGCCTGCGTTCCAAAACTTTGTTAGTAAATTCACTGTTACTGGATTTCAGGAAAGGATATCCCCCAAGACATAATGCTATAGGTTAGTCTTAGGGCATCAGGGGTTCCCACCAAAGCCTATTTGACACACAATGACTCACCTATGCTACTGGCATCACATGGAGCAGAAACAGGGAGGGGGAGGGGTGGAGACGAAAATACAAGCCTTCCTGCCTTCTCCAGGGACGATGCAGCCAAGGCACGGGGCAGGGAGACAGCTGTCCCCTTCACCGTCCTCCCACCTGCCGAGTCCTCCCTCCCGGGCTCCCCACGCCTCCACCTACCAGACCGCTAACACAGCGAGCAGCAGATTGAGAAGGCTTTGGTCTTGAGACCGGCTTTACACGCTTAAGACTGAGTATCCCAAAGAGTTTTAGTCTCTGTTTGTTCTTCCTGCCATCTACTCATCCTGTCCACGTAATATCTAGACACCTAACACGCATACCGACCACGTTAAAATTAAAACTAAGATAGTTGAAAAGATTGATGTCTTTAAAAATAGCATAGTATTAAACCCATTACATGTTAACAACAATACTTTCTATTTAGAATATCGGTATTTTCCAAAGTAAT
Organism: Macrotus californicus; assembly: GCA_007922815.1. Lineage (NCBI taxonomy): Eukaryota > Metazoa > Chordata > Mammalia > Chiroptera > Phyllostomidae > Macrotus > Macrotus californicus. Next base: position 129,143 of record VMDR010000114.1, on the reverse strand, counting down.
CAGGAAGAAGGCTGGCACTGTTTTACACTTTTGACACTGGCTTTAATCGTGATTTGCACATCGGCTCCTGCCCTCAACCTGCTGTGACGTCACAAGCCACACCGCCCCAGGAGAACATCACTCTACACCTGGGGAAGAAGGAGAGCCACAAAAAGCTGACACTACACGGCATGTTCTTGAATGACATAACTGCATTCAACACTGTTTCATTGCAACGGTGATGTGATGCCTTAGTTAACTCTCGTTGATGTCCATGAGCCTGTGGTGAAATTGCTTTTCATACGTTGTCTCACTTAACGTCACAGAACCTATGGACATTAAGTGAGGACTTACGTATTTGCCTCCTGTGAAAACCACTTTAACTCACAGACACCTGAGAAGTTCCTGGGGAGCCTGGGGGGCCCTGGAACTACACTCTGAGAACCACTGCCCTAAAGCAATGCTCCTCAAATACTTTTGCTCAAGAATCTCACCACCAAAGAATTTTACTACATGCCTCCAATCATGTTATAAATGTACTGGCATGTTCGTATATTACATAACCCCAAATAGACACTTGAAATCATAAGGTATAAATAAACATCTATAAAAAGGTTCTGGCGTTTTCTCCCACACCTGGGAGGCCACGGTGCTCACCCCCTCTGGTGAACACAGAGCTCCCGCCCCCGCCCCCCACGAGCATTTCCTTTCCTTCAGCAGTGTTCCTCTGGGTACCACGGGAAAGCCAGTGACATGTCATCGGGGATGCGAAGTCATGCTGAGATAGAGGGCGTTTCCTTGGCCAAATAAACGGCTACTTGTGATTTTGAAGCCAGGCTCCCGAGTGAGGGAAATGGGGGTGTGTGTATGTATGGCTGAACCCCAAGCCCAGGAGCCCTGAGTGTTTGGGCTGGTCCTACAGGAGAATGCCCAGGGCTCAGCTGCCCTGCTCTGTACCCGTTCCCCCTCAGCCCCATCTCCACAAGCCTGGTGGGACCTCGTCCCTCTGCAGTGTACTACAGGGACCATGCCTTCTGATTTACAAATAGGACAAAGTAAAAACTTATACTGGTTCACACACAGGCCACCCGATCTAAGCAGAGAAATTCAGATCTAAAAAGGACGGTTTAGAGGAATGGCTTAATTCATTTCTGGAGCTCTCCTGTCATCTGTTGTTGTTCCTACAAGAGGTGACAAGAGAAAGCATAGGGTGTCCCTCAACAGTCCCGCCTTGCAACAGGCCCCACATCGAGAACAGAGGCAAGTCCCTCAGTGACACAGGCGAGGCCACCTGAAGAACGTAACCTGTGGCAGGCTGAGGATGAATACATAAACATGTTTATATCCAGGCAGAGAAGGTGGGCCAAGGCCAGGCTGTCCAGTGAGGCGGCCAGGCTCGGCCTTGAGCAGGGGCAGGAGGGACGGGGAGAAAAGACTAGATGGAGAAGGACCACAAACGGAAACACAATGAGATCTGTCCACTAATGTGATGGAAAAGCAACAGCCCTGACATACCGAAAATGTCTCCAAAGAGTCTTGCACAAAAGATGCTTAATTTTTAATGAGACAGAATCTTGACACAAAATTACCACAACTGAGTATTTAGTCAGAGTGACCTTTTCCTTTTGTAAACAAGTATAAACAAAGCCAAACTGGTATTTATTTTTATTTCGGTGTCTTATTTTACAAGATCCGGTTAAGGCTAAAAATACAATAGCTTGGGAAGGACATCTTTGAAAGGGCGGCTCCTTCAGAAGCCTCTGCTAAGGCTTCACTGCCACTCACAGGCTGGCCAAGTGGGGTCAAGGCCAGGTACACCATCCCCATAATAAAACCTCGTCCCCAGTGAACAGAGGCTCCCGCCACTGTGGCTACTCCCAAATGCCCTGGCCTCCTCAAGTCCTTGACCAGAGCTCACCCTCTCACCCAACCGGCATCTCTTACTTCACCAAGAAAGCCAGGTTGTAAAATCCTAACTCGGTCACTGGACTTTTTTCCCTTCCACATCCAAACGGCTCTACTGCTAACTTCCCTTCTGATTTTAGAGAAGAAACAGACACAGTCTTTCCTCAAACAATCTCCCTCTGATCCCATGCTTTCTGTTGGCACCTGCTTCATCTACTAATGGGGCTGCTCCCAGCCCTCACCCCTCACCCCTGCAGATGGACTCAAGGCCCCAGCCATCCACTGCAAGGACAGTCCCCACCTCCCAGGCTGCTGGAGGCTTCAGAGAGGTGACAGCAGGTAAGCACCCCCATATGCGCAGCACTGGTGCTCTGTACAGCCAGCTCAACACTAAACGGGCCCCACACCTCGGCTCCGCACTGTCCAGTCCTGAGCCTGCACTGCCCTTGGGGAGAGAACGCAGCCATCCCAGCCTGGGGCACAGTGAGGCTGCAGGTGGCCACACAAGCCAGGCAGGACCATGGCAGCACAGAAGAATGCTCCTCCCAATCTCCCACTACCTCAGACTCAAAGTTCTCCAGGTGATAATACACTCTCGGAGCCTGGGGTTAGGGCGCTAGGATTTCTTTCTACACTGGAGGTAAGCACTGTCACTTTATGTGCAGCCCACAAAAGCTGATCAAAATGAGTGCCGACAGAGCTTCACAGAAAGGTGCCCAGAGGCATGGGGCCCCCTTGATCGCAGCAACCTTGTGAGTCCTTAAATATCAGAGGTCACAGCACCTTACCACTGCAGTGATATCACCCAGAAAGCCAGGCATGAGAGAGCACAGCTGTCTGGATGTCATTACGCCTCTGTGGCTGAGACTCACAACACACCCAGAGACTCTTAACAACTGGCAAGAGAATTACCAAGGTCGCTTGAGGAGAAGGAAGACTCCACACCTAATCTTTCCTTCGAAGAAAAAAAAATCACTGGGATCAAATGCAAAGCACTCCCCTAGCCCGGCTCTGTCTTCTGCGTGGCACAGCAGCCCAAAGCAGCCCACGTCCCCGGCTGCCGTTTCCTCCCCACAATGGTGGGCTTCAGAAGCTGTTGGTGAATCTAATGAGCAACTGCAGGAAAGTGTTTCACCCAGAGCTGAACAAATAAGGGCGCAGCCCACTGTAGTGATTACGTAGCTGCTGCTGCCCGAAATCAACAGGATGGAGTGACGACCACAGAGGAAGGACAGCCAAAAGGCAGCACATGTGGTTAAAAAAAGATGTGCCTCTCCGTGCATGCAGCTGGCCATGGTGTCTTTTTGTTCACCACACTCATGTACAGGCTCAGGCGCGCTGCTGTCAGAACTCACGAGAACGCAGTGAAAGAAAGGGAAAAGCCCATGCTGTGAGCGTGTTACCCTCCAATAAATAGGCAAGTGGTTGCTAATGGCAACAGAGCCTCCCTCCCCCAACTTTAAATCTGTGCGCACACAATCTCCATGGCTCTCTACAGCATGCTACTCTGGTCATGTTTCTGCAAAAACGTCGCCCGTGGAGCATGAAGGCACACATACGTGTAAACAGGTGTGTGCACAGCCTTGTGAGGAGGAGTGCGGCACAGCAAGAGGAGAGCGGTGTGAACTCCAAACGCACAGTCGCTCCAAGCCCATACAGCGCCGGCAGCGCAGGGGTGCCCGTGTGAAGACACTGACGGCATGCTCATGCCACGTGGCCGCAGTGAAAAAGATTGCATCATCCCTTTGTGCAAAGATGAGCTGCAGAGAAGCAACTGTTCGCTAGCTCAGGTGCCGCACGGGGCTGTGCTGCAGTCAGCCGCAGTTTCTGTGAGTGGCAGTCGCCCTTATTTCCCCTCTGTGTCAGAAACGAAGCATGCCCCAAAGATGATCAGATCAAGCAGTGTGGGTTCTCTAACAAATTCATATTCACTGCTACCCTGTGCCTTCTGAAGTGCACTGTCTCTTAACAGGAGAATTCCTACAACTGGAAAGGGGAAAGGACAGGTCTTTTTACAAACCAGGTACGAAACGGGCAGAACATTCACCCATTCCAGGGTCTACTCCGCTTTCCACTCCGTGCCAGGTGGTGCGCTACAGATTTACACCAGGCGGCCACGTTCTCTCCCACAGTGAGAGGGAGCTGCACCCTCGTGAGTCTTTAAACCAGCCCTCAGGCAGGGCTGTGGCCCAGGTCAGAACTCCGCTCTGTTCCTTTCAGAATGATTCTATTAAACAGGCAAGCCAGGAGTCGGCGCCGAACGACATTATTACTGAGAACCCTGCTCACAACAGAATGTGTCCCGCCAGCAAACGCCTGCCCTTCCTTCCCTGAACCTCATCCGCAGCCTTGCAACCGAGTATCTGTGCCCAGGGTCCGCCCAGCTGTTGACCCCGACACGCGCGAATCAGACTGACACAAAGGAACAACTGAAGCCCGAACCATGTGGTCACGTTCTCTGTGAGCCCCTCCTCTAAAGCCTGGAAAGTTCAGCTATTTTTCAAGCCAAAGTAACAATGAGGGTGTTTGCCTCACCCCACCTTTGGGAATGGCCTTGGCCTGGGGTGATGGGCAGTCAGCAAAGGGGTCAGCCTCACCACGGGCTGAGTGTCATCAGCGTCATAAGGGCAACCTGTCACCCCATATCTAGGATGGCTCTGGAGCCCAGAAAGCAATGGAATCAGAAATCAGTTTCCACCTTTCCACTTCCAAGGCTGCTCTACCAACAAGACCACATTCACTTCTCTGCATATCTCCATGTTCATCAGTGCAGAAGCCACACAGTTGCCTCTGAGAAACCACAGACAGGTCTGCCTGCAGAACACACGTGTGTCTGTGTCCCATGAAAACCCTCCCACTACATTCAGTCCATCTTCCAAAGCCAGTTTCTAATGACCAAGAATGTCTTTAATACAATTTTAATTTCTGAGTTAGCCTGTAAGAATGAATCCCTTTAAAGACTTCAATTTTTTATAACAGAATATATCAAAATAAAACTGTTCACTTAAATTTGAAAATAAGTAAACTGCACATTATTAAAATTTTTCATAATTCAGACTGATCTAGAATTCCAAGGTTTATACCCACGTATCAAAACAACGAACTGAGGCCCCACAGCCCAAACCCCCTTGTAACAGGAGTGGGACATTCCTGTTGTCCTGAACCAGGTTCAGACAGAGGGCAGAGGGGCAAGCGCCGTGCACTCCAACAGCAGACCCCAGGCACATCTCTAGGGGGCCTCCTGGGAGGCACGGAGCCCAGCAGGGCCCTGGTGGCAGCCCCTTGTTCTGCAGGCAAGGGGAGGGGAGAGGCCCGTAAAAACACTAGCCACTTCTCCCAGTTTGGAGGGCACGCAGACTGCTGGTGTGAGTACAGGGACCAAGAAGAGTGGCCAGGAGGATGCCCTGATGGGGCAGGTGGCCTACGGGAGTGGTGGGGGTGCACCTTCAGGAGGAGGAGATCTGGAGGGAAGCTGTAAAAAGGTCATCTCACCAGTGTCTAGGAACATTTCAGGTATGAGGGGGAGGGGTCTCCAAAGAACCCAAGAGACAGAGAGACAGGAGAGACAGAAGCAGGGAGAGAAAACACAAGAGAACGGCAGATAACAACAGTCACCCTTTCCTCTCCTCTGTCCCGCCCCCACCTAGAGAGGCCCAAGGGAAAGGGGTTGCGGGGGTGGGTGATGGGAGGAAAATAGATATGACCCTTTCCCTGCAGCTGGTCTGCAGAAATGGGGAAGGGGGTGGAGGGGGGGTTAGAGGCCTGACCTGTAGAAGAAGAGTTTTGAGCTGGGAGAAAGAGTGACATTATGGTTTAGACTGGACGGGTCCCTCAAGGCCTAGAGCAAGGCTTTCCTAATAGTCAGAAGAGAACTGTCAGCTACAAGGCCTGCCTGAGCAGCTACCAAGAGGTGGAGACAGACGGGGCAAAGCCCAGCCATTCCCAGTTGTATCTCCCCCATTCCCACAGCTCAGTGAAGTCGTGTGATGTAACTTTACAGACAGACTCGCTATTTGAAACTGTGGACAAAGATACTAAGTTCCAGGGGCACATGGGCCTTCCAGGCCCGAAGGATATTAAACCTGCGAGTTCCCACCTAGTTAACACCTAGTAAATGAAGCTTTAAATTTAGGAGAAATGAGGTATCAAAACTTTGATACTGCTGATCCTGCAATTAAGTTACATTTTATTTTTCTGTTCCAACAAGGCATTTTGTTTATTTTGAACTTTCGCCTTCTACTTGAATTGTTTTAAAGGCTACAGTGAAACAGTATTCCATATCGGATAAAAGAAACAGCTCCAGTTGTGAGGGAAGTAAACTTACAAGCGAATTAAGCAAGTCAAGGGGCTTGGTAATGTGTTTTTCTCATTATATCATTTACTAAAAGTTACTTTCCAGAACCATCAAAGCAGTATTTAATACACACTCTATGCCTAAGTAGCTTCCATTTTTACCTGTTTGGAATAGACACCATATAGTCAAAACTCAAAATAAGCTATCTATTTCCAAAGCTTCATTTAACTTAAATGGCAATCATTTGACAAACCCCCTGGATGGCAGTGGTGACAACAAAACCACCGGCCACCAGTTATACTGGATTCTGAAGCACTGAGCCAAAGTATCCACTCCCCTACCCCCCGCCCGCACACTCTTTGGCCACTTGTTCTTCTCACTAGCCTCTGTGTGCACAGAGAGACCACCACCCAGTCAGCGCCGGGTGCAGAGGCTCCTGGTGGGCACCCAGAAGCCCTTCCAAGCCAAGGCAGTGCCCATTCATGACAGCAGCACTGTCCCCAGCTTGGTCTGACATATACCATCATTAAGCAGTGGCAGACAGAGCTCTTAAGAAACCAAGATTTTTGTTAGCAGCTGCCTCAAAAATAATCTAAGCCTTTCTTTCCTTAATCCACAAGTGAAGGAGGGGAGTAAAGGAACAGCAAGCACAGCCCTGAATAAGGGATGCTGGCGCTGTAGGAAAGACTGAACCATTTGAAAACTGGGCTCCGATGCTATTGCACCCATTCAGAGTGTTCTGGTTGAAATAAGAACCTTCAGTGAGAGAAGGGCTCCGGTTTCTGGGGGGCACTGATACAGAAATGGTACCAGCATTTTCAACAGGTGCAAGAGCTTTCACGATAACCTAACTTCAACACCCTGGACAAACGGACACTCACAGAGCAGCGATGTTAACAGTTGAGAATGGTAAAATCATTACAGGAAACAGTATTAGAGATACTTTCTCACAACAGATGCCATCTTTTCAATGACCCAAAAGATGCACTAGCTTCTTGAAACTTTATGTCTGTAATGCTTTAGTGTTTGCTGTAGGGAATTGTGTACATGTAGCTCTCAAAGTCAAACTCATACAGTCACAAACCTCACTCTCCCTGAGCTCCCAGCTGTGGTGACTGCAACCTCCCTGTACACACCGGACCCCACCAGAACCCACCAGGATCCCTCGATCCCTAAACTGGTGGCAAGGAGCAGAGCACAGAGTTGCCAGGACATTGCTGAGGATACTGCTTTTTGCTACATGGGCTTCACTGTGGGAGGCAAATGTGGTCCCACTGGCCCATCAGAACTTCAAATCCACTTTAATAACTTCTGCTTTTTTCTCTAATATTATTATTATAATTCAGCGATATTACAGGGTAAGTCAATTTCTAGGGCCTAGCCTGAGAGCCTGGGTCCTAGTAATAATTCTGCAGGCAAATACATTCTAGCATGTAAATAACCACTTCAGAAACATTAGCCATGAGCTGCCTGTCAGTGTTCTATATACTCTCATGACAACTCGACATCCCTAACAGCCTTACCAGAAAGCATCAGTTTCTACCTTCTTTCTCCAAATCAGGGAGGTAAGCCAGCCTGTTCCAGGACGTCTGCCCCACTTAGGGCAGCCGTCAAGCCATGAATCAGAACTCCTATGCATTTCTACACTGAATGCTGTCACTCAAAAGGAATTTGCAACTCCAGTGTTTTCCCAAAACTGGCAACTTCGAATGCAAAATTACCATCTTTACAAAAAACAGGTTGTAGTGTTTACTTATATGAAAGAAACACCAAACCCCCATGTTACCGAAATATTCTATTTAAAGACCCCAAATTTTTCCATGATGGTTTATTTTCCTTATTTTAACTAATGGAACAAAAGCACAAAATCGACTCACATTTGTCAGGCAGAGGCTGAGCAGCAGCCACCCAGAATCCACCCCCCCACACACAGGATGGGAGGCATCCCTCCCTAAGAGGGACCCCTCTGCAACCCCCTGCCCAGCTGCACCTGGCGATATTAGTGTTAACATACTAGTTTGTTGAACAGCAAGTGGAAAGCTTCAACAACGCCTTTGCTATTTTTCTGGAAAATATCCTTTATTTGATGAATTAGGAAGCTCTAGGCTCCTGGCATGCCTATTCTGAAAACTGATCATACAAGACAAAAACTAATGAAAAATACACACAATTAAGGGAAAAAAAAACTGCCAGCCTACAAAAGTCAGTGTGGCCTTTTAATGCACCTCATTATCTTCATGGCATGTTTTCCTTATTAAACGTATGAGCAAAGCAAAGGCTGGGAAAACAGATTTGGCTTGTATCCCTCCTGCTGAATATTTTTTTAAAAAACTCAGACTACTACATTCATTATAAGACATAATGTTTTCTCATTATCATCTCCACTTGGAGTCTATTTTTCCAAAAATCACTTTCTAATTTAAGAGACATAGTAACAGTGGCCATTACAGCAGGTACATGAAAACTTTTTAAAATCAAGCACCACAAAGAAAGAAAAATCAACCAAGGCCCCTGTAAGCTAAAACCAACTTGATGGGGGTAAGGAGAAAGTTTACTAGCATTAGGGAATATAACCTTAAATCAAAGTTAAAGTTAGCTTTAAAAAACAAAACAAAACACTCCATTCCTCGGAAGAAGGATAAATGTGAATGAAGAGAAGGAGAATGATAGCAAAACAATGAAGAAAAGAGAGAAGCCTGAAGAGCCACAGGGTGAGAGCTCTGGTAACCTTGGCCCGGCACCCCTCCCAGATCCTCCAGAGCATCTCTGCGGCGGTGGGGGGAGGGGGGTGGAAGACGAGACAGTCTCCACCCAACACCTGCCAACTGGCCCCTGAGGTCCAGCATGAGGGACTCCCCTTGCGTGCTCATCACCAAAGTCCCTTCTGCTGGAACTTACTAACAAGCAGTTCCAAGGTTCACCTGCAATTCACCTGCCTAAGCAGAGAGGGAGTCTAGAGAGGGTGGGGGTAGCATTTCCCATTTCTGCTTCATTTCCCAGCAATATCCTGTATGGTGGGCATTTCAGGAATCGAAAGGTAGATAAAACATCCCCCTGTCACTCCCTTGTCCTCATGATACTCATTTGTGGAAGATTCTGGACACAAAACCAGAAACTCCTCCATGCCTGGCAAATAACACTTTATTTTCCTCTTGTGAGGATTCCCCAAAGGAAAAACCCCATCACCTTTAATAATATTTTTAATCATAAAAATTGACAAGACTTCAGACCTGCACAGGATGGTCTCTTATGTGTTGCATGTTTAACCACTTTTATTCTGTGTACACATTTTTATTACACACATGATACATATATTCATACTCTAAGGCCACATTAATATGATGCAGAAAAGAACTTTGTATCAGACAGCCGAAAACACCAGACAGAAAATAGCAGCATGTGGTTAAGAGCAAAGGAACAAGAACACATCGCATGAGTTCCAAACTTGGCTTTGCTACTTGGGAGCTGCGTAGCCTGGGACAGTCACACCTTCTCGGGGCCCCAGTTTTCGTCCCTCTGAAACGTATGTCCACCTCATAGCACTGCACTGTGGGTAAAGCTCACACAGCTCAAGGTCTCAGCCAGTGCCTGGCACACGCCGAGAACCACAGTGACCATGGCTGCTGTTGCTGCTATTTTTTACTATTATTATTATTCAAAACGCTGTTAAAACAATTTACTTCCAATTTTACAAAAATTATAACTGCCAAATATACTGAACTGCTACGAATAACTGTTCTAAGCTTCCCAGAAATATAATTTGCCCCGATAGGCTGTGTGGCTGATACCACCGGCATAACTGGCATAGCTAACGTGTAAACTGGAAGCAAACACAGTTCAGAGGTGTCTGGAGTAAGAGCGAGAAGCAAAAAACTAAAGTGAGCAAATGTGTGTTTCAGTGTTTTGTGTTACTGCTTTGCTTCCTTCAAACTGTGTTATTTGTATGAAATGAAATGGGAAGGATGCTACAATCAGTTTTAGAGCTGAAAATTTCTCTATGTCCATAGCAAAATAAATATAACTATCAGCCTATAATAGGAATGGAGTTTCAATTAAATAAAATGCTCCATAAAACTTTTTTAAAGTATTGGGTTGGCCAAAAAGTCCTTTTAGTTTTTTCTCTTAGACACATTTTTCATTTTCACCAATAACTTTATTAATTTGGATATTTTGAGTGTGTCAGCTGTCTCCTGCTATTGGCTTCTAGTGGGTAGAGGCCAGGGGAGCTGCTAAACATCCTCCAATGCATACTTCAGCCACATAGCAAAGAATTATTTGGCCAAAATGTCAATAGTACGAAAAAACTTTGCAAACCACTTTTGACACATTTGATCAGTTACAACACCTACTCCACACATCGGGGTTTTTTTGCGTTTCAGTTGTGTTTTTTAATTATCTTAAAATAATAAATTACAATATCCTGAAAATGTTGCTTATTTTCTTCTATCTTCAACATTAAAATGGCTACAAAATCTCACCGGTGTTGGTGGGTTTTTTACATATACATTGATATGACAGCTGTCACAATCCAATCTAGCAAAATTGTTTTGAATGAAGTTAAGACAACTCAGCACTACTGGAGCCATCGTACAGAAAAGAACTGGCCATGTTGGCCAACCTGAAACATGGTTTGCGTAGAGACCAGCAGCTGATTCTATCGACCCTCCCAGGCTGCTCCCAGGGCATCTGATAAAGAAAAGCCTAACTGAGCACTTGGGTTTCCAACACACAGATCTGATGATCATACTAAACGATCACTAAAAGATTACAAAATCTTCTGCCTCCTCTGTAATTTCTACCTGGCTTCCCTGAATCAACATCATATAATCCCTATTATGATATAAGGCTAATTGATGATGTTCAAAGGATAATTACCTATGAATTTGAATATGTATGAGACATGCCCCATAAAAGCCCTACATTTGTAGTTAAAATACAAGAAAGGTATTTGGAAAATATTTTTTTGAATGAAACCCTCAGATTGTTTTCGAGACCTTCACCTAAAATCAGCCAGGAGGGGGAAGAAGCCTCAACTATGACACTGACGACAAACAGAATCAAAGTGGCATTTTTGTTTCCGTGAAGGCATTAAAATGCATCTCTATTTCTCTAAAAAACTATCACTGGCATTTAAATCACTCAGACACTCTAGGGACCCACGAACTACCCTTAAAAACTTCCATTTCACCATGATGAGAAAAAGGTATAAATTTCAAACCTTTATCATATTATATTCCAAAATGGGTCTTGCTAACAGCTTTAATAAAGAAATTCTACCTTGATTATAAAAAGAAAAATAAGAGAGAAAGTAGGGAGAAAAATCCAAGTTCACCATCCTTTCAAATTCAAACCAGTTGCTGTATGTGCACAATCCACTCAGATATTGGTAACTGGGGTCTTGTTTTCCATAACTTAGAACATTTCGCCTTCAGCAACATGTAAGTCTTTCTTGTCTGAAAGTCCACACAAGGACCCCCATTCCCAGGGGAGGCAGGTGGGCTGCCTCCTGGATGTCAGAAGCAGGAGGCAGGCAAGCCCACTCCTTGCAGCTGAAAGGGTGTGGAAAATGTCTGGCTGGTTAACAGATGCTTGGCTTGGATTTCCTCCAAAATGTTTTTAATGCTGATAATGCTTAAATGCAACTGTTCACAGCAAGGGAAAGAGCGAGGGGAGTGGAAATCTGCTGTTATGCAGAAAAGTGGGGACGGCCTCGGGATAACAGCTTAACTAACGTGTTACAGCAATTTTCACACACATCAACACACCAGCCGTCCCAATCAGCCTATCACAAGAGCTCCTCTTTCTTCATTTGCCCCCACGGAGAAGTTCATGATTTGAGAGTCCCCCCACTGAACTGCATTTGTGGACGGCCACTGACCGCATCTTTAGGAGTCACCTACCTGCTGGAACAAGCGATGGACCCACACTGCGTGCACAAGGCTAACGCACTCCGTGCCTCGCTTGGTTTCCAAAGCCTTACTCCAGCGACCTGTATGATTCTATTAATTTTTTTATTAGTATTTGAAAACTTACTACTCAGACTAAAGACAAAATCCTAAACAATCACAAAATTTAGGTTGCCAAGGAAGGAGAGCCAGACAAATTAGAAGGTACAGTTGGAGAGACAGGAAAACCTAGGGAACATTTCAGATGGAAAGGTGGTGTCCTCTGGAACAATTTATAAATTATGTGTGAATTACTTCAAAATCAAGAAAAATACTCCTTCTGCTCTTGTAACAGCCTCCCTCCCCACACCCCCAAAGCATGCTCCTTTTCAGGTCAGTCTCAAAGTTCATAAAGCCTCTCCTAGTGATGGGGAAGCAGGGGGGCAATGCTGTTCCCTGAGACCCTATACAGTACACAGGTCCCTATCCATCTTGGGTATTTGCTGAACTGAAGTTTGCACTTCCATTATGAAGTCCACAGTCTTTTATGTTCTTGTACTGACCCCTCCGCAAATGTAAAGGCGAACAATGACTGAAAGAATGTGGGCTTTTAGAGGCTCAACCTGATCAGAATTCAGTTCTGCAGCCAGGCGGCCTTGGGTCTCAGAGTCCCCATCTGTGAAATGGGGTGGCAGCGCCTGATGAGGTCGGTGAGGACTAAACAGGAAAAGCTGTGACCAATCAAGCCCCCCCCCCCCAGTGGAAGTCAGTTACACGTGTATTCACTACATGAACAGCTCCACATCTCCAGGGTCTGGGGGGCCAGGGAAGGGGAGTGGGGTGAGATGACACTATTTTTCCCATGTCGGTATGCCAAAGACCCAAAACTCTGGGCACATGAAAGCTGCCCCTGCGGACTGAGTCACTGCATATACCTGTAATTCTCATTCTGTACATTTCAACCAAGTATAGGTGGAGGAACAGCAGCTGCATTTTGAAGGACATCCACAAAAGCACCAAGAAAGGCTGGGACACCGGGGTGGCAGGAGGTCTGTAGTGCCAACCGGCGTAGGAAGCTACAAAGTAGTCATTAGACTTTCTATCAGAAACAAACGTATAAGCACAATATCAGAATGCCATGTATGTATTCTGGGGCTATTCCCGTTAAGGCAGCATCTCCATTTTCACGATTTTTTCCTTTATTGACCTATAAGCCACCATGGGCATTCCTCTCTACATCTCAATCTATGGCCAACAACTTCAGATCAGGGGTGACCTCCTATCATCCTTCCTGAAAATATGGCCCAAACAAAAGCATCATTATCATCAGCATCGCCATTCACTGAGTTGATACCACGAGCTGGCAATTCTAATTCTACAAAGAGCACGTGTTTATACCCGCCTTTCATGAGAAACAGAGGTTTGCAGGGGTCCGTTGAGCAGCACGGGTGCCAGAGCTCGAGGACGCGAACCCGGGACTTCTCAGTGTCCCGCCACACCACCGAGACCAGGCAGAGAACACAAAACTACGCTGCAAGGCTTCACTGTAGGGGCCACTTTATGAATCAAAGGAAAAAAGGGGCATAAACAGTTACATTAAATAAAATGGGCACACACTGGATTCTCTTCGTTCTCCAGTCCTGAGTGACACACACTCGGAGCATAAAGGAGAAAGATGCTCCAGCAGAGCAGGAGACCGGGCACCCACGTGGCCTGCCCTCCTGCACAAGTTGTCGGTCACAGGAGGCTGCACACCTGAGCCCACGTGGAGTGACCGAGCTGAGGCTGGGATCAGTCACAAACATGGGAAAGCAGATCATTTGGCTCCCGTTGTACGTACCACCGGAACAGGGAGGAGACAGACCCTGCCATCGACACTACAGATGTTTTTGAGTGACGGGCACACAAATGAAAAACTTCAAATTGGCATTGAAGAGAACTCTGAACTGCTTTTCACCATCTAGGTACCGTCTTACTCACAGAAAGCCCTCCCCAGCACGCAGGTGGTCAGCTCTCCTCCAACACCTGCTGCCCCTCTCTGAACACAAAATTGCTGTATGTGTCTCTAACTGTCACTCCTATTAAAATCTGCACACCCATTCTTAAGAAATCTGACCCACACTCAACTTTATCACATGGGAATCGTTCCATATCTCTGACTTCATCTGAACATTATAATCACTTTCAAATCCAAAGGAAATTAAAAGGAAAACATATCTCATATAGCTCTTCCCACGTGCTCAGCTGATTGTGCTCAGGCAGGAGGGGCACAGTGGCTATTCTGACTAGTCAGAGCGACGCTTTACACGTAATCTTGCCCAGTGAATAATAACATTACCAGGGCTAAGAAAGAAGAAAAAGAGTTGGCTGTGAATTCTACTTCAAATACTAGCAACCTCTAAATTAAAACTAGGCAATCAGTCTGTAAGCTGTTTCCCCTTTCAGTACCTCGCTGTCGAGTCTGAACCAGTACTAGTGGCCTCTGGATTCCTCATCAATCGAAGAGTCTAGGTGGATGTAGACAAAGTTGGTAAGTTCAGGGATCAGTCCCGCATTTTAAGCACCATGCTGGCCAGTGAAATCAGCGACGATGCCGAGGGTTTTATGTCTCAGACCAACTGTGGCCCTTCCATCTGTGTCCAGGCTACAACTGTTGACTACCACCCAACAACTGCTGGTGCAGCAGGTGCGCACAGACATCTCCAGCATGCCAGGTCAGCCCGCCGGCCCTAAGTCTGATCCTCTGATGCTCAAAGCAACGTGCAGGTCACTTCGGACCAACCCCACATCACACACACACCACACCCCCAACAACACTACAATACCAGTGCGCCTGCTACTTCTTAATCACTGTGTCAACAACCACGTTAGCGCCAAAGGAAGGTCACTCTCACATACTGTCAGAGGGAAACAAGGCGCTGCAGTGCTGACAAGCAGGCAGGCGTCCCACTCCTCTCTCCGCAGCTTATAAAGGTATGCCAAGTTATGGCACAGGATAACACGCAGACGCCTGGAGACTTCCCGGGGAACACCTTTTTCAAGTTATGAAAACAGGCTGTCGTATGGGCAAATCCGTAGAGAAAGAAAGTAGCTGAGCAGATGCCTACGGCTGGAAGGGACAGTGAGACTGGAGGGATGAAGGTCAAGGGGAGCGGGATTTCTGTGTCGTGTTCAAGATGTTCCAAAATTGACAGTAAGGGTGGTTGTACAACTCCGTGATTATACTTGAATCATACACTTTAAAAGGGTGCTCTGAATGCCATGTCAGTTACATCTCAACAGAACTGCAAAACGTGAAAGGCTGTTTGGAAACATTACCAAGACATTCTACATAGAACATTATTCTGCACCTGATTAAAAACATACAAACGGAATGGAGAAGAGGTTATTTTGACTAGAGGCAGTGTGATTATTTCTCCTCTCCTAAAAGCACACAGTTCTGGTATATTCAATAGCTAAAGAGAAATAACATTTAACACCTTGGCCGAACACTCCCCTGGAGACATCAGTGAACACACCCACACTGAGCACCCCCAAACCCCACAGTTCCGTCTGGGCGCTGAACAGAAAGAGGGTTGCTCAGGTGTTCCTTACCTTCGCTTTGGCGGGTAGTTTACTACAAGACTAAGGCCAGGAGAATAAACATATGGATTTTAAAATTAAGACTTTTTTTCTTAAAATGTTTTTTGTTGTATAAAAAAGGCAAACATTTTTAAGATTTTGAATCATTGAATTAAAGTAAGCAGCTTTAACCGCCAGTAAGCTCTTAGTCCCAAGAGACCTTTGGTGCTCTGGGGAAAAGCTTTATTCATCCGCCTTGTGAAGGGCCAGACCCCTGCAATTCCACATCGTTGGGACTTTGGCTCAGAGAAACCAACAGTTGAGTAAGCGAGCACAGTTCCTACCATAAATAAGTAAATTGTTAAATAGGTGATCTAACTGACCAGCCAGTTAGCTGAATCTACAGTCGTTTTATATTTCATCAAAAATGTACCATTTCGTCAATGAAACCACAAAGAGTCAACATTCCCTTCCCAAAAGCTTCTGACAACTTTCCCGAGAACTCATCCCATAAGTACATGCTTGCAGATTAAAGTGGGTATGTGTAAGTGCTTCATTTCATTACGGTCTTCACATTTGGGGTTTGGAAGGAAAAAATTATTTCTCTACCAGATTTCCAGTTTTTGTAAATTAAACCACATTTGGACCTAACCAAAAAAGATCACTGGCCACCTTTAAGCCGCTAAAACTATTAACATTTTATATAGTCCTTTACAGTTTTCAAACTATTTCCCAAACTTAACTAGCTCACCCAATGACTAAGTCCAGCTATTTTGGTCTACACTTTAGAAACCAGGGACCTGAGGGTCAAAGATAAGGCATCACCATAAATTGGCCATAATGCAGCCAGAAAGCCACAACCGAATCTCAGTCTTCTAACAGCTTCCCCCCACCCACCCCTGCCCCCTGCACTAAACACAGAGCCTGACATTTTTATCTGATCTATTTTACTTCTAGAATTTGTTAGTTTGTATAAATAAGTTAGATTGTATCATAAGATGCTTATAATATACTTTTAAAGTATCAAAAATGATCTGAAATGAAACGTTGTACAAGTAGCCAGCGACACACTTCCTCGGTTTGCATTCTATTCCCAGTACGTTTCAGGAGAAGAGATAGCATGTGCCCTGGCTTTGATGGGTCTGTCAGGGATGCCCCATTCTCCCCTTCACTCCTTAGCAGATCAGAGAGTCATCAAAAAGAACAAACATTCTTCAAGTTTTTATTAATACTCAGATCAAACTTTCCAAATTATTGTAATATAATTTAGGGCAAAGTAAAAATCCCTTTCTTTCATATACTTGTTATAACACAACACATAAAAAGAAAAAATAATGCATTTAGCCTAAAACAAATGTTTTCTCATCAACATGCTGCATTACAGACTTTCCTTGACGATAATGAAGTTTCTATAGATGAACTTAAGAAACTTTTAAAGTCATTTCAGACCTTTTTACAAATAAACACTTTTAAATGCCCCACACCTCTATTAAGTGACCTAATAGGACAATTTGTGCTTTCTTCTTCAAAGACTGCTGTGTCTGCGTCTGTGTAAGGGCTAAACACTTCGTATCACAATCTGCAATCGTTATAATGCTTCCCATTATTTGTTACAAGGAGAAGAGGAACAATTCTCACTATTTCACTCCCTACACTATACTAAGCATCGTTTTTCAGTCCCGATTCTCTACCTCCAGCTCTCAGAACGAGTCCCTCAGCTCCCCTGTGGAGTACACTTTCCCTCAAGCATGGGGACACTGAGATTGCAGAACTGACTGGTGGGGCCGTCTGCCCAACAAGCAGCAGCACACCAGACAGCGACCACGCGCTCCGCGGGTCAGCAAGCGAATAAACATTCCCCTGGCACTGGTCTGGCCACCAGCTTCTAAGGGCACAACTGTCTGCTCCCCCTATCCATTGCCCAGCTCATCCAGATGGCACCGCTCAGTTGAACTGTTTTATCCTCTGCCATTCATTCATTCCACCCCTGAAACTGCCAGTGCCCCTTCTCTGGGCTGAAAGCAGTCCACAGTATTATGCCATCATGCATTCTTTGTACAGGAACCTCATCAGCATTTGCAAGTATAACAAGGAGTAAACTGTTTAGGTATCTCTGCAAAAAAATCTAAAACAATCTCATAAAAATGTAACCAAGATCTTGAGAAGGGATAGAATAAATTGTATTTTATTTTGACTATACCCAGAGGTAAGAGAGAGAAGGAAAAATACTAAAGGATAAGAGGTGGCAGATACCTGCTTCCTCAGGAACTCAACACCCTGTTACTTCAGGATGGTGAAATCTGATACCACTGAGGACGTGTATCAGACCTCCCTCACAGCCAAGTCTCGCCTTCCTGACGGATCTTAATTTCCCACCACTGCCCCAGGGGCCGTTCTGCTCAGCCGCTCACCCTTTCCTGCATGAGCCGAGCCCAGCACTACCCACTCCAGACCACGCTAAACTCTGAGCAGCCCCTCGGTGCGATCCCTGGTTACTTCCTTTCCCCACAGGGCGTCCCCAGCCCCCAGCGACAAGTGTACTCGTTGATTCTTTGACATGTAAAAAAAAATGTTAGAAACTCCACGTTTTAAAAAGTTCATTCTTTTTAAAGTTCCAATTTTGTGAATTTTTGCAATATACAGCATATATTAAGTAAACAAACACACATGTTGAAAATACAGTCAATTATTTTGTACTGATTTAGTGTGCAATTTCTCAGTTTGCTGCCCACAGCCCGAAGGGTACACACCTCCTTCCTGAAGCAGCTGTCACTTTCTACTCAGTGTGTAAGTAGCATAGGACATGGTAGACAGAAGTAAGAACATCCATTCACTCATTCAATAAATATTTCTTGTACATCCATCATGCTAGGCAATGAGGACAGACAGTTCTCACCCTCAACGAGTCAGGGAAAGCAGATACACATAAAATAACTAAGAACATAAATGCAATCAAGTATCAAGCTGGGGATTAGAGGAGGCTGAGGGAATTTATACCAGGGGTGGGTGGGGGAAGCAAAGTTCATTTAGGAGAGCAGGAAATGCCTATCTGCAACAGTAACATCTAAGATGAAACCTACGTGATGGTTAGAAAGTAACCAAGGCCAGGCAGGGGTAGGGGAAGATGTGTTCCCTGAAGACAGAAGAAAGAGGCCAGAGGCAAGTAGGCATTTCTGGCTGTCATTCAAGGACCTTAAAGAAGCCCAGTACGGCAGGAATATGCAGCCAAGGACAGTGGCAAAAACACAAACTATGTCCCTACCAGCCATCTGACCTTGAAACGACTCGGCATCCCTCATCTTTAGTTTCTAGCGCTACAAACTGAGGTAAACAGACCTCCTGGCAGGACTGTGGTAAGCATTATGTATGTACCTCTTCTCACAGGGGCTGGTGGGTGCTGCTGCTACTGGTGTTAAGTCCCTACGTTCTCACCTAGACTTTAACACCCAAGGCCAGTCCTGGCTGGGTAGTGTAGTTGATTACAGCATTGTCCCAATATGACAAGGTTGTGGGTTCGATCACCAGTCAGGGCACATACAAGACTCAACCAATGAATGTATACATAAGTAGAACAAAAAATCCATGTTTCTCTCTCTCTCTCAAATCGATCAATATTTTTTTTTAAAAGAAACACCCCTGAGGCCAGAATGATCTTGTATATGCAGGTTCTGAACAAGTATCTGCTCCCAACCCCCATGATCTATATACGATAGCATGAGTAAATAATCAGAAAAAAACAATACTAAGCCACCGCTTTATGTCTGTATCAGGCTCTCCACAGGATCAGAAAGGACACCCTATTGAGTCTACAATAAAATAATTCTCTATAACTTCGCACATTAAAGTTTAAAATAAGTGTACTGTAATGGCATATTTTGTTCTTGCATACTTTACACTCCAACCGTGTGCTTACATTAAACCCACCGAGTGGAGAAGGAAGCTGGGAAACAGCGCAGGCCTCTGCTGCAGGGAGGGCAGCAGAGTCAGGGAGAGATCAGACTGCTCAGGAGAGAGCAAGGCAGGGAAGGAAGACATGGACCCCCCGGTTTGAGGAAATTAAGTGGTGATCATGACTCATTGCTACTCAACTGTGAAATCCACAAAGTCCACTGAAAATAGCCAACCTTGCTTCCTAAAATATGACCTTGACTCTTATTTCAAACACAACAGTAGTAACACTGCTCCAACACGCTTTAAAACTCACATTCACAGATCATCAAAGGGTCTAGCGGGGGTGGGGTAAAAAGTTTAGGGGGCCTTATTGAAAAATGGGCTTGTTTGTCAGTGCTGAGTATAACAGGGGTCACAGAGTGTACTTTTTGAAACAAAATACATTTCCTAACTTTTAGGAACGAAAACAACAGTAAACATAGGAAACAATTCTTTGCTTCCCTTCATTGTGATCTGCACCACCAAGCAGACAGTAGACACTGGCAAGTAATTCCGAAGCACCACCTTACAAAACACCACTGCATGTGGAAAGTACTAAGGTAGCATTATGATATCCATGAGCCTTAACTTCAGCACTTTCTCTCCAGCTCAAAAAAAAAAAAGAAAAGAAAAGAAAATCAACAGAGAAGAGGTGGCATTAGAAAAAGTGCATGGCAAATTCCAGTGCTTTAATTATTACTGGTAATAAATTATTTTTAGCACACCTAACAAATGATAGCACTCTCCAGTATGTTGGAACATCAATATAAGAAACTTTAACCCAGAGAATGATACACAAGATAAATGACCACGGGAAATGGGGTGATGCTAGGGAAGGAGGGAGGGAGGCATAAAGGAAAAGACAGAGAAGTCAAATACAAGGAAGGGAGAGAAGAGATTCGAGAACAGCTCCGGATTTCTGAGGGAGCGTAGGCAGAGGAGAAGCTGCTTTCGCCACCTCACTGCAGTCCATCTGCACTGTCAGAGGCCAGAAAAGTACCGATCCAGACATTCAACCACGTGATTAACACTTTCTTCATGGATGCTCACCTCCACGCTCCTTTGTTCTATATTTGGAAATCTAATGGGGCACCTGCAACTGTTACACGATGAGGGGGCGCTCCTGGCATTTAGAGGATGCCGGCCAGGAATGCTGGACAGACCCTCAACACACACCCGTGCAGGCACCCCTGGTTAAGCATTTTGCTGGACTTCCCAACGTCTTTGCCAGATAGACAAGGAAGTGGAAACTCTGAGCTTAGACCTCAACTGCATTAGGTGCACACACAGAAACAATGTGGGGCGCACAGGGTTCATACACGGCACTTTTCAGGAGAGCAACTCTCCTGTAAAGGAAGGGAACTTCTGCAGCACTTTGGAAACACACTGGGAGCTGTTAACTTCAGAAAAGCATGTCACCTGCAGCAGTGTGACTCATGATACCTGAGTCGCCAGCACCTCAGTCGCCAGCACCTCAGTAGCAACTGGCCTCTGAGGACATCCAGTCCATGGAGCTTCTTTGTACGGCTGCAAACGCTATTCCACCTGCTACAGTGGTGCTTCCAAAGTGGGACCCAGCCTTGAACATGGTCTTCCTGAAGGTACCGCAAAAGGGGGCGTGGTTATCCGGACTGTTCCAACATGAAAACAAATTACATCACCCCAAACTTAAACGAAACTCCTGGCCCAAGTTCTAGAGGCTGTTGCTGATATTTTATAGCTTCACTTCCTTCAAAAGTAGTAGAGAGAAAAAGAGAGACTGCCTCTCCTCCCAAGCTTAAAAACGATACTGCAGGAAGGGACCACCGGCCCATTCTCCACCACACGGCTTCGGAGCGACACTGGCGGGGCCGAGTCGCTGTGACGGAGACCACATGGGTCCAAACAGCCGAAAACACTTCCAGCCGTTTACCAAAACAAGAGTGCCAACTCATCTTCCAGATCAAACATACCTTGGTGGTTTATCTTGATCTCAAATGTAATTTGCATCTGTAAGGTCTGTATCAAACAGTATCATAAATGTGAGCACCACGGGAGATGTCAGATAAGTGGAATGTCTGAGCTCTGCCTCTCTCACTTTCAGAACGTAGGTCTAAAACTTCCTGTCCAGATTTTGCTTCGTCACAGGCTACAATTAGAATGGTTTAACCGCACTGATTAGAATTTGATATATTCAGACAACATTAATGAGAGAGAAACCTTTGTTTCCTACCAAGCAAATTCCTCTCAAGTCAAACAGCCCTACAAGCACAAGGGGGGACAAAGCAGATGCAGGTTTCATTGCAAAGAGCTCATTCGAAAGGTCTGTGTCGGAGCAAACCGCCTACCCTGAGATCCACGCGCACGCACCCCCCTGCAAGCTCCCGTGACTACAAGAAACAAGACGGGCTCCAGGGCGCGTGTTTTCAGTCCTCGGGAGCCCTGAGCTCAGGGAATTTGCGGGTGTACACTGCTGTGGTTACACCGCCCCCTTTCTCTCCTACATTCCCGGGCCATTTGTCGTCTGAGTCCCAGAACACACACCAAAACCCCTGGTGCACTCTGTCAATCACGGGCTCACACGTTCACGGCTGCAGATCATTGGTCCACTTCAAAAACAGCTTCCGCTCGCCAACACAGTGTGGACCTCGGGAAGACCAGGCAGGAAAGGAACTCTCAAACTCCAGACATCGTCACAGTACTGATTCTGTCCTGACGTACCCACAGAAAACATACCAGAACTGAAACTCTAGGTGCAGAAAACTGCATTAAAACAGACACAATTTTTCCCCAAACCAGGTAATAAAACAAATCCTATTTTTTTCCCCTTTCCCTTACTGGGGGCAGGGTTTCCGCCGTTTGGAAACTGGCCATCTTAGAAACCCTGACTGGGCCCAGCTCTCATTGGCCTCCCTCTGAACCCCCAGAGGGCTGAGATACTTTCTTATCAAATACTTTGCAACATTAATATGCACTGTCCTCACTGTGAGTTTCAAATACAATATTAGTAAACAACTAGATTCTGTCTTATTCATAAGGCTTGCCCATCATGCAGAAAAACTACCTTGATTCTTACAACATAATCTCTTCATTGAGACTGATGAGCCAGGCTAAAGCTGCTTCCGTAAATGTCATTTCTCAATTAAACAATTTAAACGTTAGATTTGTATCACATGCCCAGGTATGATGTCAGTGTGTCCGGCACAACATCACTTGCTTCCTCGTACCTGGTGCAACACCAGGCGGGGCTCTACGTGCCTCTCACACGCAGCTCTTCCTTCCCAGCCAACCCCCTCAGGGCGCTTTTGCTTGCCTTTTCCTGCAGAGCTGAGGAGACAACATATCCTAAGGGAAAGGGCCTCCCGACTGATGGCTGAGACACCAAGCCAGGGTGTGCCACCCCATGAAACTAATCTGGAGTTTTAACAACCACAAATGAGGAAGCCCAGCAGGCGGCGAGGGTCATGCAGTAACCAATGGCCTGCTGGAGGTTTCCACTGCACACACAGCAAAGGATGGGTGGCCCTGTCCTTGACCGCTATGGTCAACAGTGGGCTGTTTCTTGCTTTTCTCCTTGTGCGGTGACTTACAGAAAACAGCCTCCTTTTAGCTTTCCAAGTGGTGAGCTCAGAGTGAGTTTCCCTCACTTTTGTGACACACGAGCTGCTGACAGCAACACACTTCCCGAAAGCCATGAAGGGGGTGCTGACCAAATGCCCGAAATCCTTCCAGAACCGAGAGGCGCGGAACACAGCAAACCTGGCCTGCAAACTGGGCGCTTCAAGTGACTCGGTATTTCCGATTTCCGCCCGTCTTCCTCCCAGCTGTCTCACATGCCTCAGCTCTGGCCACACCAGGAGCTGTGAGTTTACTGCCAGTCTCCCCGTTTGGAGGACACCATTCTTTGCCACGGCCTTCCCTCCTCCTGACACCCCCCAGTGCCAGGAAGCAGCTTCAGGGGCACAAGCCTTGGCTCTGCCAATGAGGAGCTCAAGGCTGACCTTTTCTTTATTACCCCCTCCCCTGGAACATTGTGGCAGGTGAGCTTTAAGATGGCCCATGACATCCTCCAAGGGTTATGCCCCTTGTATAGTCAGTCCCCTTCCCTTGAGTGTGGGTAGGACAGATGAAAGGTCACTCCTGTGATGAGGCCGACCAATCACTGAGAGCTTGAGAAGAGGTGAAGTGTCAGAGAGGTTGCCCCCTTGGCCTCTTCGGAGCAAACTGCCACATGGTGCAGCCGGCCATGGGGCAAGGACCTCAGAGTGGCCTCAGTTGATAAGAGTGACCCTTGGCCAGCAAGGAAACCGGGGCCTCAGTTCTTCAACCACAATGCAGTAAACTCTGGCAGGGGCCTGAATGCACTCAGAAGAGGACTCCATGCTTCAGACAAGATCACGGTCTGGCCTTGACCTTGGCCAGGGAGACTCCGAGCAGAGAACCTAGCTGTGTCTCGCCCAGAGGTCGGAGCCACAGGAAGAGTGAGATAGCAAACCCGTGTCCTTTTACGTGGTGATTTGTTAGGCAGCAACAGAGACCAATACAGGCACCCAAACTAGGTTTGGGCGCCACCGATTTCCACCCCCTCTCCCTTTCTTCTTTTCTCGTGAAGTGCGCTAAAAATCTCCCTCCAGTCTGCCCGACCCCCTCACCCACAAACGGCCAATGAACATTCTTTGATGAGGGCATTACAGCCAACACGTCCACCCTGATCATCTAAAATTCAAGTGAAACTTAAGGAAGCTCCATGCTTCAGGTAGCTTGTGGGATCTGGTTACAGAGAAGCATGTAGTTTGGGGGGGCTTTCAAACATAATGA
Source organism: Macrotus californicus (assembly GCA_007922815.1). Lineage (NCBI taxonomy): Eukaryota > Metazoa > Chordata > Mammalia > Chiroptera > Phyllostomidae > Macrotus > Macrotus californicus. The sequence continues at coordinate 104,792 of VMDR010000114.1, read as the reverse complement.
AACTGCTAGGACTTTTCTGTCAGAACAAAGAGCATAACCCTTTTCGTTCTTAGAAACGAAGAAGCTGAGGCTCAAAGAGTTTAAACATTGAAAGATCGGTGGCCTTTTTTTAATGCATAGTATTAAAAGCACACAATGTGTATTTAATATAATGTTATATATCTCAACCTATTACACGTCTAACATTCTGATATCCTACCTTTTTCTCTCATTTAAAAACTGGCTGAAAGTGGCAGTTCTTGTTTCTTTATTATCTTCCATATTCATCATTCCTATGTCCGTGCCTACAGCTTTAGGGCCAATACCTCAGAAAACAGCTCAAAGACCATCATTCTTGTCAGCTGAAATATCGTGACTGAGTCCTTCCCTCTGCTTTTCCTAGAAAGCTCATTACTTGTTTTGCATCGCCTGCTAGCAACCTATAACTCATCCATAAAAGCAAACACCCACTCATCCTTCCAAAGTTACTCTATCCTTTAAAAACTGTAGAAAGTCAAAGTGTTTCAGATAGTGCTGACATTATACACTACATCATCTTCTGCATAACCTTTAGCATATTCCTCATTTCAGTCCATCCTCACTAAAAAGCCATAGGTGAACTTAGCTGTCTCTTCAACTGAGAGTTCTTCCTTCCTCCAGGGATAACCTAAATGGCAAAATGGCTAATGGATCCGCTCTGCTTCTTTTTAAAGTTATTTAAAAAGACAAGTGCTAGAATTTCTACTTAAACAGTACCTGCAGTTGTGCATATTGGGGGGAAGCGCAGGTTATGGTTATTGCAACAGCTTTATTAACTCTGCTTCACGCACTGACAGCTGCAACCCTACTTTGCCCGCCCCTGTACAAGGTTCACCAAAAGACGATGCGGGCTTTGGTTTCACATTCTTTCTGAAAATGAAAAGAAATAATGATGATGTTTCTTCCATTAAAAAAAATCAAGAAATGGAAATGAGATTAATGGTAAACAAAACTAAACATGTAAATCACAAAGATGAAGATGCAGTGTAGTAGGATATCAAGGGTGCACGACTGCAGCCTCGTGCGAAGACATTCACGCCTATAAATGCTATTTTCAGGCCAAATGTGGGTTCTGCTGCTATCTGTGTGCTCTCCAGGGTATCGAGCAAAAGGAGTAAGATCCAAGTCAAAAGTCTGGGTGTCTTAAATGCTGAGTGTTGTAAAATAGTATTTGAAGAGGACGTATATCCTCATAATCTGACTTAGAATTAAGACTACAATTAGATGGGAATTGAAGCTACACCTTTTAAAAAAGGAAGCACACGTGCCAGAGAGACAGCGAGAGAGATGACAATCTGCAAATTAAAAATAAAGTGCCTGTTGGGGACCACAAAATGCACAGCTACGCAGCGCCAGCCCAGCTTCCTGTACACACAGCCATTTCCTCTTGTTCTCACGAATCCCCCTGGATAGAACTCCCTGCCTACACACTGTCCGACGCAGTGGCCTCATCCTGAAAGAAAACCCTTGTGCCCTTCTTTCCATGATGAGATGAACCTGAGGTTGTGCAGTCTTAGGGTTGGCTAGCCCAGCTGCGCCGTGCCTCATTCCCAAGCCTGAGGGTCGGAAGACCAGCGAAGTGGCTGTGATGTGATTCCCATCACTCCTGCGGGCAGGCAGGGCTTGTTCCCCAGAGGAGCTCTTGGAGCCGAGAAAATCTGGCCTGGGGAGCTGCAGGGCCCAGGATGCTCTGACTCTGTCTACATCATTCTCCCTGAGGTGCTCAAAACACGGGCATACATTTGGTTTAGCCCCTCGGTATCTCTGTCAGGGTAAGGGACAGGCAATACTACTTCTCCAAAAGAGAAGAAACCACAGCACGTGAAGTCAGGGAGAGCTCTCAGGGAGAGAGGCCGTGATAGAACACCCATGTTTCACCATACAAGGATGCAGCCAGGCCCAACAAGGGAAGCTGTCGCCTAGGATCCCAGAGCTGGCGGCAGAGCTGGACTGAGGTCTGGCACAGTGACTCCAAGCATCGTGTAGATGGTCCGCCCCATGGTCCACCCCTGTGCTCTTGCTCCTCACATCCCTAGCTCCGATCACAAAGGGCATGGGTCTAAAAGGCCACCCTAGAACCAGCAGCAACAATACTTGCTTCCGAGACAAAATGTTTCATGCCCAGTCTTCTAAAAATTGTCATTTTTAACACCTTATTTCTTTTTCCCGTGAGGGCACTCCCTCAGTCAGGACCATTTACCTTTCACATCTCGTGTCACCTGGTTCCTTCAGGGAGAGCAGGCTGACCTGGGCGTGTGAGTCCAGGCCCTACCCTTAGCATCTCTCAGACAGAAGTCACTGAATCAAAGCCCCGTGGCTGCAATGTCCTTCTTTGTTAAATAGAGTTGAGGTGTCACCTCACAGACTTGCCACAACATTTACAATATAAGTGCCTGCGCAGGCAGGTCAGTGTTTTCTGAAAGGTGGTCCCACAAACATGTGCCTCAGAATCATACAGGACGCACTAAAATGCAGGATCCTCCACCTGCCTCCTAGGTCCTGAGACAGGAGACCAGGAGCGGCTGCACTTTATTTGGTGCCCTGGGAGACTCCAGCGCACGCCCAAGTGTGAGAGCCACAGCCAAGGACAGATTAAAGGCTTCCGGGAATCTTTAATTATTGATGTTCTTCACAAAGTAGATGATTTACTGGCGGGTAAGTGATTTCATGGGCTAAGGATTGCAAACAATACAAAAAGATACTGTAACGAGAAGGAACTCAGAGACATCTATTTTACCGGCTTTCAAACTTTATTGGCCTTGACCCACAGAAAGAAATACATGTCACAATGTAACCCAATACATGAACACACGTCATGTTTACTGACTTTAGTCTCACAAAATAACTTTTGGTGTGTGCAATTAACTGATGTTTTTCTATGCTCTTCTAAGTTTGTTTTAATGTCAATAACAAACGATGGCTTGAAATATTTTATTTCCTTTGGAAATGTTTCTCCATCATTAGTTCCCCCACAGAGATCCTGGTAAAATGCAGAGTCCTGAACCCTATCCCCAAAATTTGGGTGCCTCGAGTTCAGTGGGGTTCAGGTGCTGTGATTCCACAGATACTCCCGGTGATACTGAGTGGCCCATCACCCAGGATGAAGAGGCCTGGTCACATAAGTGTCAGGGCATAGGATGACGTACCCAAGGAGGCACATGTGATGGATGAAGAGGAGACCTGCTGGAACTGTGAGTCTCCAAATCCGAGGAACTCCTGGGACCCACTGCCCGAGACAGCACACTGCGGAAAGCATCCAAACATGAGGGACAATGGATGGTGATGCCACAGGGATGTCAGCAGATTAGAGATGTGGTAGAAAAAAAGCAAATCTTTAAGAGCCCTCTGGCTGAGCATTTTGAATAACAAAGCACTGCTCACAGAGTTCAAAGCAGGGCTCTACAGGAAGCTTTCCAGCTCCATGGGGGAGGGAAAAAGAAGACAATGTCTGGTCAGCTTTTCAAAGAAAAAGCCTTCCAGAAATTATATGAGAAGAAAACAAACACTCCTCCATCCACCCCCACCTCACATACTCACACAAGGCACCTGACCCTGAACCATTGGCATTCAACAAACATCACCAATGTCACGTCACCACCCCGGTCAGGACATATTTCTACAAACTGCGAGCCACCTGCTTCCACATCAGACCAAGTCTCTCCCTCACCTATGGTGGCATCAGAAAGTGAGCACTGTGTTCTGAACCCTGTAAAATGAACACAAAAGTGCAAGGAGCAGCCACCTCCCACAACGTTGCGGAAGGAGGCAGGGAGTCCCTGGCAGGGCTGACTCCGCGAGGACCCCACCAGCAGGGCCGGTCCTCTTTGCAGGACTCGATTCATCTCAGAAAGTTCACGAGCCTTTGAAATGCCCATCTCCCTTATTCCGCCAGCAATCCCTGTTCTGTTTAGTGCAGAAGTCCTGGCTCACAGCTGCGGTGCAATCTGCTGTGCCCCCAGCTCAGCCTGTGAGGGCCACGTGCGTGGGTGCTGGTGGGGGCCGGCCAAGACAGCGCCCGCCACTGCCGTGAGCCCCTGAGACAGAGCCCTCCCTCGGCCCCCATTTCAAAGCTGCCAGAGATTCTATCTTTCCCGTACAAACTCCTCTTGTAATTTATTTATTTTTGATATTCAGTGTCAATTTTATGGTAGTGCTGACTCTCCAAGAGTCATTTAGCTCAGGTCCTTGGATGCTAATTGTTGGAAAGGTTAAAAATTTTTTCAAATTAAATGGCATCCCATAAAATAATGATTATTATTTTAACAACCATGAAACACTTAATCTGTCCCAGGCTCCATCCTGAGCTATTTACACAATGTCATCAGATTGTCCCACTGCCTCCCCCATGGGTCACGGCACAGACGGGCAAGAGCCCCTGAGGAGCCCACTGCAGGAGCCTGGGAGCCCTGTCCACACGGGCCTTCTGCACACTGAGCCTGCGGGCCCACACTCCATCATCAGCTCTGCTGCTTTTTTAAAAAAACATATATGTTAACATATAAAACTTACATAACCCACTAAGGGAACATGCCAAGCACCCTTTATTATAACGTTATTTATGTTCCATTTGATGGCTTACTGGAGTGTGATGAAGAGGAAACTTGTCCTGGTGGATAAGCATTCACTTTACGGAAGTTACATTTTAAAACCTGACCTGTTTGGAGACAGCAAATGAGAATCATCTTCCTTCCCAAGAGACGTAAATTATCCTTCTATTGAAAATCACCGTGGCCGGGTAGTTCAGTTGGTTAGAGCAGCAGTCCCCAAACTTTCTGGCACCAGGGACTGTTTTCTCCACGGACAGGGGTGGGACTGGGGGAGGGGGAGGCAGGAGGTCACTGCCCCCCCCCTTCTGTGGAGGAGGGGCCATGGAGGAAGTGGGGCTCAGGTCTGGTTCCTAACAGGCCACAGACCAGCACTGGTCCATGGCCCAGGGGCTGGGGACCCCTGGGTTAGCGCATCATCCCAACACACCAAGGTTGCAGGTATGATCCCTGGTCAGGGCTCACACGAGAAACCACCAAGGAATGCGTGAGTAAGTGGAACAGCACACTGATGTCTCTCTCTCTCTCTTTCTTTAAAATCGATAAATTAAACGTTTAAAGCAGCTAAGTAAAGATACCTTTAAACCTTTAATAGGAAAAGCAAAGTTTTGTTTCTAAAAGTAATTGAATATTTTTAAATGTTTAATCTCAAATTGATTAAAGTCAATATTTTCTCAAACCTTAAACTCTTAAACAATTAGCACCAGCACCATAAAGAGCAGAAAGGACGTCCAGGTGCCCACTCCCAGTTTTCTTCTCAGTAAGAAGGAGCATGGTCAACCGTGCCATGGGGTCAACCGTGGGGCTGGCCCTCCCAGTGCTGCGGCCCCGCAGTGCCCGCACTTCTGCAATGTTACCCACATCTGAAATAGCTGCTCACGGTCCACCTTTACATTTTCTCATTCGCTCGGCCGAGTGTGCCCTTGTCATCATTGAGAAAAGAATTGTCCTGTAAATCAGAAATCTAATTTGAACAACTGAAGCATCTGTGACTGAGTCACTGGCACTGAGGTCGGCTGACTGAAGGAAGAAAGCACCAGAATGCTAACGCCCAGCTTCCAAACACTTCATGCCTTGGACTGCGGGGGAGGGGCAGGGGAGGTGCTGATGCTGATACGTGAACATTTAAATAAAATACTCTGGCCCCTCCTGAGGTGACAGGGAAAGGAAAAGGGGACTATAAGTCCCATGATTAATGGTAAGAAAGAGACCCATGCAGGGACTTCGGGTGTAGAGATGGATGGAGTGTGCTTTCTGTGAACTCCGCGGGTGACTGTGCAACAGGACAGAGTTAGGACACCGGGAAGAGTGAGCGCTGCGTGGCCGGGTACAGTGACCACACGCTGCATGGTGGCGGGCATTGTGGGCTGTTTGCTTAATCCCCGGCTCTCTTTAACCTTGATAGCTAAATCAAGTCAAAATGGGAGGCGTGGAGTATGGAAAACATGCTGACACAGATTTGTCCCCCAGAACTATTCGACTAAACCACTTAACACCCTGGTGCACCTCGCTGGAGGAAGGACTCACGACCCTGTCCTCAGCCCACACATCCTGGCCACTTGGTCCTGCGCTAAGAAGCCAGAGTTCCCAGCAGGCTCCTTCATGACATGGGATTTCTGATTGCAACCGCAGGTCTTGGCAGAGGCAGCAGAGCAGGGAAGAATGCCAACTCCCCCTTCCCAGCCATGGGACCTTGGGCTGGCCACCTACCACATGTGGGTAAGCAAGACAAACAGGCCAGTGACGACAAGAGAGTAAAACAGATGTACTGGCCGGTTGAGGACACTCTCAGGTACTTCCCGGCACATCACTGCATCATGTTCACAGTAAGCATGCCTTTCTCCTGCTGCTCCCGTACCAGCACAGCCACACAGAATGCACACACAATCAGTAGTATGCTGTATGACACACAAGGTCTTTGAAGTCCAAGAGGTGTGGCTGAAATCCACCCTGCAAAAGTTGTCACCACGCGTCCAAACTCCATTCATCATCAAGATACCTCAGTGTCGCCAGAGAACATGGACCACAGGTCATTTCTAAGGAACCATCCGTACTCCAGTGACCACTCGGTTCTTTCTTAATGGCTGAGTAGTGACACCAACCCCAGCAATCCACAAGAGGTGAAGCAAATCCAAGAAAGAAGATAAAAATCATCTTGTTTGATGTATCACTTCTTTTCTAATAATCATACAAATAAATGTGCAGGCAAGAATAACCACCATGATCGGACAAGCGTGAATCTATGTTGGGCAGCAACAAAAGCAAGCCTCAGGGCTCCACACCCACTCACAAACTCTGGGAGAACAAACTGCTGAGTGCCCCCACAGTGAAACCAGGCCATGGGGCCGGATGGCTGAGGGCAGATTCAGACACTCTGCCTACTTACAGGAGGACAAACGTCTCGGCAGGCTGCTGCCACGGTGAAGAGGACAAAGCCGAGCTAACAATCTTAACACCCAACCTCTGCCACGTTCTTGCTAGGTGTCCAGCTCTGCACCCACTATCTCACTGAACCCTCATGATAACGCCAGTGGATACCACTGCTACTCCTAACTCACAGAAGAGGAAACTGAAGCACAGAGAAGGTAAGTTACACGCCCAAGATCAAACATCTATTGATCGGAGGGGATGGGTTCAAAGTTGACTCTAGAACTCAAGTTCTTAATCACTGAAGTATAAATAAATTAAAAATAAATCAGTACAATGACCAGTTCTCAAAACTAGCTTCTATTCTCAAAACTGAACAAGACTGGCCATTTAGTTTCTCAACTTCTATGCCCTCTGTAGTAGCAGAACTGAACCCGTTTCAGGGGTGAATAAAGATGTGGCCACAAGTGAGCTCACACACTCCGCGGGGTGACTGGACCTTAGAGCTAGAGAGACCTTAGGAGTCACTGAGTACAGAGTCTTCACTTTGTAGACGAAAAACTGAACTTCGGAGAAACTGAATAATGCTCTCAAGGTCACACATAAAGCACGCAGGACTAAATACAGAAAGCCAAAGGGAGGGGACATCAAGTTTACCACCAGCACCTTCACGAGTGACACATAAAAGCCAGGAAGTGTCATGCGCTTCCAGATCATGATCGGACCTGTCATTTCCACCAGTGAGCATGGACAGCATGCGGCAGCGAACACTGACAAGAAATCCACCGCGGAAGAATGCTCGGAAAGGGAATAGGGCAGAGACAAATGTCACAGCTCAGCACTCTCTTAATTAGCATCATATAAAGAAGAGGCATGCTTTGGAAGTAAGTTTGTTACTGTATTTTTTAAACTTAAAACAGTTATAAACAAGAGCTGGGCATCCCAAAATTAAAAGCCAGAAAGACAAACACCGAATCATCTCTCTTTAATGGTAGAAGAGAAAAAACGTCTAGGCTATCTGGCTTGTGTAAATTCACTTCTCTAACCCCATTGTTGAACTGAACATTCTAGCTTCTTTTTTACATCACATACGGCAAAAACCAAATATATAAAAGATCGATTTTCATCAAAAATAAATTTCTCATGATTTTACTTTCTTCCGAGTCATTTTTAAGTCACTACAACATATTAACTTTTTAACATAAAAGAAAGAAAAATCACCATGACCGCTGTTTTAAAGGGATGGAGCAGAACGATCTCTAATAGGATGCGTTTCATCACCTAAGGACTCCCTTCACCTCGGTCAGAAACAGAGCCTACCCTTGTCTATACACCTGAGGAGTCCCTTCACCTCGGTCAGAAACAGAGCCTACCCTTGTCTATACACCTAAGGATTCCCTTCACCTCGGTCAGAAACAGAGCCTACCCTTGTCAATACACCTAAGGATTCCCTTCACCTCGGTCAGAAACAGAGCCTACCCTTGTCGATACACCTAAGGAGTCCCTTCACCTCGGTCAGAAACAGAGCCTACCCTTGTCGATACACGTAAGGAGTCCCTTCACCTCGGTCAGAAACAGAGCCTACCCTTGTCTATACACCTAAGGTGTCCCTTCACCTCGGTCAGAAACAGAGCCTACCCTTGTCTATATACCTATACCAGACGATGTCACAGACAAATCAATGAGGTCCTGGATCATCAAACTGAAATGTGACACTCTGGTTAATCCATCCACTAAAAAATAATTAGGTGAAATAAAGTGCCAATGAGGCCTGATTTCTGGTTGGTGTGACTACAGGCTTTCATTCCCTCTGCTGTCTTCTTCCAAATTTTCTGGGGAGCTATGGCAGAGGTAAACTTTGAATAACAGGGTTTTCCTAATCTTTTCAAACACCTGTATGTTGGTCAGGTTACCCTGTATTTCCAAACTGAGATCACCCTATGCCCTTTCAGAAGACAGGAGTTAAGGAAACACCTTTGAGCTGGCAAGCGTGGCCAAACACCTGTGAGACTGGGGTAGGACAGCCCCCATTTCCCTGCCCCTGAAATGAAGCACAAGACCACACATCTGGCAGTGGCTCTGCCTAGGCGACCAAGGGCATGTCCACCCCGAAGGCCTGCAGGTTCATCTGATCATCAATACCAAGGCTTACTGGTCTGCCAGGTTAGCCAGGGGACAACTAAAGCCAACAAGTCACTTTCAGCCTCAGTGACAGCCAATCCCCTAGTCCTCTAGTCCCTACACACACATGGCTGAAAGGTGAAGGAAACACACCCCTCACCAGTAGGAACACATTGTCCATTGGGACCCCCACACCGTGACGGAGTCCCTGATTGCAGCTGGTCTGTGCAGAATCCTCCTACTCGGTGTGATCACTAATCGTTTGGTCAGTTAATTTTTAACTAAGTCCATCAGAGTGGAAAGCCATTGAAAAGACAGACATCACAGATTCTATTTCTTTCCCCTCCCATTCAATATGGACACCATGCAGAGTCCTCTTTGAGAGCCTTGCACCTTGCTGTCACCTTCAGACCTGGGCTGCGGTCTTTCCAACACGAATGTAGGTCCTCATGGGAAGCGTTCACTGTCTTAACTGGCATCAGCCCTACTGCGCCAGTTCTGGTCCTCACTTGTAAATGAAGCTGGCATAGAGAGAGACTCCAGAATAAATCTAAGGGCAGGATGCTAACAGGTATTTACGAAATTTCCCTTTCTGCAATCATCTCTCCCACACTTAATTTGTCAGTTTACTTTACATGTTTTGCCTTTATGAAGTCTTCCGAAATCATTTGATTTGGCTTTTACAGAAATATCTTTTTCCCACTAATGTCTGACGAAGTACTGCGGTGACAGCAAGAGCGCACCTGTCACACACAGGTCAGGAAACACACACAGACTTTTCCAGAAGCGCACTGTTAGACCGGTGACGGCAAAGTGCCCAAGCTTGCCAGGGCGGCATGCTCTCCTGGGCCAGCAGTTGGATTTAACTACAAGGTTAATATTTATTTTTAAAAAGATGAAGAAGAAGAGAAAAGAGGAGAAGTGAGAGGAAGAGAAAAAAACACATTTTCCTTCCCCTTCACTGCACTCACAGGAATCCTGCTCAAATCTGAACTACTGATGTCTATAAGTACAAAGTGGACCGGTGTCGCTCTCATCCCTACCAGGGTCCGTAAAGTTATCTGTACAAAGCAAACCTCTCGGAGGACGAGCCTCTCACCTGTCCTGAATTCTTCTGACATCGTCAGTGTCGCTCAGTGGCTCTCAAACCTTTCTTAGGTTGGAAGCAATAAATTCTAAATCAATAGATCAGGCCACTAACCTTGATTTCGCCCCTAATTGTACACTATTTTCTTCATCCGAACATGGGGAAAAATACAGCTTGCCCTACTTGGCCTTTTGGTTGCTAGAAAATAAATGAACCAGTATGAGCACTGTACAAATAAAAATCATGAGAATCACTTTCTCAAATTTTTTTGACCCAAACCGAATACAAATACAATCTGTAAACTAAAAAATAGAGCAATGGGTACCAAACCCCGTCTTCCTGGCCACACTCAGCAGACTTCACGGACCCTGGTTGGAAGAGAGTCCTGTGCTTTGTTCTTCCAGCCCCTTCCCCAGCACTCCTGCTATTGTCGTTGGCCCAGGCTGGCATTTAAACTTTGGACGAGCTTTGTAAAACAGCCTGCATGCCTGAGACGTGAATCAGCAACAGCGGCACGCGTGCGTGTCTGGGCGTCTGTGCGCGTCTGGACAGGAAGGGCAGCACCGCGCTGGTGCCTTTGGTAAGTCCGTGCCAACGGGACTCAACCTCAGAGATGCTCAGCACTCTGACACAGCCCCCACAGAGAAGGGTCGCTTTCCCTTCAAGAAGGAAGGAGGGACAAGAGCAAGAATTTTTCTAAATAATTTTAAGAACTGATGCCACCTTTACATTTATACTTCAAGTGGCATTATAAGCACACTAAAATCAGAGTACGGGTATCAAGCAAAACATCATTTAAAGCAAGCAATTAAAAACTGCTTTTCTCAATTACTAAAAATTGTAATATCTTTTATCCAAAAAAAGTAAGTTTGTTCCTCATATCTATGTGAGTGATCAATTTATGTGCATCCCATGTTCAAATACTGGATTATGTCAGAGAGAATGCATTTAAAGGAATAAATGTGGCCAATTAGGGAGGAAGGTCTTTTATCCTTTTTTCCTGGTCATGGATTAAAAACTATACTGATAATATCAAGCTGCTTCTCACAGAAATAATGCTACATTAGTAATCATCTGTTTGACAGTAGCAGAAAAGATATGAAAAGCACTTTGTGATACAAGAATCACATATCAGTCCTCTGGCATAGCATCCCACCCCACCCCAACACACACACTGCGTACCTAGCATTCAATAAATAATGTACTGATAACCTTGTAAGTGCAAAAGACATCCAACGATAAAGCCAGTACAATTCTGACCTTCTTTGAACGTGGTAAGTCAGGTCATGGGGAAATTCAGATCAGGTGTGCAGAGGGTGGCTGGAGGTCCCACAGAAGCTGGTCTGCTGGGCTGGGGTGTGACTCTTCTGAAGGAAGCACACAGCCCACTCAGGCTGCGGGCCAACCTGGGTGAGCAGGAATCTTCCAGGCCCTCAGATACCTGTCTGTTGGTCCCTGAAGGAATGGGGCTGGTTCTCATCACCTATGTCTATTTCTTTCCCTTCCCAACACTCTACATAAGCATAAACAATACATTTTAGCCACTACTTACTTTACTTTTATAAGTTACATTTCTCTTTGTACTTTTTTAGTCCACTGAGAAATTTTCCTTCACAGCACTATAGCACTGATCTAATCAGAATACTAAAAAAAAAAAACCCAACAACAACAAACCCATATTCTGGTCCTGAAACACAAACTGTTGAATCTGTATCCAGGTCTAACCAACAGAAGACACATGTGACAAATACATTGTTCTTACTAATGTCTAAAGAGTGGATCTTCAATTTACATACAAAAAAGAAGCATAACGAAGTTTACATAGAAAAGTTCTAGATATACTTTAGCTCATAAATGCTTGTTCTAATATTTTACACTTTCAGTCGTATGTGCCAAAATATTACGTGGTTTCATGTTTTAAGTAACTGTGTGAGTATGTTCATTATTATAGGTTAATTCACAGTCAGGGCAAGTTTACAATGATAATGACTGTTTATGTTGAGTACACTTAAAGTTAGTAATAGCAAACCACTTCTAAACACGGGCTTTATACCAGTTATGTTTATATATAGGTCTAAATTACTCATTATTCGTTGTATTGCATGTTAACATCCAAACTTTCTGCTGCAAATCTTTCAGATGCATTTTTTGAGACAGTGAACATCTACCTCTTTGATTCTTTCCTCTTTGAGGAAATGGTTTTGTAGGTCTTATAAATATGAATCATTAGTCTCACTACAGGCTACAGATCTCATTGGAAAGTCAGAAGATAAAACCAAGAGGTCAGAAAATAACACTATTGTGACTTTCTTTTTCAGTCACAAGGAATCCTCAAAAGTTCTACCTATTCCTTCAGTAGCAGGGCCACAAGGGGCAACTCGTAAACCTGAGCAATTCCTATAAATGTCAAGGGAACAAATCCAAGGCTTGGTCTAAGGGCTCGAGGCAGACGTACGGGGCTGGAGTGGAGGGGGTAACAGGGGAGAAAGGAGAAACACAGAGGTGACAGGAGCCAGGAGAAGGGCTAGGGACGGTGCCAATGCAAGGACACTAAGCACACACTCTGTTGGGGTAGGGATCATTCTTTGATATCCACCCCATTTTTGCTGGCTTCAAATTTTAATTTTAACCTCATTTCCAACTGCTAAACAGTAAGGCTAAATCCAGTAAGTCGGCCCTTTAAAATCATACCATTATAATAACTGATGAAAAAATGGGGGTGATACCTATGATTCATACTGAAACAAAAACATGACTATTTCCTTTTCCTTCCATGGTTTTCACCCTCAAACAGTTATGAAACAAGTAGACAATGTTTCAAAAAAGTGTTTGAAAGGACATTTAGAAGAAACAAATACTGCAAAATGACCTCCGCTCAACTCTCTCCATGGGTCTGGGAAAATGAGGCCCCTGAGTGGCTCTGACAGGGCTGCCTGGGCTGAGGGAAGTCTAGACACAGTGTCAGAAGCTAAACACACAGAGCAGCTGGCTCCCAATGGGGTCCACAGCAAGGCGGGGAGGACCCTGGGGAAACCAGGACACACCGGTTCTGGTCAGAGTTCCCTCCACAACTGAGCATGTGGCCTCAGGCAAGCCACAGTTTCTCCACCTGGAAATGAGGAAGTCAGGCAAAATATTGTCCTTACAAGTAACACGTGGTTTCTCTAAATCACTAAGCCAGCTCACACTTCCAACCTTCTGCACAGATCTGCCCCCATCATCTAACATGTAATTTTCCTTCAAAACTCAACTGAAGGGTCCGCCAGCCCCTCCAGGCAAACTCATACCCTCCTGTTTAGGTCCCCACATCTCATTCGCAGGGTCCTGGCCTTTTCATCATCTGCCCCATCACCTGGCCGGCCTTCTCCACTACCCTGGGCTCCCAAGGCCAGATGCCCCACACCAATGTGCTCCATCACAGGGGCGGAATGGATCAGCCAGCACCCTTGGGACCTCCTCTGCTAACGCACTGCAATGCTCATACCTCTCAGGTCCCTCCTTCCCTGAAGTCTGAGCCCTGTAAAATTTCCCAACAGCTGAAAGACTAACTTTTAATACTGTCTCGAGGGCTGACAAGGCTTTTTTGTTTTTGTTTTTTTAAAGACCTTGGCTATGAAAGAGTTTTGTTCATAAGACACCTAAAGTAATCACATTGTAAGCAAAAGGGGGTGGGGGCACAAATACCAATATCCTGTTCGTTTCTAAGTAACAAACTACAAACAGAAAAGAAACAGTTGGGCTATTTCTTTCTCCCTATGTTCTTGGACAAGCACAGCTAGCTAAGGGCAATTTCTTCTGGGAGTCTTGTGAACCCTTTTTCTTACAGCACACTTTAACTCACTGGGGGGAAAATGGCCTTCCAAACAACAGTCCTCTGGGCCGTGGAGTTCGATGGCTGCTCTGGAGAACAGATGGACTGCTGGGGTCAGAACACCTGCATGTGGCCACCTGGTCTGCCAGTTACAGGTTCGGAGACCTGAAAGTCACACATCATTGCTGGTCCTCAGTTTCTTCTTCTGGAAAACAGGCATATCATCTAATTCTTAGAATCAATATTAAATAGCAAATGGCAAAGGGCTTTATAAATCGCAATCTGTCAAGAAAATCTGATTGCACTACTGTTTAAAACACGCACTTTAAGTGGCTGTGCAATGAGCTGCGGTAAACTTACAGCTGCACACCCCTCATGACCGTTTTAGAGTTCCCGCCTGACTCCAGAGTCACCCCGCGTACCTCTCAACAGGCAGCCCTCTGTCCAACCTCCAGGCCCAGGCAACCAACCACTGATGTGTCTTCTTCTGTCTCTACAGTTCTGCCTTGTTGAGAAATTTCACGTAAATGGAATCATACAGTATGTAGCGTTTCGTGTCTGGTTTCTTTCACTGAGCATGACGTTGCTGAAATTCACCCTGGTGGTGGCATGTGTCAGCAGTGTGTTCCTTACTGCCGAGTTTCATGGTATGAATATGACACAGCACGTCTTGTCTGTCCACTCCGCAGCTCATGGACATTACGCTGTTTGGGCTTGGCTTTGAAGAATGGTGCTGCTGGACACTGGTGTGAAGTCTCTGCAGGGACACATGCTTTCACTTCTCTGGAGACAGACAAGGAGAAGTGGAGTTGCTGGTTCACATGGTAAGCGTCCGTTTAACTTTTTAAGAAATTGCAAATGGTTTTCCAAAGTGACTATGCAATTTTATATTCCCACAGGTAATTTACGAAGGTTCTAATTTCTCCACAATGCTTAGTCACGTGTTACCTCGTCAACACCTAGTAGGGTTGACATCAGTCTTTTTCACGATGGCCATTCTAGAAGTGAGCACAGTCACTTCGTCGTGGCTTAAATTTGCACTTTCCCAGGGATGACAAACAATACTAGACATCTTATCACGAGACTATCTGTCCTCCAGATATCTCCTTGTTGAAGTGTCCACTCGAATCTTGTTATTTTTCAATTTGGTTTGTCTTATTATTAAGTTGTAAAAGATCTTCATACAATCAGGTCCTTTAGGGGTTATATGATTTACAAGTATTTTCTCCTGTTCTGTGACTTTTCATTTTCTTAATGGCATGTTTTAAAAAGCAAATCAATTCATCAACTTTTCCCTTTGTTGTTCATGCTTTTTGTGTCTTATTTAAGAAATTTTTGCTGAACCCCAAATCACAAAGATTTTCTACTGCAAAATGACCTCTTTAAAAAAATGTAAAATATAATTACATCTGCTTGTATGCAGTTACATGCCTACAGACATAAATAGAAAGAGAAAACCTAAATGGATATACACCAAAACAGCAGATAGGTACTTATATTTTAGAGAGTTTTATTTGATTCTTTTTTGGCAGGGTACAGGAATAACGTATAATAAAGTGGTTTGAAAAATGCTACAGTCCAAACTGTAGGCTCCGCCTCGCCCGACAATGAATATGCAGTAGTCATGTGCGTGTTGCACAAAGATATCATCAAAATGGAATGACAAATTTCAGGAGCAAGGCGGCCAACTGTCAGGCTGCCTGTGTGCCAGAACAGAAGGGACACAAGAGACGCCCTGAAGGCTGGCAGGCCATTAGGGAAAGGGGGCTCCAGGGACCTCAGAGAGCCTCATGGGAAAAAATTAGGAGCGTTAACTTCTGAGTATAACAAGCATCTGCAGAGTCTGACTGCAGGCTGAGTGCTGAGAACGCAAACTTCTCAAGACTGCAGCAAGAATCTAGACGAATTGAGCAACACAATTAATGTTTTTTAAAGAAGCTTCTTTTTCTAAAGAGCACATTTTTAAAAGAAAAAATTGGCATGTTCTAAAATACGAGTACTTCCTGTGTTGTGTTAACAACACAGTGGCCAGATAATAAACATTAATGAGTTATTATGGAGTATGATAGGCAGCTTTTCGTGAATTAAATTTAATTGCAAATACAAACTGGAAGATTCCTACTTTTGCCAGGAGCTTTAATCCTTCCACCTTTGGCTGATGAACAAAAGATATGAGACAGGTCTTCGCTGTGAACCAAGCGGACAGCAGTATTCACCTGTGAGGTTCCTGCAGTGCTGAGGAACTCCTGTGTCCGCCATGAAGGTTTCTGAATGAAACAGTCAGTGATAAATCTTTAATCCCTGTTTGTCTGGACCACATGTTCTCTTTTCCACAGAACTTCCAGGCCACAAAAGACACAGCCAAGGAAGCCTGCGACGGACGGGCTCCGCCAACCTCACCAACTCGAGGCTCGGGCCCCAACACGGAGGCTCCCTACAGCAATGTTCTTTGCATAATTCTGGCAATAGGTGATGGTTCAGGACCATGAAGTTCTGCACCCTCCCTAATCCATGGGCACTTCCCTTTGCTCCACAAATACTGGCCTGCAGGAAGAAAAGTTTGGAAGATTTTAAAGAGGGCGACGCCATGCCCACTGGGTTCCTAACAAATCTAAGAAACACCCCTGACAAGTGGTATTAATCAAGCACATGTGATGTTTATGTGGCACCAGGGCCTGTTCTAGGCAGTTCACAACCGCAGGTGACTTGATCGCTGTAGCAAACCTGTGTGTGAGGACTTAACTATCCATCCCAGCTTTACAGAGAAGAAACAGGCGCGAGAGGTGACGCCACCTGCCCTCATCGGAATCACGACTCTGAAACCAGGACACCCTCAGGACAACTCTTCAGGCTGCACTGTGCCCGTTCTTACGCTGTGTCAGAAAATCTGCTCGACAGTTGATCAGGAGACGGGCTTACCGCAGCGCTCCCGTTTAAGGCACCCTCTTCCCCAAATCTCCACCATTCACTTCTCCAAACCCCTCTCTCGTTAGATGTGTTGTCACCGTACCTGAGGGCACATTTGCTCGAGTCCTACAATGACTGTACAGTGACCACCCATCTATCGTTGCCCAGGTGGCCCTGCTTACGGCTGTCACCCATCAGAAAGAAAAGCCAGCAGAAAGGGATTGAGTCACAGCTCTCCTCTGCGCCCATATATGGAGAAGTGTTGGTGCCCCTCCTGCTGTGCACCCCACAGGCTTAGCAACCCAGAATCCTTTGCTCCCTCCACCAGGCTCCCAAACTACATAGG
The DNA here is from genome assembly GCA_007922815.1 of Macrotus californicus. Taxonomy (NCBI): domain Eukaryota; kingdom Metazoa; phylum Chordata; class Mammalia; order Chiroptera; family Phyllostomidae; genus Macrotus; species Macrotus californicus. The sequence continues at coordinate 87,591 of VMDR010000114.1, read as the reverse complement.
CAGAAAAAAGGCAGGCTGCTACCTTCCAGAGCAGTATTTCATGGTGTGAGGTCAGGGTGAAATCTGGTAGCAGCAAAACCACAGATGATGCTTTTTGGCTTCAAACAAAACACACAATTCCAAACAAGCGTTTCTTTCCCAAGCATAAGCCGCTTTAAAAACTCTAGAGCTACTGACTGGCAGGTCCTAATACTTTCACCAAGGTCTGGAAACATTCAGGGTACCCTTCAAGACCCTAGAAAGGGAGTTGCAGAGCTTCCTGCATTAGCTGCTTTTACTTAAACGCATCAGATGTTTCCCAAGGTGCAATGTAACAACAAAGTAACAAAAAGGGAAAAGGTATCAGTTTGTTTTGCTTTGGGGTGGGGGAGCAGAAACAAACCAGAAGGTACCAGTTTTACTGTATAACCAACTACAGCACACTTTCTTGCTTGATTTTTGTGCTCCACTCCTTGCTTGTCCGACAGCCATCAGCCTGCATGCCCCTTAGCCCCTGCTGAGGAAGTGACCAGGCTGGGGTAGCTTCAGCACTAGCCCTGAGGGACCCAGGCTCACCCTGAGGACAGGGAAAAGGACGCATTGCTCATGCCTGCGACTCTCCTCAACAGCATGGGTCGCAAGTCGTTCCAGGACTGGCACATTCTGAGGATGCTGAGAGCACTGGTGGACAGCTCACAGGCAAAACAAAATTGTTGAAAACACTGCTTCTTACAACGTGTTACTAGTATGCTAAGAATATAAAGAGGTCATTTAAAGTCTTCATAATATTACTCCATCATTAAATACAAAACTAGAACTACACGGCTAGAAAACACGCCCTGCAGGACACCACTCCCCTACCCAATTCTGGAAACCCACTGCTGGACTACGATGGGGGCTGCCAGGCGTTTGTAGTCCTGGGCCGACGGGGACAGGGGTCTGGAAACAAGGACTGAAGCTGTTTGTTTTCCCTTTCATTCTTACTTATTTTTAACAGAGATGCCAAAATAAATACTCCAGCATGGTTACCTTCAAAGTGACCACGATGGGACGCTCTGAACTAACTGCAGCGCACGCTCCAGAAATGCCTCCAACGCGCAGGGCCATCTGGACGCTCTGTTCTCAGGGTGCCTACTACTGCTTACGGCACATCCTCTGAAAACTCTCAATGTTATTCTTTCACAACAGATCAGAATTCGGGGAATAAGTAAATTATTCAGTGCCAAGTATAGGGGAATACAACAGTGAAACTTGGTTACTCCGTTTCAGAAAAAGTTACACACACACCTGGGTATCGGGTATCTAAGTCCTACATTACACACCACTTCACAACTTAGTAGCTCAAAATAAGGACTTCTTATTTCTCGTGGCTCCATGGGTTGACTGGACAGTTCTTAAAAATTATAAATAAAATCATAAATGAAAATGATGAGTGACTAAACTGGAGATACATCATTTTATCCAAGAGGAACCATGGTATTTACAATTGTTTCAACTCATGTATAGGCCCTTAGAATAACCGGGGAATGCTGGGCTGTGTATATGCTGCTTACACAGGATAACAGGACTTTTACTTTTATCTATTTTCCTAAAATTATCAAAGCCAAGTAAACGTGACTGCCATTTTGGCCCATCTACATATACCACTGGGATCAGATTTTCGATCACTTCTGTGTTTTTCCTTTTATTTATGTATGTTTGTGATTTGAAAACAATGCATATTTTAAAAAAACTGAGCGATACATTCAGAGTTAAGAAAGGAGAAGTAATTCACTAATATGTTCAAAGTAAATCTGACTGAGTGAAGCAATAAAAAGAGCCTCTCCCTTTACCCAAGTAAGGTCTGGTCTCAGACCACAGCTCCTCCCCTACCAGGAAAAGGCTCCACTTAATAATCCTCAAAGTCAACAAACAATGTAGCCAAACATCTTAAAACCACGGAACAGAACATGAGCAAAGGACCGCATTCAAAATGCAACTTCCTTACCTGCAATCAGCTCAGTGTCAGAAGTCCTGTTTAAAGACCCGGTTTAATTTTTAAAAATACTTCTCGATGGTTTAGGTACGATTTTAACTTTTGTTGTATGGGAAACAGAAGCAAAATCTTCTTAAATTGAAAGAAACAGGAGATCAGAAATAACTGTATCCAAAAAAAAAACACACTTATCTTTGAAAGAGTACTGATTTTTAAAACATTTAAATATGGACATAAAATTTTTTAGCTAACTTTGAAAAAACAAAAACTCAGTTAACAAAAAAGAAGAAAAATTAACCCACTGAATGGTGATGTGTTCATACGCTGGAACTGAAAATGTTCCCTAACATCAGCGAGAGCACCAAGCAGAAACCAAGAGGAGCTCTCTTATTGGATGGAGAGCTTCATTAGCACCAAGCTGGCCAAAAAGTTCATTTAGTTTTTTCCATTCGATGGCTCTAGTAATAATGCTCAGTTCATTGGAAACAATTTTGTTAGCCTGTATTGTGAAAGCTATCATATCAACACACATTTTTTAATTATCAAAATTGGTGAATTTTTGTGCAGCTATTCTGATATTGAAGATAAAGAAAATACATAACATTTTTGGTATATGCTTTATTATTTCGAGAAAGGTGAAAATGCAACTGAAACACACAAAAAAGATGCGTGAATGTGTGCAGAAGGTGCTGTGACAGATAGAACATGCCAAAGTGGTTTGTGAAGTTTCTTGGTACTACTGACACTTTGGCCAAATAATTCTTTGCTGTGGGGCTGTCTTACGCATTGGAAGATACTTAGCAGCACCCCTGGCTCCTACCCACTAGAAGCCAAAAGCAGGAGAGAGCCAACATAAAATATTCAAATCAATAAAGTTGTTGGTGAAAATGAAAAATGTCTCTTTTATTTTACAGAAAAAAAACAAAAGGACTTTTTGGCCAGCCCAACACCGTGAACCCAAACCTAGTGTCTTTCCGTTAAGACCACCCCCGACTGCACTTCTGTCTGCCTCCCCCAGCAACTCCACAGCTGGCAGGCCCTTCGCCGTCTCCTTGCAGAGGCACCTACCCATTTCCAGGTGGCTCCAGGCCCGGTGGGGAAAACACTAAGCCCCATCCAGTTAGTGAGCAGGTGGATATTTATTAGACACTTGCAATTGCCACCCCAGACGTGAAACAGACACTTACTCCCTGCTCCAAGAAGCAGACCTGTGCTGCAGGGAGACTCAAATGAAACACACAGTCAGTGCAGCAAGTGTTCAATTCAGGTGCCAAGTGAAACGAAAAACTAAGGACAGGATCTAAGCAGTGTCTCTTAGGGACATCCCTGATCTGAGGGGTCAGAGAAACCTTCTGGCAAGTGACACTTCACTGTGAGCTACGGATGAAGAGGAATGGGTGAGGGGAGCGTGTGCTGAGGACAGGAGCGTCCTTCAGAATCAGAACACAGGTGCTTACAGACCGAAGTGAGGGGAGAGGGGCGGGCAGGGCCACCTGACTGACATACACACACCACGCAAAGTCTTCAGTGCACGTCTGCCTCCCGGAAAATGCTGTCCCTCCGGAGGGACCAAGTCCGGGATCTGAATCACTGGCTAGTGGCAGGGGCACTGCTCTCATGACCTGCTCTCCTCACTCAGTGAACTAACTGTGCTCTGACCCCTGCTCATGCACAGTTAAGGGTGGGCCCCTTCACTGTGACCATGGACCTTGGGCACTCCACAGCCACCCCAATGTCTGCTACATTCCCTCCTTCAAGTCTGCCTTGACCTATTCTAAAATGCCCCGTCCCCACCCCTTCTCCCCAGTTCCCTGTCTGGGCACAAGCACAGCAAGGACAACGGTCAGACTAAAGGCAAAATACAAGCGAAGGCTCTGCTCAAGGCCAGCACAGCTCTGGTTGTGAACGTGCCATCGCTGTCCAAATCTCGAGATTTGGGACCAAAGGGGAAGTGAGAGAAGCAGGGCACAGAAAAAACAAATGGTAATGAGATTAACTCCACAGCTCCAATGAAATGTCTCAAATATCCTCTCCATGACATCCAGTCAACAGAATGATATCCGGAGTAGAAATAATCCTTAGTAGCAACAGTCTCTTCTCAGTGAAAGAAGCTGGAACTTGTGTGACTGTTAGAAGGCAGCACATCATTATAATTTTCCAAGAACTAAAAGGCTTAAATCATTCAACAAAGAATAATATTTTCTTGAAAGCAAGATAAAACAGCTTTGTGCCTTTCAAAAGAAAGACACCATTCAAAAGAATATTTAGCGATTCTGTCTTAATCCAAATCTAATAGTACCATTTTTTATTAAATCAAGACAAATTCTATTTATATAAATACCTTGTAACTGTCTTTAATGGAACCTAGAAATATGAATATTTAACACCTTGAGATGTAGGTTGGGGGTATTTTTAAGAAAAGATTTTTCAATAGTTTTTAATAAATTGAGAGAAGTACGTCTAGAAAAGCCCTACCTTGCTACTATTCACAAAGACTGGAGTCTGATTGGAAGAATAATTTTGAAAACTAACTTCTGTTTGGGTAAGCACTCCCCCCAAGGCTCTGTGCCCCCTTTGCCACATGACAGCCAGTCTGATTCCAGGGGGTTCTGAGACTGCAGGTAGGTGGAAGTGGAAGTGGTCGATGGAGCAACTGTGGGCTTGACCGGGCAAGAGCAAGGAGGTTGAGAGGCTCTAAGAAGCAGACCCCAGGTTTACACAACTTAGTCAGGGCCCAACGCTGAGGCCCTTGCACTCACAGTTCTGTGTCAGGAGTAGAATCACCCAAGCAACGTAGCTCACCCGCTGACTTCTTACAATACCCTGGATTCCCACCACCATAGTTCCAAATTAAAGTTGTGTTGTTGCTTCCCAAAGTTTTCAGCAAGACGTAATTGTGTTAAACGAGAACATTAACACCTTTAGATGAAAGGACTGGACCAAATGATCTGAAACCTCCTGAATCTCTAAAACTCTGATTCTGCACTAAGTATAATTAAGTGCTGGGCAGAGAAGCCTGGGCAAAGATGCTTTACCACATCAGGAAGAAGCTCGGCAGCATGGGAGGGGGAACAGGCACAGTATAGCGTTAGCCAAAGAAATCAAGTTACAAGGCAAAGTGTACAAGGTTACCAATTTCAGTGATATACATGCTCTATGCAACATGCAGATAAAACACTAAAAGTGTGTACTTTAAAACTTTCACAGTGATTACCTTAGAATGGAAAGGTCACGGTGACTTATTTTTTATTGTTTTCTAAATTTCCACAATGCATATTGCTGGCAGATAATTTTTCAGAGGTCTCTTGAGATTCTACACCTCATGCCAGCAGAGGCACTGTCTTGGTCCCTGACCATCACTCCAAGAATATTTCTACAACAAACAGACTTAGAAGACAGAGACAGCACTCCGTCCAGATGAGAGAGTAGTCATGCTTACAGGATAAGAGATTTGGACACCCTGAGTTCTGGGTTCTTCTCCTGTAACACAACCCAGTACCTGTACAAGTGCCGTGCACGTCACCCAGGGGAATCAGGGCTTGGAGAACTGATGGAAAAAAAAAAATAGCTGACACCATGACCACTGTTACTACCATGAGTAATAAAAGTCCTTTATCTTAGACCCGGTAGTCTCGTGTCTTCTGCCAGCATCTATCAAACTGCAGCAGGCAAGTACGGTAAAAAAACTCAGCCCTTTTAGAGTTCTTTACAAATATGTACCATTGTTACCATCTGCAATGCTTAGGCTAGAGACATTTTCTGCTGCTTCAAACCAAAATCCCTGACTAGCAACACACATAATTGCTTTAGGAATCAGACCTTCAGATATTCTTTTAAAAAAGGAGGCGGGGGAGGTAAGCATCAAGAGGAACCCCGCCTCTACAAGACAGCACTGGACAGGATAAAGGCTATTCTTGATTTTCCTGCTGTCCTGCTCTTGAAGACGCTATGCCTGAGGCTAAAGAGAGAGCTGGGAACTGGAGAGACTAAGCACCTTGGGGTGGGGGGGGGGGTGAGCGCACGTGCACACACGCACGCACGCATGACTGCTGCCACATCCAAGAGAAATGAACCAGGACCAGGAGCTCTGAGATGGTAGGAAAGGGGATCAGCAAGTCTAGGGGACCAGGGAAGGCTTCCCTGACAGTCTACAGAGGGCACATAACGGTGCACACCCAGACTTTTTCCTCCTGGCAGGCACGTCTTCATTCAGAGTGTACAAACTGGCACAAATGGACCTTCCAAACCAAGTATGTTGTTACGGTTGCAGATCAACAGTGTAGTGTAATTACAAGGTAAGCACTACGCAGCATACTGGTCAGCATTTCACAACTACGGTCACCAAGAAACCAATTTAGAGTCCCTGGAAGTTATCAATCACCAATCACAGCCAAATCGACTTTGATAACTTTTATATACGAAAATCTGGAATATTATCTAATGAATGGAATATGCAAACATAGCCATGAGGCTCTTTCACAGTTCATATAGTACTTTGTAGTTAGAAGGCAGTTAATAAACAAAATCAATACTAAGGGTTTTCTAAGACTACTAGACTCAGAGTCAGATCATCAAATTCACTCTCAATTTGCTTGTACTTCGGGTAAGTCGCTTAGCCTCCCAGGCACCAGATACCTCATCTGTCATAAGAAAGGACTGGAGCACAGATTGTTATGGCTTCTTAAATTCTAAAGGTAGAATAATGATTTATTTTTTTACTTATTGATCTTTAGAGAGATAGAGAAAAGGAGAAAGAAACAGAGAGAAACACTGATTTGTCTTTCCACTTATTTATGCATTCATTGGTTGCTTCTTGCATGTGCCCTGACCAGGGATTGAACCCCATACCTTGGCATACCAGGACAATACTCCAACCAACTGAGCTACCTGCCCAGCACCACAGAATAAATATTTCAACCCATTAGACTAGCACATGGTGGCGATGCTCCATTTTACAATGGAGGGGCCTGATGGTCATTACATTCCCCAAGCACATGGATGCCTAACTGGTTACAAAGCACTTTTTAGATATCATAAAGTGACTTCTGCCTTGTTCTTGACCATGAGAATGAGACGATGGTGAACTATTCCATCATTTGAAAACACTATCTTGAAAATAAAGAACTAGCCAGCTTCAGAATAGAGGACACCACTTTTATAAAAGGAAAAAGGTTCATTTTTAAGTGTTCATATTTTAAAAGTATATATGAACAGAAAATATGGTCCATGTGTCATCAATTACAGGAAAATATTCAAATGCCACTAATCCTCAAACAGATTTAGTAATATATCTTTACACTATTCTGTTTATAGGTGCCCACGGACAAATTTTTTCCTGAAGCCACAATGGAAGCAAGAAACAACGCAGCCTGTGAACTGCCCAGCGCACCGACTGGTGAACGCCCTCTGTGCCATGGTGTTGTTAGTGTTACTCCACTGCCGACACCGTTCTAACGGCTGCACAAAAACATACACAGTAACACTGAACGTAAACTAGAACTGAAAAAAACTTTAAATATTCTCATCAAAAACATGCACCACACAATAAACATAAACTCAAAATTGCTACTAACAGACACTGCGTGGAAATGCAGTTTGCAGACGAGATTTCTAAACCTGAACTCCTGCAACGAGAGCCATTGTTGGCACCGCTCTCCGAGCCACTTCCCAGCAGGGCCGCCGTGGCATTCCCCCGCCAGCAGAAAGCCTTCTAAAATACCCAGAGTTCTCCAAATCTCCGAAGCTGGAAAGAACAAGGCCATATATGGCACACTTTCCTTTAACTACCATCACTCTCCTGCCTTCAAAGTAAACTATGCCTCGCAAAGTAATCGTTTCTAACTTGCAAATCATCATAAAAATAAGCCAACACCACACTCAAGATTCAAACACTGATCTTAAAGGCCATCCACACTCAGCTGAGGACAGGCAATGTCTATGTAGACTGTCAGTGCCACAGCAAACCAGAGAAACGCGGGGAGCCTAAGGCCCCTCCTCCAGCTCTGACCTGTAAACGTTCGTGGAAAGGCCAATTCTAGTGACTAAGTACAGTCCTATCATATCTTTTACGAGCTGCTTTACAGGCAACTCTGACTTATACCTATTATCCCAGCATAGTTATGATTAACACTCCCTTTCACTTTAAAAAACATTCTGGTTTGCACAACAAATAATTTGGGAACCTCCAAGAGGTTACTGAGGTGCTTCCTTCACACTTGGGTGAGGTCGTGTTCACATGGCTCAGCAAACGAAAGCACGCCCCGTCACTGCCGCCATCGCCATCGCCGCTGCTACCCGAATGCGAAGTGTGCTCCTCTGGTTTAAATGCAGCCCCTGGTTTCTGAAAGTCAGATGCTGCATTCTTCCTGAATTTCCTTTCTTTTTTTTTCACATTAAGATGCATGAACACCTAATTCTAGTCGTTATTACTCTTCCTAAATTCCTTCTAATTGTTTTCACAGTTTTGATATGCCCTCCCCTAGTATGTATGTCTGGGTGGGTGGGTGAGAAAGACAGAGAGAGAGAGAGAGAGAGAGAGAGGAGTGAGAGTGAGAACACACTAACCAATAAATAAGCTCTGTTTAGCGTTGTTACTGAATTCAAAGAGGTGACTCAACAAAAATCTAGAATCTGGGGGAAAGAAGCAGAGCTGCTGGCTTGCAGAAGACGCACTGAGCACCACACAATTCCCTGCAGTAACTGTGGCTTCCAGTCCTCAACCTGGACTGTGGCTTGCTTCCCTAATCCCGATGACTGTCTACTGAATCATCGGAGTGAACTGCCCCACTCGTTCCACCTCTGATTTAATTATTTATCTTTAAAAATTTTATAAACTATATTCTATGTGTTACTGATGGAAACAAGGGGACACATTGCTGTGGCCCGTCTCCAAACAGTGGTAAAAGAATATGCACACTGCAGGACCGGCAAGGAGTCTGGTCGGTAACTTAGTGCTTTGGAGAAAAATCATTTCGGTGTTTATGGATACAGAGTGCAACATACAAACATGCCAAGTAGGTAAAACTGGGTTTTTTGATAAATATTATGAGGACCTGAAAATCCCAGCCTTGCCCCACAAAGGAGGACCCAGATGCAGACACAGTGGACAGGGCTGCTGGTCAGCACACCACAGAGCGGGACCCCGATGTCCTGCACCCTTCCTTCTGGTGGGAGGAGGGGTCCAGGCAGAGGCTGCGGTGCTCTGCCTGCCACTGCCCCCTTTCCAGGAGAACTGGCTGGGCTAGTTAATTAATTATATATGTATCAATCTCAGGGGAGGGGTATTGTTACCTAACTCTGAGAGGGAAATCTTAGAACCACTTGTGTGGATACATGCTGATTAAATTACTATGCAGTGTTATTTGGCCTTCGTCTAAAAGCCACAGGTGTCGAATGAAGGGGTGTGTATGTAAATTTGTCCTGAGACACCTTTGAGTAGGTCAGGCCAGCCATTCACTTCTTGAGGAGGAATTTTTAAAAATCTGTTGAGTTCTCAGAAGATAGGGGAGCCAGGTATTTGCAAAGGATTAGAAGTTGCACAAGTCACTGCCCCAGGGAACTGAGTTGGTCTTCAAATGAATAAATAAGGGGCAGATAGAAGAGGCAAATTAAAGAAATATCTATTCTGAAATTGCCTGTGCCTGAACCACTGAAACAGGCAGGCCCTGAGTAAACGCACGTGTCTCTCTGCAGGGTGGTCGCAGCACGGAGCCTTGAAGGAGCCGACTCCAACCCCTCCTCTGACGGACTCAGATTACTTACTTGCAGGTATTTTGCACACATGTGTTTTTTTAAGTGATCTCCTATGAACAAAGAAGTTCACCAGTATTGCTTTTTAAATATTTGTGTAAGTGGTTGATTTTTGCAAAGGATGATTCTTTTCTTTTCAGATTGTGCTAAGAGAAATAAGCCAGTCAGAGAAGGACAATTACCATATGATTTCCCTCACATGTGGAATCTAGTGAACAAACTGAACTAACAAGCGAAACAGTGACAGATTCATAGCCAGAGCGCAGGCTGACTGCCTGGGGGTGGAGGTGGAGGGACTGGAGGAGGGTGGGGTGGGGGGCGGTGGGACGGAGGAAGGTAAAGGGGGGTAAAAGGTGATGGACGGAGACTTGACTTGGGTGGGGAACACACAATACAGTGCACAGATGATGACTGCAGAATTCTGCATCTGAAACCTGTGTAATTTTGCTGACCAGTGTTACCCCAATACATTCGATAAATAGGAAAAAATGATTATTTATTTCCTTCATCACAAACTAGGCTTCCTTACACAGCTGCGCAGTGTTCCCGATCGCTGGGTGGGGGTCTGTCCTGGGCAGCCCTCCTCCCACCTGGCCCCCCAGCAGGGCCTCAGGTAGCCATGGCCCCTGGGGGTGCAGGAAGCCATCCCTTTCAACAGACTGTTTCTCCTTTATTCAAAAGTCAGAGCCTCCAGTAGCCAAAGCCTGTAAACTCTCCCCTTCACAGACCCACTCACTAACTACTGTGTAAACCAGCTTCTGCAGACCAAAGAAGGCCATGCGTCTGCGCCAAATACGATCTAACTTCTGAAGCTGTTCGAAACAGCAGCACCTGGCACTCAGCAGTCCGGGACGAGCGGCAGACCCTGCGTCGCCCGGCTGGCGGAAACAGCACGGAGTGCGCTGCTGAGGGCCTGACAACGGCCTGTGCGCACACGTGAGACTACGCTGGGCCTCGGCTGTGGGTACAGCCTGAGAGGGGAATTCTCCAGGCCACACACTCACGCGACAGGGCGGAACTGCCATTCTGTGTGTTTCAAGACTAACCCTTTCCTGCCCTCTCCAATCCAGTGCTACAGGGATACTGGGGGGTAGAAAGTGACAAAGGTTTCAAAAACATTCCATCTGGGGCTGTCGGAGATTTTCGTCCAAATTCAATAACAAACGTAACATTAGGGGCATTAGGTGCTTCGTCAAACCATGGGAGCAGAAGTGCCAGATGTCCGTCCCTGTGGTATTCAAAAGGAGACAAGTGCCACCAGCCAAGTACCAATGTCCTCACTCACTAACATTTAGGCTTGATGTCGGATAATTTTACATGTAAACACATTTTAAAATCTCTACCTCAATACTAAAAATAGAAATAAACATAATGCAAAAGTCGTGTGATTCCGTAACTCTTATACCAAACTGGCAATTTGTGTAAGTTTTTCAAGGGGGAACCAGAGCCAAACTTGTAACATCTATAGTAAAAAAAAACCAAGGCCAACATTAAAGAATTATTCATGGAAAAACATTTTCACTCCAATGAGCCAGAGCTCAACTGCTAAAAATACATTTAACGGGCACACAAGTGCAGGGGTTTATGGAAGTATTCGTCGCCCAGTATTTCCACTTGAACTGCACTGCCAAACTCTCCCCACCCACCCATGCTCAGGCAACGTGGGATCTGGTCCACAAGACAAACCTGGAAACGGGTGAGAAGTGCAGCAGAAAACCTGCAAAGCAGCAGCGGATCACAACAAGGAAAACTGCATGAAACCAAAAGCTGTTGCTGGTGGGCTTGCTTCCTTTCTCCCTCACGACCCCTATTTCTAAGTTGTCAACAGCGGCACAGTGGAAAACGAGGGCAGAAAAATCACTCAAAGATAGGAAACACCTTTCAAAACATTAGACTTCGTGTAAGGCATGGAAAATAATGGGTCTGATTTTATGTCACATAAAAAATAAACATTAATTTATACTCATGTCTGCTAAATTATTTAGTTTAAAACAGTTACAGTTAAGGGGCTGAGTATGGACAACGACTTAGGTTCAAATCACCCCTTCCCTCATCTAAGCCCACACCTTGGTCTACTTTACTGTGCCTCAGTTTCCTCATCTGTGGAGTGAGCATAATAGTATACTTATTACTAAGTAACACAGGCCAGGAGAACAGCCCTGAGAACAGCAGGTGGCATGGACCAGCACCCAAGAAGGGGAAGCTGGCCTCGTGATTACTCTAAGGTCACCTGAAACTGTATCACAAAATATTTCCTCACATCCACCGAGTGTACTGTTTCTCATTTTCGCCAAAATGTTTTTTAAACCCTGTGTGCGTGTGTGTGCGAGTAACCTAGCAGATGTCACGAATAAAACAGTAGTGATCTGTAAAATTTGTATTCACAAACCCGAAGTTACAGTCCATCGTGGTCATGTTCCAGTGCAACTTCTCGGCCGGCGAGGGGACAAGCGAGGTTTTCATTACGAAAAAAAGCAAAGACAGATTCAAGCTTCCTATCAGCAAATAGCGGAGAAGTCCACTCCCCTCAGCCAGGCCGAGCTCAGCAGCGGAACAAATGAAACCTTCAATGACAAACACATTCATCCCTGGAAGAAAGGCATACGCCTCTGTTCTGTTATTTAAACAACCCCTTCTTTCTCTCCTTCCCCTATGTCTCATTCTGTGGTGGTTTTATAAGCAAATACACATCGTTTTAATAATCAGGAAACCCCAATGTTAACATCTAAGTAACAATATCCCTTAAAGCACTTGGAAATACAAATAAAACAAACATTTGAATCACCTTTTACTTGATCGATGTTCTATGTGGAATCGACTTAAAATAAAAATTCAAATGTCAAATCCCATTACAAATGTTCATTTTTGTTCATAAATTCCAAAACTCCGACGAAAGAAAACATAATTTGTTCAGATTCAATAGGACTGACCAGGACTGCTATACACACTCCCTGGTAAATAATTTTCAAAAACAGATTCAAAGGCACGCTCTGACCAAGAGCCAGTTATTAAGTATGCTGGATACTGTGCTAAGGACTGTGGGCAACAGAGCCATGCCAAACAAAGCCCACGGCACCAAGGTTCGCCGTTTCACAGTAACACAGAGGGGATGGCAACTCTCTTTGTACCGCTGAGCCGCAACCGCAAACCAAACGCAACAACAACAAAAACTACCTGGTGACCCTTGTTTTTCCTTAAAAGTCCTCACTGCCCCGATTAGCTGGGCATCAGCTTCGCAGTTGTTGCAATTCCGTACTATGTGTTACAGTGGTGCGTACAATACATTCCAGTACTCGCCAACTTACTGTATTTGACATCATAATTAGACACGTAAGAAAGACAGCCCCAAACTGACATTCCACAAAACACTACCCTGTTCCCATTCATCACTTTAGGCTGCTCTGGCCAAACACCTTGTTCATCTCATGACTTGCCCACACTGACGTTTCTTGGTACTACCAAGCCTTCATGCTCTGTCTGATCTGCCCAAATATTACTTTTACAAATCAACATGGGTTTACCCACCATGAAAACATATTAGCCGGTGTGGCTCAGTGGATTGAGCACCGGCCTGTGAAATAAAGGGTCATCAGTTCGCTTCCTGGTCAGGGCACATGCCGGGGGTTGCAGGCCAGGTCCCCAGTAGGGGGCATGAGAGATGCAACCATACACTGTTGCTTCTCTCCCTCTCTTTCTCCCTCCCTTCCCCTCTCTAAAAATAATTAAGTAAAATCTTTATTTAAAAAAGAAAACAGAGTGCTGGCTCACACTGGTGTGACAAAAGCATGAGGCTCTATGTCCAAGATTCTCAAACATCAGAAGTTGGTTGCTGATGTGTGAGTGAGAGGCTGTCATTTCAGAAGTGAATGCGAGCAGACCCAGTGCCTCTGTGCAGGTGAGTCTAACACTGCCCACCCTACTGCTACTCAGAAAAGCATCAACCAGAATGTCCTGCTGGGGCACCAAGGATACAGCCTTCACTTCGGTTTCAAATGAGTCCAAATTTAGACTGTGCTCTGGAACAACGTGAAAAGCTATCTTGAACTGTTTTTGTAGTTCTTTAATATCTACTGGATGACTCACAGTTATGTATCATAGAGGCCAGGTACTTTTAATTCTAAAAAAGGAATATGTTTGAGTCTTGGGGAGGCTGGCCTGGTGCTAAAGCTTGATGACTAGGGGGAAAAAAAACCCAACAAGGAAGAAACTAGTTCATCTCTAGCTCAGGAAAAGTGATTTTAAGGACCAAAGCCTCTAAAATGCCACACTTCTCACTTATACGTGGAATCTGATGAACAAAACTAATTGACAAACAAAAGAGAAACTAAGGCATGGACACATGGAACAGACTGACAGCTGTCGGGGGCAGGGGACTGGATGAAAGGAGGTGAAGGGATCAGCCAAAGAACATGCATGCATGACCCACAGGACAGAAACAGTGGGTGACGGCCAGAAGAGAAGGGGGCGAGGGCTGGGTGGAGGTGGGCAAACAGGAGTGGGGAGGGGTGGAATGGAGGCATCTGTAATAGTGCCAACATTAGAAATAAAGTTAAAAAATAAATCGAATAAAATGTCACACTTAACTCAAATTTGCAATTTCTCTTCCAGCATAGTCTCATGAAGCTAGTCAACATTTAAACACTACTCGGTAGTGCTAATGGGTCTACCTCTTAAAAGTCTGTTTAACAAGCTGTTCAAAACACCCCAGTCCCAAGTTGCCTAAAAAAATATTTTGAAAACGTTTACTAGGGCACAGCTAGGCACAAGTCTTTCCAATGGCTCTTTCCAGACTGTGGCACGCAAAACAGTCTTCTCTGATTGGAAGAAAAAACTCCACAATCCCCACCCCACACCCCATGTCTACATCCCATAAACGGTCTGTCTGTTCACTGGGGAAGGTTTGGAAAGCTTCAAGGAATCACACAGGGAAGTAACAGTTGTCTATTTCACTTTGCAAATGAGAGAAATCAACCCATTTGTAAGAGCAGCAAGAAAAACAGTTAGTGCTGCAGTTAAGATGTACAGGTACGTACTCAGACCACGGAGTTATTCCCCAGCCGCCCGTGGTTTGGTGTATCTGTGAACGCAATCCAAACACAGTGTGTCGAGTATAAACGCAACACCAGCACTGCCTCTGCTGAATCGAACGGCCTGTCGCAAAAAGTGATTTGAAGAATAACTATGGACAGGCGCTATACACCATCAAATAAACATCAGAGACAATTACACCTCCTGTTAAGGTTCTATTCCTGGCCACAAACTATTGAACATCCACTCACAACTTCAGGAAAAGCAGCACAAAATGTTAGTCGTGTTAAATGCAAGGCTTAAAAACTTACCTGGCCAAAGTAAAAACTAAATAAATAGGCAAATGCTTTCTTATTTTTTTCAACTGACAGTAAGAAAATGACTCATTTAAATTTGTTATGAAAAATATGTCTTTTGTGCGCGTGTGTGTGTGTGTGTGTGTGCACCCTGACTGGGGATTGAACCCACAACCTTGGTGCATTGGAATGATGCTCTAACCAACTGAGCTACCTGGCCAGGGCTAAGAAAACATGCCTGGAATTAGCCAAATTCAGGCAAGCCTATTTCTCATCCATTAAACCAACCTCAAAATATGTTTACATTTTTCCCCAAGTGTCCAAGAAGCCCCTCATCTACCACCTTCCCGTCACTTTGGTCATTCCTCCTGTCTTCTCCCAGTCATTATTTCCACTTATTTTTTGGCCCCTCCTCACCCTTTCCTGGCAATACCCACAATTCCTCCCTGTGCCTTGGCTCAGAGGCTTTCTCTGCATCTGCGCACAGGAAAAGCTGCACACAGGGGAGGTGAGCATGGGAATGCACAGGAGACGGGCACGCAGCGGGGTGAGTGTGCACATGAGGGGAACCATGCTGGGGACGTGGGAACACACCAGGGCAGATGCACATGGCGCTCCCCAGGGCGTGAGAGCCAGTCTGGGCCTGGGAGCCCGCTCGGAGCCCAGCACACCTGTTCTCACTGCCATGCTTGCTGAGTTGGTGCTGGCTGGTCTCTCACCTGTTCGTCGGAGCAGGCCCCGCATGAGCAGGTGTCCAGCCCACTTAGGACGGAAAGCCTGCGCACCAACAATACTTTCATGGTTTACTTTTCAGTTGGTGTTAACAGTCTTCAGAATTCAATTTGGATGAAAACAACAGGACCGAGCTCTCTGTAATCCTCCATAACTTTGTTTTGTTTTGGACTTTATTAAGGGGAAGGAAGCAAAGGAATGAGAAAAACAGGGAGAAAGAGGAGGGTACATATTTTATGGGAAAAAGGAAAGAGACCCAGGAGTTCTGGATTCAGTCACTGAAAATGAGTAAAATGCCTTTGAGACCTGACAGTCCACTTACATTTTAGGGAAATGCAGTCACCCTCAGCACATGCACACAATCTCACTTACACCCACCCTGTCCCGCACCAGGAGCTGTTGATCATCTGCCTGAGGATCATTCCAAGGCTGGTTAAGCAAATTGCTCCATTTTCCACTAGAGTACATCAGCAAATCATTCTTTTTTTCCCCTCTATTCAGTATGGTACGGATTATAAGACACGTTAAAGATTTAATGACAGCTTTGTACTGGGTGGGAGAGGAGACAGTAACACATTAAATAAACATCTGTTGCAAGAAGCACAAAGATTTCGGAAAGTCACAGTATCTATAGTTACTCGTTACCTCAGATACTGTTAGAGATAGATACTTGGCTCATAAAAGCAGTGATCGATTTTCAGACTAAGTTTTACAAACACTGGAATTCACAGCAATGGCCCAATGATGAGAGCCATATAAGTCTAACTATAGGAATCCTGGGTGTAAAAATCCTACGCACTGAACATGAGGCAAAAATTTTTAAGTACATGAGACAGAAGCTCAGAATTTTTTAATCATGACTAAAATCATGGCAACTGCCACCACAAATAATTATCACTAATGGTTTTAAATAAATGGTCTTTCCCTTTGTCACATTATCTCCATCTCTATCTGTCACTTCACACTGCTCATCAATAGGGCAAAACCTAATACGTGTGCTTTTCTGCAATTGCACACGCTCACACACAGAAGACCCAACAGTTGACAAAAAATGTTACATTTTACGTTACAAACAAGGTTAATGAAGTAAAAATGCTGACCGACCCATGACCACGGGGTGCGTTCATACAAACAGATTAAAATGTACATCACTCAACAGCAAGGCCCATTTACAACTGGCCCTGTCTGTGAGCCACCAGGGGCTGGGATGGATGCCGCTCGCAAGGCACCTGCCAGGCCTGGCACAGATGTCACACTGCGTCTGTGGCTCACTGACAGCAGGCTGTTCACAGGATGAGTCCGATCTTTACTTAGGATTCAGAACCGCAAAAGTGAGTAACGAACACAATGCCAACTGACGCTGAAAAGCATGGAAGCCACATGGAAGGGCCAGCAGTGCTCAAAGGGTGCTGGACCACAGGATGGGAACTGAGCCCGGGGGGGGGTGTCTGCCCTCAATCCCACCGACCTAAATTCCTTTTTAAACAATGTTTCCTGACACACCAAGGATTTTCCGCAGACCGTATGTACTGAAAACAAATGGGAGAATCTTCTATGATGGAAGTTCATATCAGGAGCGTTTAAAAGAAGTTAAAACACAACCTTTCCTCTAAAAGGATGTGTTAATCACATGAAGACACGAACAGTTAGCACGGAAAATGAGACTCCTCCAAACCAACGAAGTCTGAATTATAACCCAGCACTCCTATTAAGCAAATGCAAACACATCCCAGCACACCAAAGCCTTATAATTTTCTCAGTGTGACAAAAATCACAAGTCCAAAGCCTCAACAACATAGTCAAGTGTCTTCAGTGGATCAAAGACCGGTGAAAGGCACCTTGCAGGACGGAAGCCCCGTGATCCGATGGCTGGACAGAGGCTGTGGAGCAGGGACAGCCTCGCAGCCAAAGGACACAGCATTTCGGCCGCTGCCAGTTGTATTTTTGCCGAGAGGACACACACGGTGTGTGCATCCCCTTCAGCCCTGCAGCTTCTGCGGTGAGCAGCAAAGCTCTTCTAACAAAAACCATCAAAAGTCCCGGAGGACAAAGTGTGCGAGGATTCAGCTCTCGACTGGCTGGACTTTCAGCAGACATGGAACCCAGCTCCCTGAACAAGCCACGGCTCTGGGACGACTGCTCCTCTGGCTTAGAACTCTGAAGTCAAGGTCAGTGACAAGTCTTCTTCAAAAGGCCAGGGAGCACAAAGTGCAGGAGTAAGTTTGTCGAAGGTTAATAGTGGGCAGTGTCCTCCAGGGCCCCAGGACAGCAACAAACAACCTCTAGGGATCTGAGAGGGACGGCTACTACTAAAAAAGGGAGAGAACACAACAATCTGTTTAAGTCACAAAGTGATTGAACAGGTGACCACACAAGCACCACCGCAGCACCACAGAACTACAGGGGTTCAGAGACTGTGAGTCACGGCTTCCAGTGAGGGAAACTGAGGCAAGTTTCGTTAAGACTGTAGCTTCTGTACAAGCCCAGGCAAGCGGTAACACATCTGGATGCGGGAAGGGGTTGGCCACAGTTAAGGGGAAGGAGGAGGCGTCCTTCTGAACACTAAGAGAAGATGCCCCATGTCCCCAGGTCACAGGGGGCATCTGGGCTCTACCCCAAGGCCCGGTGTCATCAACCCCAGTGCTGCCTGTAGGCTGGGTGAGAAGGACAGGAGACTATCCCCGCTCAGAGGAAGAGTACCACAGCCCAGGGCCGTTGGAGGGAGGAGGGGAAGTGCCTCTGTCTGCCCCCCTGCTCCAGAGGAAGGTGAGGCAATGCGGATGTTCTCAACAACGCAGCATTTGCTCCCGTCCTCTAGAAAAATCGGGGAAGGATTAAAAAAATCATCGGAAATCCAATGAGCTCCTGGGAGAACTTAACCTGTCAGGAGAAATTAAGTGAATTCTTAAATGCTAGTGAGCTTTTCCAATACGCGATTTTTTAGAAAGGAAAACAAAGTGTGGAAGAATCATTAGATTAATCGTAGAGAAAAAGGACATAAACTGGAACACCCTCCTTTTACACTAATGATAACTTCCCACAGACCAAGCCTCTGCATGTGAATTTCTCACTGATTCTTATACTTCAGTCCTTAACAAAATGAAGGCACAGAATTTATACCATCATTTAATCAGGTTCCTATTATTACAAGGGCGATTTTTAGCCACATCCATGGACAAGAAGAGACGACACTCTGAAGCGACAGAACAACAGTCTCCCCACTTTGAAAACCTCACTGCCCACCCACGCTCCGACGGCAGTTCACATCGACGGCAGTTCACATCAGGTGTAAAAGTCTGCCCGGAGGTTCAAGTGTCTCCGTCAGGCAACCCAGGAAGCAAGTGCTGCTTCAGTAGAAGATGGGTCATCTGGTCGAATGTGTCCCCACTTCTCCCTGAACCTGAGTCGGGTAAAAGAGATAACAAAGGGCAGGCACCTACCCATTTCAACATGTGCCCCTCTCCTTGGCGCCTGCTAGTACTGACTTAGATAAGACAAAGAAGCCCCGGTCATCAACCCTCAGCCACACAGCTGAGGGAAATGATTATTGTGTCGGGTGGGAACAAACACTATCCAAAGATCTGAACAGGAAGCACTGAGAACAACCAGATAAAATTCAACGATATGTGTAAAGTCCCTTTTACGTATGAAATGTCAATGTCTTAAGTACAAGGCAGGAGGGACCTGTGTGAAAAAAGAAGACAAAGGGACAAAAACACGAGGCATTCTGGAGAGTTCTATGAGCTGGAGCTCTGACAGGAGCAAGTCATGCCCCGCACGGGAATCGACAGTGAGACCTAGGGTTCTGTGATCCGTCCGCATCAGCACCACCCACTTACGCAGGCCAGCGAGGGAAGTGTGGGTGTTTAAAGGAAGACCGGAGACCAGCAGGGACCTGGGCCCTGTGCTCAGATATTTCAAAGGCTCAGCGGAAAAGAGCTTCTGCAGTTCTGGACACTTGGACACTGATGGGCAAAACTGGAATAAACTAAA
This sequence comes from Macrotus californicus, assembly GCA_007922815.1. Classification (NCBI taxonomy): domain Eukaryota; kingdom Metazoa; phylum Chordata; class Mammalia; order Chiroptera; family Phyllostomidae; genus Macrotus; species Macrotus californicus. The sequence continues at coordinate 67,839 of VMDR010000114.1, read as the reverse complement.
GTTTTAGGGAAAGAGATTTCACCTTCTAAATCATGTTGGTGGAGGGACAGTAGAGAAGAGGCATTCTAAGGGATGAAGTGTTTAAAAATAAATGGTTATATTTAGGGATTTCTTTCAAGTTTGAGGTGTCTCTCTGGTCTATGACTGTCACTCTTAACACTGAGTTCCAGCCTCAGGCCTAGGAAAGGCATAGGGTCGCCCCATGTGCTGCGGTGCCGTCCGCTTGGGGCTCCAGAGCCCAACAAACACTGCAAGTTACAAAAATGAATCCCACAGTTACTTCTAGTCTCCTTTGCTGTTGCCCTGCGCCATAAGAAACCTACCAAAGCTTTTTTCCATGAAAAAGAAAGCGCCCACGTCCCCACGGCCACGCCTGTGAACGGTGTGGCTGTCATGAGCCCTTGAAGACAGTTAAGGATAAGCTGGAAAGGGGAAGGCACGTCATTTCTTGAAAACAAAGCCAAAATTGGACAACTTTCCATAAAAGGCTGTAATCACAAAAATTTATACACAGTCCAAAGTTCATGGCCCAAAATACACTTTGGCAAAACTGGCCACCACTAATATAGACGTCAGAAGTAAGGTGAATCCCCATAAGGACTTCAGCGTCACTGTTCTTCACCTGTGCTGCAGAGGCCGTGTCTCAGGCCTGCACAGTGACATGGACCCCACTCGCTCTGCTTCCCCTCGGAGTGAGCACAGACCCGAGATGGGGGCCTGCCCATGTCCCCACCTGGTGCCCATCTACCTCCAGCTCAGCTCCAGAGGATGCAGAGACAGCTCTGTCCCAGGGAACTCCCACTGCTCCCCTCTGACCCAGTCTGCCCCATACTCAGAATCTCCTCCTTTTTGTGCCATCCCAACCGGGCTGGAGCCACCAGGCATATATTCCTTGTTCCATAACCCCTGGTCATACCTCTCTATCCACACCCCAGGATGATGTGAGAGCTTAGCTGGAAGAAACATGAAAGTTGTAGGAAGGTAACGCAGTCCAAAACAAAAAATCCCACACAATAAGCTTCAGTAAGATCAAGCCAGGCCTAGATCCCAACTCGCCAACATCCACTGGCCTCCTGACCTTCAGCAAATTAAGAGCTATTGTCGCTGAGTCGGTTTATGGCCTTCTCATCTACAAAGCAAAGAGAGTAACAGTATCAGAGGGATGTGGGAGGGGCCTCCACGTAAACGTGAAACCCCCAGGCAGAGACCCTCGTTTCTTACCCACACACAGCACATGCTCAGTAAACAGCAATCATTGCGGTGACACACTGTCCTGGCCGAGCCAACCACGAAACCCCCCACCCCTCTCCCGACTTCTGTGTCCGGTCGCCGCTCCTGGTATCCACTCCAATTCTAAACTTGGCCAACATCCTCTAATCTGTCTTTAAATACGCCCAACATCGGTCTATAAAGCAAAGCAAGGAAGAGGAAGCCGAGAGTGTTCAGAGTGTGCTGGAAATGGCCTCAGAAAGTACCCTAGGGCAACTGTGGCCACGTGTCCCATGTGAGTGGCCCATGCACCAACCTCCAGGACCACCTGGCCCAGAACACCCCACACCTGACCATAGATGCTCACAGCCATTCGCAACCTGGCGGGCAGGTCATTACAGTTCTCAGACTGGACAAATCACAGGATGACCATGAGGTTTCTACTGGCCAGTGCCAGGATCTCTGGGACCCTGGCAACAGCTGATGGGGTCAGATCACCAGCTCCCGACTCATCTGTGCTCCAGGGAAGCAACTGCTGCCTTGCCTTGCAGGGCCCGCACAGAGTTGCATGGAGTTCCAGCTTCAGTTTCAACAGATGCCAGACCTTGAGAGAGGCACCAGCACGACGCCCTGCGGGCTGACATCCGTAAGGACTTCCCCTGTCAGCATTCTCTGCCAATTTTAGGGCATGTAGGAACAAACACGGTGTCTGTAGAAACTGCCAACATTCATTCTATACCCCTTTAAAAAAGACGTCTTTTTCATGACGTCGAAAAAGGCTGTAGTGTTAGCTGCAGGCCCTACAAAAGGAGAGGGGCTGAGACACAAAGCGAACAGAAGACGAAAACCCACACGGCGATGCCCCACCGTTGGTTGTTTTTATGACTCATGCCATGGAACCAAGGAAAATCCTAAAAGCGAGTGTGTGCAGCTGCCATTTTCTTGCATGTTCTTTGTACCTTAGCTTTTTTAGGAGGAGCTTCACTGGACAAAATTAAATATTTCCACAGATGTAGACAAATAAGCCAACCAAAATAATAAACTTCCCAAGAAAATTAAGACTATCTACCCTTCTTCTCATATTCAAAGATCAGACAGTTCTAACACATGTCCTATTTCTCTGATTTTTTGAAGCCCAAATCAAGATTCCCACAGAAGTCCAGTACAGGTTCCACTCTGCTAACGCGAGCCGACCTACCTATTCAGGTAAGGGTCCGGGCTGGGGCCATGGCAGCCTCGATGCTGAGGCGCGGTGAAGGAAGGAGAGCAGGGAGGTCAGTCATCCTCTTCTGCCCCATCCTCTTCAGAATAATCTTTTTTAATCCAATGAGAATAGGAAGCTCCAGGCAGTGTGTCATGATCAGTGCGGAAATGTAGGCCACACAGACTGAAAATATCAGCATGTAGCCAGCTTTTTATCTAGGTTATTTCGAGAGGCTGTGCCAGAAAACGAGGGGCCATGAGGCAGCGGCCTGACTGTATCTCTATCACAGTTAGTTGGTACTTTATCCAATGTGCCTTCGAAAATCAAATGAATTTAAAATACATATGCAATAAGTATAAAATTCCAGGTTGTAGGAAAAAGATATGTTTTAGCATATTACTTTTGATTTGTTCCTTTAAACACTTATACTACTGAAGCATTCTGAGGGCAGAAAAAGTTAAAAGATATTATTTTATGTTATGATAGTCTTAAAATTGCATTTTAACCTAGCATCACAGAATAAGCTAGAACAAGTACAGACCCAGTCCTCTGACACACAGTGGAGGTGCCAGGGCTTTATCTGGGAATCTAAGTGCAGAAGAACTTAGATCTTTCTGGGACACCAGACCGATTTGGGGGGGGGGAGGGGGGATCAGGCAGAACGCTGGCCAGGAGCAGGAGAGGACTCTGACCAAAATGACTCCACTTACTCAGAGCGGGACTGAAGCAAAAAGCCTTTTTCACCCCCTTCTTCTGCGATTGGGGAGGGGGAGGCGAGCACAAAGACCCACTTCTGAGTTCTTGTAAGGAAGGGCAGGATGCAGGCCAGGTCCTGAGTTTTGACAAATCCTGATTCAAGGCTCAAGTCACACTTAGCTCACACACAAAATGGGTGATTCACCCACTCAGGGCGGGGGTGAGGGTGTCTCTGAATGTACTCCAGGTCTGTTTCTAAACAGACCACCATTGACAGGAGCTCTGACTCAGCATCATCCCTTCTGACCACTCTCTGGGCCAACTGTCGATGCCTGTGTGTGTCCAGCACTGAATCGACCACCATTTCCCCCCAAGCCAGGGACAGCCACCAAACACTCATCACTGGGAGTCATGAATAGCTGAACGTGCCTTCCCTCTGGGTGGAAATCTGAGAACTGTGGTAAGTCAGGTGACCGCCCATCCTGGTCCAACAGGGACAGTTCCAGTTTACACCTATTGTTCCAGAAAAAATGATCAGTAACACCCTCTTCCACTCCCAACTGCGTCTGTTTAGACCAAAAATTATGTGGTCAGCCTATCAGTAAGGAAATCAAGCTAAGGAAACGTCATTGGACGGGAACACCTGCCCTTTTAAAGAGCAGGCCAGGACTGGGCTTTTTAAGCAGCCACACAGCACAAGATGTCATGCGAGGCTTCTAAAATTAAATCTTAGCAATGACTCTGCATCAGCCAACTGGAACACTGTTCATTTTTCTCTCTGCCCCTTTAAGTGGTGGCATTCCTGTGCTGACCAGCACCCTTAGCGACCTCCCTTTGACCTTTGGTACCGAGGAAGAGCCTTCGAGCCTTCGCTGTGTGGTCTTAGCACCACACACCAGTGGGCTGCTTCTGCTTGGCAAGTAGGAAGCGGTCAGGGCCCAGTGAAATCTCCACCCTTGGCAGACTTAGGGAAGAATGGCTTAAAGGAGTGGGGAAATGGAGAATTACTCCATGAACTAGGAAAATCATGGGTAGGAGTATTTGTAAATTTATACAAATACACATACAAAGTATACACATACACAAGAAATACTATGCTATGATATTAACTGATACATAATAAATATAAAGAAGATACATGAAATGGAAAAAGTAAACACTGATAAAAATCCTTGCAGGGGGCCAGACAGAGCCAAGGGTGGGACAGCCAGGGTAGTGTGCAATAATGGGCCTGCGGCAATTCTGGGGAAAGTTTTACATTTCTGTACAGATGCAAAGCGGCCCTTCCTTCATGCAGCCAAAACCCTCAGAGGCAATAAAGCAGCAATCAACCAGGAGGAAGGAGGAGGAGACCTCGGGGCCCCACCCCAGGGACAAGAGAAGCAGGCAGGAGCTCTGGGAGCAGCTCTTCCTCTCCACAGGGCCTGGGCCCCAAGTCCCCACAGAGTCCCCACACAGGGAGGGAAGCCAGTCAGTCCAGCAATATTGGCCCTCTTTCTTTCTCTCTCCCGATATGCTCCCTTCAGCTACCTTCTCCAGTTTTATTTTTTAATTTCCTACTTGTTAGTAAACCACAGGCAGCAGTCAGAATCCTCGCTTTCTAAACCTCCAGGTGCCGGGCTAGGAGCTGGCAGGGACTGCGCACGCTGGGGTGGCATGTTTCGGGGCAGGCAGACACCCAGGATCAACGTGCAAGTCACACAAAGGCCACAAACTCCTGGCACGCAAAAGGCCTCTGGGTTTGAAATTTTCCACCATAAAAGTGTTTTTGTAAAAAGTATCCACTCATATTCCTGTTGTTATCAAAAAAATTAAAGGGTGACCTTTAAACTTGTGAAATATTATATAAGCCACTGAAAACAAAATGTAAATGGGGCAGTTTATTTATAAAAGTTTTAAATAGATGAATTATTAATTTGTTTTCAACACTCTAACAGGGGTGCCCAACCTGGTGGCATCTCTGGGCCACGCTGGAAGAAGAAGAGTTGTCTTGGGCCACACATTAACTACATTGCGACACATAATCACAAAAGAATCCCATAATGTTTTAAGTACATTTATGATTTTGTGTTGGGCCACATTCACAGCCACCCTGGGCTGCAACGCAGCCCGTGGGCCACAGGCTAGATCCCCTGCAGAAGGGGCCAGAGTGAGTCTGTGTGCTCCCTCCCGTCAGGCGGGGCCTTCCTCTCAAAGCTCAGGACACAGTCTGTGGACGAAGCTGTGTTCTGCTCGGGAAAGCAGTGGCAGAGAAGTAAAGCACAAATGGGCTGCTAGTGTTCCCGACAAACTCTTGTAAAAACGACATCTGATGGTCAGTGTTTCAGAAGACCGCTGCATTTAGGAAACGAAAATATCTACCATCCTGTCAGTAAGTGTAGCAAATATGCAACAGCCGTGAAGATGGGACTTAAATCCAATCTCCAAGCAACTCTGCTTTAAAGTAGAATTAAACGTTTTGGCTATCTCCACTTAACTGGCATTAAAATGTTATTTTCGCAAGATTCAATGTATCCAAATTTTAAAATCATATTTAAAAGCTCAAACTGGAATTTTTAAGCCCTGTTTTATAAAAACTGTCATAGAGTGTATTTTTAAATAAAAACTAGGCTTGATGTTTGTTATTCCAAAATGCAGTAACCTCCAGATGGTCTTCACAAATCAGTATCTCCAATTCAGAGAGGCACCCTTTCACTGTAATGTGACATTATGTGAACCCTTCTCTCTCAAGCTGTGTTTCCCCAGCACAGGGAGTGGCCTGCTATCTACATACCCCACCTGTTTCCATGAATCTCATGAGCTGTGCGGAGCTTGTCAGACACGGACTGGCAGTGTGCTACAGGGGGACGGGCCACCTTCCCCTGTAAGGAGTTTCCGGTATAGTCATGCATCTTCACTGTGATAAATTCACTATTATTTAAAATGCCCCAGTAGTAAATAAAAATAAATACAATTAAAAATAAATAAGATGCCCATGTAGATTTAAGTGACTTGGCCTTGAGTCACACCTAACCTTGAGAAACACAGGCTCAGGCAACAGTATCTTGCATCCACATCTCGCTCTAGTTTTGTCCTGATGTGTCTCTAAATTTCCACACTGTAAAAATCTAGAATCTCGAGCTCCCAAGAACGTAAAATGTGTGCAAGGGACAAACAAACAAACATACAAGTCCATGACTACATCTGAAAAGGGGGTAAGGACCGTGGAAAGGGAGAATGGAGTTCAAGGCAAAGAGTGGGAAAAACTGGAAAGTTCTAGAAAGCATTTGAATCCTGATGGCCATAAAGAGAAAATTATGGTCTCACTTCCAACTAGCAATTGTTTAGGAGTATATATCTAACTAGTGGCAGTGTGGTGAAACTTAATGGACCTCTTCTGAGAACACTGTTTTTGAATGTGTAAGAGTACACATAGAAGTTTACACCAAAAAACCAATTATGCACTTCAGAGTTATCAGAAAAATTTAACTTATTATGCACTTCATTACTACACATTAAGTAAAAAGGTCTAGCAGTCAGCGTCGTGACTAGTGTCATTTGGAAGCAGTGACGAGCGTAAATTACACTGTGAGAGACCTGCAGTGACTAACTGTAATGTAACTCGAAAATATCTGCAATATCCACTGGTGACAAGTCACAGGTGCTGCCAGAACTTCTGTGTCATACCCATAATTTAAAGAAATGCTGTATTTAGTTGAACAGCTGTGAAGATAGAGTTGTAATTAATTTCTTTCCCATCCAAGTTCATGGCTCTTGACTACAGACCAAAATCTTTTACTCTAGACACTTTGTTACTCATTGGGCTTTGAATCTCTACCTGTAGAAAGAATGTCTTAGAAAGTTACCTAAGGCCCTGGCTGGTGTGGCTCAGTGGACTGAGCCCTGGCCTGAGAACTGAAAGCTGGCCGCCGGTTTGAGCCCTGGTCAGGGTACATGCCTGGCTTGTGGGCCAGGTCCCCAGTTGGGGGTGGTGGATCGATGTTTCTCTCCTTCTCCTTCTCCCTTCCTCCCCCTCTCTATTTCAGCAAGGAAGATGGATAAAAAACAACTTAAAAAGGAAAAAAGAAAGTCACCTCACCCACAGCATCTCCTTTTCTCTGGGGCAAGGGTCCAGGTGGCCACCCTGTGTGTGCCATGTGCGCCTCCAAACAACTCTGCAGAGGCATCTTCCACTCTGAAAATGAGGTCAAGTTGGCTGGGCACACAAATAGGCAGACATAAAGGAGACCAGAGGGAGAGATAGGAAACAGAGGGACTTAGAGCAGCTATTTCTGAGCTCACCGGCTCCCACTCCAGCAGCTCCCCTGGGCGGCAGGGTTGGGGGTGCCCACCACCTCCCTCCCCCCTGAGTTGACCAAGAGGCTCCCATCCACTTAGATCAATTCCCTTCTTGCTCCAACAACCAAAAGAGCCTTAACTCAGTCAGGCCTTGAAAGTACATGCCGGTGTACTATGTGTGTAAACTGCTCACATGTGAACCACTAAAAAAAAGTCGCAGCGTGAGAAATCAGCACAGACAGATGGCGACCAGGGCAAACTTTCCCATAAATCAGCAACAGTTTCAAGGAGCTCTTTCTAAAAACGACATATGATGCTGAAAGTAAGCAGACACCCCCTCTGCCTCACTTCCTGCGGTGGCCTTCCCTAAGCTTCCCCACAGTCCTTCATGTTCACGGCTGACTCTGGTTGCTTTGGCTGCACCATCACTGCATTTGCAGAGCACAGCCAGGACATACGGACAGCATGTGGCTCTGTATTCATGTGACCACCACAGCAGGACAGGAGTCACCGAGACAGACCTGCTCATTCACTACGCAGAGAGACCAGACCAGACCAAACCAAACCAAACCAAACCAAACCTCGGTGCGTGCTGGCAGTGTTTTCATGTTTTGATCAGCAACAAGCTAATTCCCTCTTGCTCTGTAGCGTTAGTCCAGGGAGGACGTTTCAGACTAAGAAACAACGCAGGAACAGCAACAAGCCAGTCCTTGCACCTAGTTAGGTTCCAGATAAACTGGTGGTCTACTAGGCAATTATTCTGATGCAATTTCCCTCTCTGGGTGATTTCCATCTGCACTCTACCAAGTGATAAGACAGACATATAACAAGAGCTATTGGCCAAACCCAAATAATTTAAATTATCTAACTTTGACCTTAGGCTCTTCGGCTTGTGGTTTAGATTCAAAGTTACAAAACTCAGCCAGGCAGCACTACTTCAAATGGTGCAATTTTAGAGTCTTTCAAAATATTAAAAAACTTAGATTGGCATTCCTACAGTTTTAATCAGAAGTATGAATACTTACAGTGACCAGTGAGACTTAGCCAGTGGGCTTTTCTTATTATGGTACTATGTTTTTGGCAAACTACTGTAAAACATTTTGTTTCTTTTACAAGAGTATAATAATTTGCTGTGCATACAGTTTTTGCTAAGCATAAATCAGTTCTTTCTCTGTGGTCATGCACATTGAAGTAGGAATAAACCAGATGTCTTATTTACTTATTTTCTTGGGCAAATCAGGCTTGGCTGGGTCTTCTGGACTTTCGTTTTATTACTTTATCACTCTAGGATTTTAGTAATTTCCAATTGTCCCCAAATATCTTCAGGATATTTTATTTTAGGACCAGGCTGGATAGAATTTAAAAATCAGAATGCTGAGTTAGGGTCAGGTTGTAATAATTTCTCATTATTATAAATTGCTAATGTTCCATTTTCATTTCATCAGATGCAGATATTGTATGTCAAGTTAAAAACTGATAGGTATTTAAGTTGTGTTTTAATACTCAATGCAAATGGTTAAAAAGTGGATATATATATATATGTATATATTTCTCCTTTAAGAACTTCAAATTAACTTATTTTAACTTAAAGGAAAGTTCTGCTTTTCCTGACTGCGTGGCACACAGCACATGCTCAGTAAATGACGCGCAGATAAATAAGCAAACAGTAATGACTGTTTTAAATAATAGGTTGACTGAAGGGTGAAGGGTTTGGCGAGTAGCTGAAGATCACCAAAAGCATATACATCAAGTTTTTAAATAAAACCAAAACTTTCTCACCACAGTATACACAAACTACTACCCTCTTCCCCCTGAATGTGTTTTTAATTAAAAAGGAAAAGGCTAAATATTATCTACATTATAAAGCTATCATAACATCCCCTCTTTTATACGACTAAATGTGAAACTTACAAAAAAGCTTCCAAAACATGTTACAACAGGACTCCCTGGTGTGGGTAGGAGACAGAAAGCGTACCCAGGAGTACAGACAAGTTCTAAAAGTATCTCCCAAGTCCCTAACACGTGGCCCGATTTCCCCTTCCTCCCGACTGCTTTCTGCTTTCTCCAGCTTCATGTGCTTTCCGTTTAATCACCTGGAACCCTGCTTTTCTCATGTACTTTCTCTTTTGCCGATAAAAAACAGCTACCATTTGTTTTTAATAATAAGCTTTTTCTAAAATTGTTTGTCTAATTACCAAATCACTTTACAGCTGGTGAAAACACAAGTGCATGAATCAAGTACTATCAGCTTACAGACATTTCCAAACTAACCCTAAAATGCCATTAAGTACTAATCACTTCTAGTTTTCTAAAAGTAGGTTTAAATCTATGGGTGGGTAATCCTTTTGTTAAGCACTCACTTTGAAGCCAATATGAGAAATCCTAACTAAGCAGTTTAGAAAACAATTTTATTGCCACCAATGCACAGAATAAACATAAACAAGTTACACTGCATTTCGCAGATGTGCATTTTATCACTCAAGCACTCCCATGGAATAAAACGGAGAACATGACAGACTTGATGAGCCAACACAAAAAACTTATGAAACAAGAGCAAGTTTTCCTGGGACTCAGTGGTTGTGCCAGAGCAATAACCCCAATTTCTCACAGCTGAAATAAAATCACTCATTTCGGTCACTATTAATAATACCTAGGTCAAAGGAGAGAGATTCAGACGTACCAATCAGAAACGGTATCGTCCTATGAAAGTAAACAACATGGAAAAATGTGGGAACACTCTTAAAAATACAACTCTCATACTGTCGAATGAAACTGTGTGAGACAGAACATGGTGTAAAAGTAAAAATGGAGCCTTCCTGTCTGTAAAAGAAAAAAGAATGAAAAAAGGCAGTCAATATCCATTAAGAACATAACAGAAGTGATGAACAAAAGCAGACCAGGATGTCTTAAATTTCCCTTTACTTCTGTCCTACACAAAGAACAAGAAACTTAATCCAATTCACCTCAAATAACCTCATTAAAAAGTAAAAATCAAACAGTAGGAGTCAAAAATCTTACTAAGAGTGGCCCTGAGGACACTGCCTGTGGAGGTCACCTGGAGACCACCAGCAGGGCGTGCAGATCTGGGCAGGAAAGTGGGCAAGGCCTCCTGCCCTGCCCCCATGCTCTCTTCCCACCCTGGGGACCAAGGCCATGACCTGCCCCAGGAGAGGCACTCCAGAGAGATTTGGGTTTCCTGGTGACACTGCCCATAATAAGTTTGCATTTAAACACAGGTTATTCCATATCTCAGGCTGCAGCACACATCAGTGATTAAAATGGGAAAAAAAGACACATAATAACATGAATGTAATCATTTCTAATGCAAATAGTAGCATGAACTCCTAAACCCTGGCACCACCACCAAGTCAAAGATGCCCAATACATCAAAAAACTGCAGGCTTGCTCAGAAGGCAGCATTCCAAATCAGAAGGAGCAGGAGAAGGCAGGCTCCCACCAGCACTTCTGGTGCTGGAAAACAGTACCCAAAGCCTCGCAAAAGCAAGGTATTCTGCTAAAGGATAAAATGAACAAATTTATACCATGCTGTGTAAGTCACATTCTGTTGCCAGATACTCAGAATCATTGGAGAATCTCCTATTTTAAAAACAGGATGCATTATTTATTTGGGGAGTCTCTACCTAGTTCACCAACTCGGAACCACCCTATGCAGGGGACTTCAGGGTCAATTTAAAGTGTACCTCTTGCATTAGGCGATGGTAACAACACAGAAAGCTTAGTCATGAATTAAATACACACACGGGCACTCTCCATAGACGATAAGGGCCATAAAATCAGTGATAAGGTGTTTCCTTGATCTCAGGATGATATCTTGGCTGTGATGCTGTGAATGCTCGCACTTGTGAACCGGTTCTCAAAGCTACTCAGGCTTCTTTTCCGCTTTACAAACCTAAGACAGTCCTGGTATCTTTTCCAAGGATCGTGCCAGAAATGACTACCATGCTGTAAGAGTGTCTATTCCCAGGTACATGTGAAGAACCATCTGGCAAATCCCGCCAGTTTCTTCTCTTCCTGATGTGCTGTGGTTTGAATACCTTCTCCATATCACACTATCGTCAGCCAATTCTGATATACAGATAAAAAGCACCATCATCCAAAAGGACTTAGGGGATAAGATATTTAAGTAGCTTACTACTGAGTAAGAAATGAATGTTTGGCAATTAGGCAAAGCAAAATTACCTGTTCACCTGCAAACACCCACCTAGGTTACCCCCCTTGGGTGGAACACTGCTATGAATGGCTGGCTGCAAGAGGCACATTCAGTACCAAGGTGCTTCTCCAGGACCAGGAGCTCCTTACAGGCCTGCACCTGGCCTTTCTCTCTGACCCCCATGGCCGACCTCACACCGCGCCTGGCCCACAGCAGGCTCTCCCGGAATGTCGGTGGCACCTGGCAGAATTATTCACCGTCCAAGGCCGCCCAGAAATCCACATCTGGCAGTGCTCAGATTCTCAGGCCCTGCCAAAGGTGAAGCTTTAAATATTGGTTATCTCCCATAAAATACCTTTTTCTTTAAAGGATAGGGTTGTTTTCTGAAACCCTGCTTTGTAGAAACATCTTGACCTATTTATGAAAAATTGGGTTGGCCTCATATTGATGTGTATAATTTTAAAAGGCCCTACAGCCTGCTTTCAGAGCCATGTAAATAAAGCTTTAAAAGGGGAGGAGGTGGGGGAGAGAAGTCCCAGAAATGGGAGTGAAGTATGGAACACAGGAAAGACCAAGAAGGGCGTAAGACACCTGTGATGGGCTCGTGGAAAGCTCTCCCACACAGACACTCCCAGGAGAAACCCGTGCCCATGCCCTCTCCCCAGTGTGGCCTGCCCACACTCTGCTCATGGGGAAACCACCTCATCACAAATAAAAACATTCAGAGGGGGCTGGACCCTACGGTTCAAAGGAGACCTGATAAAAGGTGCTTCTTCCCCTCCACCGTGACTGATCGCACTCAGCCATCAGTCAGCAAACATTGATCAGGGTCCACCCTGAGCTTGGCCAGAGTAGCGACAAGGATTTCACAGGAGTCATAAGTCCAAGCGCCAGAAGCCTGCGTCCTGAGGATTAATTATTAACAGTAAACAGCAGGCGGCAGATCAATGGCGGCAACATGAATGCAGCCAAACAAGAAGGGATGGCCACTTCGACCTCCCTTCTCCAGGGCTGCCCCGCCCACACTCCATGGGCACACAGCACACTTTTCTAGCGGAGGGGATGCAATGCCAAAGTAAAGGAAACATCTGGGCCTCTCGGCCATGTGTGCGGTCTCCCCACTGGATATGGGGATGCAACCCACATTCCGTTATGCATCTGACAAACATTTAGTAAGCATCAGCTATGTGGGGGACACTAGGGATACAAATATGAGCTTAGAACTAGCCTCAGTGTAAATTACAACTTAGAAAACAAAATAATCAGCAAGAAACTATATGGTGGCTGTGAGTCAAATGGAATTATAAGGATATGCCAGTTTAGGGATAGAGATTAAATTACCTCCAAAATAAGAACCATTAGATTTGCTAAAGCAAGGTTATCAGAATCATAAAAAGCAAATTTTACATTAGATGGAATGTGGGTAAGGGGATGAGGAAGCCGAGGAGAAAGAGGGTAGGAGTCAGGAGCCCATGCCTAGTGCAGACACACAGGAGTAAAGGCAAGAGGGTACACACAGATGTCTCAGATGGAAGGGCCTTGGGACAGAGGGGGCCGGGGGCCTCTGAGTGCGGCACACGCAGGTGCCAATGCATATCTAGACTCTCCAGAAGTCCTGCCCCAGAAACCCAGCTCTCACCTCTGACTGCCTCCAACACAGGGCAGCATGGTGGTGAGCCGCTCTGTCCCTCTTAAGTGGTCAAAGAGAAAGACAAGAGAAGTCAAGGAAAAGGGAAGAAATGGGGAAAACAAAAATAAAGAAGAAAGACTAAGAGCCCATTTACTGAAAAACAAACAGGGTTTGCCGATTTAACAAGCCTGTAGTCAAGGCCTGTGCCCCTAGCAGCCACCAACCACCCCTTCTGGCTGGTCTGTATTGCCTCTGAAAGCTGGGAAAAACAGACACACGGGACGAAGAAGGACCCTGTAAACGGCGGCACTGACAGGCAGGCTTATTTCTGGGTGGACGGAGCTCTGTTTGGGAAGGGCTTCAGCTGAGGGTGACCTGCGGGTGAGTCTCTCCTAAACAGAGGAAGGTCTCCCTGAAGGCATAAGGAGACTCAGAGACTCAGAAAGAAAGATGGATGGTCAACAAGGACAAATAAAATAAAGCTGGTAGGAAGTTGAAAGGGGGCAGGGGCAGGGTTGCTTGCATTCACTCATTTTTCTCGAGCACCCGTCCTGGACTGAGAGATGGCTACTAGCTCCACAACGACTGTGCATCCAAGGACCCGCTGGAAAGGGCCCACCTGTTCTGCTGCCCATGGTTCTCCCCCCTTATGCGCCCTCAGTGTTGCTAACCAGTAATCCAACAGGTAAAATGACAGTGACACTTCAGGACCCGGGGCCCATGTGTGAAACGCTGAATGTGGATCAAACGTGCAGATACTCCAATAAGGCAACTCCTCCTGCCGAGGTAACTGACAAACAAGGGAATACTTTTAGGGGATTCTTAAAAGGAAAAAGAGCCCTGCCCCCTGTGGCTTAGCTGGCTGGACATCATCCTGCAAAGCCAAAGGTTGTCAGTTTGATTCTAGGTCAGGGCACATGCCTGGGTTGCAGGTTCAGTCCCTGCTTGGGGCATGTATGAGGGCAAGCAATTGATGTTTCTCTCCCCCTTTCTCACTCCCTTCCCTCCTCTCTAAAAATAAATAAATGAAATCTTTTTAAAAAAGGAAACAGACGATCACATCAACACCAGTGGGCTAGCTGAGAAGGACAAACAGAATTCATTCCAACCCGACCAAAGGCCAAAGATTAGACTTCCTTACTAATGAAAATAAGCGCATGGCAAGCCACCCAGTGACTCTCCAAACCCAGATGGCTGGGAGGGGGCCATCCACTCACCCTAAAACAATCTGAGAAAAACAAGGTCCTGGGCTTGGACACCTTTCTGCCCTTGATGCAAACCGGCTCCCAGGCAGATTCTACTGTCAGCCTCACCTCATCCCGTGACAGGTGGCTTCACAGAGCCAACTAGTCTCTGCCCCTCTAGCTGTGCACTTTGGTAACTGTGCAACTCCATCCCAATTCATCCAAGCTGGTGCTAGCAGACAGGGCAGTTCCCAGGCGGTTATGTCAGCCTTGTCAAATGGTACCCGTGCTTATCAAAGACATTAGGGCTTAAGCACACGTTTTTTTCCCCTCATTCCTGTCATGGCTCTGGATCCTCTGATAAAATTATTTTACAGATTTTTTAAAATATTACTACCAAGCACTTTTAAAAAATTTTTCTAGCACTGACACACAGGTGCCAAAGGGCTTAAGTTATCTCAGTAATTCATCCTGAAGGAAGAATGACTACACCAAAGAGTGAAGTCCCCAACAGTCCTACGGGTGCCACCACTGAGTGGCACGAGAAGCCTCCATCCATGCCGGCAGCACACTCTGGAGACAAGTACTCATGCAGGCAGAGGAGGATCCAGGAGAAGGGCCTGATGCTGCCGACGTCTGCACTCAGTTTAAAACACACCTTTCCTTACAAGCAACTCAGGAATTGTCTAGAGACCAGAAAACGTGCTTCTGAACAGTTTCTTCCGAAGAAACTGTTCATGTATGTCACATGATAAATAAGCCACCAAAATGTATGACGGGACAGCCTGACAAGACTCCTGAATCCTTTCAGCACAATCAATAAAATATAATAAAAAAAGAAGAGAAAGAAAAAAGAATGTGAGAATAAAAATCTAAAGATAGGTTAAACATATGTTTTACTACAAGTACTTAAAAAACAAGGTAAGTTCTACTGAACTTTTAAATTACACTGAGAAGATGATCATTTCCTTAATTTAAAGTGGGTTAGATATATATCCACTCTGGTCATTTACACATGTAAATTGTAAGCCACTTGTGTGTGTGCATAGGTGTGGGTCCACGTGTTTGCGTCAGAGTTCCAGTCCAGTTGCAGTTCCCTACTAGAACAGAAAGAAAGAAGAATTCCAGGGTGGTCCTCTCGAAGGAAATAATACCCTTTACATGGCTGATCACATATAAAACGCCTTGGAAGTGAGCCTACGTGATCTTTTCATTCCTTCGAGAACATGTCTCAACTACTATCAGGCCAGGAGATAAAAACTGTCCCAGACTGGTGCCATCAGAAGAACAACGGAGTATGAATTCTATAAGTGGAACTGGGGGGGAGGGGAAGGAGCAAGTTACATGTGGGTTCTAGAAGCAAAGGAAAAGAGGCCCCCACACCTTACGTCACGGTCACTCTGTACTGAGTCTATGGCATATAAAATATCCATTTAAAATCTTTGTATTCTGGCATTTTACAGGTGGAAAAAACAAAGTAAGAACTGGTATTTTTAAATGTTCTCAAGTAACAGTTTGAAGACTAGGGGCCAGGAAAGTGTTAAATTACAAGCCATCTGTCCTGATAATTTAGATGTGACTTCGCTCATCTCCTTCAACACTACATATCGTCTCTATGGCAACTCAGCAACTTCAAATGTGGGTGTGGGGGCCAATTGCGCCTTCAGTCTGTTCACACAGAGAAAGCCAGACTGGTCGGTGAGCTCCTCCGTGAGCCACAATCTCTTCCTTCAGCAGGATGTCCCCGTCATAAACTGCCCGAATCCTCTTCCTGCGTTCCCTCCATAGCTGTAAATGAGAATGGTTCTGCAAACACGTATCACCCCTTGCAGACTGGCCACGGTCCTGCAACCCACAACCAACATGTGTGAACAAAACGCAGTGGTGCCCAAACCCGGCTGTGCAGCTGACCTCCCAGCAGGGCTTTTTCAAAATACAGATTCCAGGGCCCTGTTCTGGCTACTAAGTCAAAATCTCTAGAGAATCTGTACTTTTTAAAAACTTCCCAGGCAATTCTGATACAGCCTGGGTTAAGGAATCATGGGTGTATATCACAACCAGACTCTACTGGGAGCCTGCCCCGAGCTGGTGGCCTAGCACCTCACCCTCACAAGGAACAACCCAAAAGCACCAGAACCAGGAGGTGGTCTCCACGAGGTGCCATGGCAACACCGACGACCAACGAGGCCAGGCCAGGACAGACAAGTGCAGTTTCCCAAAGGAAGTGATGCTTGAGCTGAGTCAGTTAGGGAAACCCAGGAGGGAACACCCAACACAACCACAGGTTCAAGAGCACGTACACAGACTTGGGTGTGTAATGGGGGCCTGAGAGTCTGATGGGCAAGAAGTCTAGAAGCTTCTCTCAACTGAGGCCAGCCCAGATAAGGCAGATAAACTGACCAGGCCTGAAACTCAAAACTTTTGTGATTTAACTCTGGCCTTGGTTACAAAGAATCATCAAAAGAAAAAGAGGATTTGGGGAAGTAGAAAGAAAACTGAAAATGATTCTGCCCTACTCTTTACCAAAATCCTCATCTGCGACACTGGAAAAAGACTACACATAACATATTTCAATAAATGTGTGATAAATGAGAACTAATATACTATGTCTTTTTAAGAGCATCTCAAATTTTATTTTCACCTTGAGAACAATTTCAATTAGGCAGACTTGAGCTAGTTGATCACCTGTTATAATTTTAACTCTATATTATTCCCCAGTACATTTTTAAAAGAGGCCAAAAGAGGATCTGCCTAATCATCGCGTCTCTTTAGAATATAAACTCCCAGCGGCCAGAGTATTCTCGTCCTCTCCAGCTGTAAGGCACCTGGCACATTGACACCGCCCAAAGGATAAACAGTTCACTCCTCCCACAGAGCCACGCACATTAAAGGATGCCCACGAAGTCCTTTGAAGATGAAAACACGTCAAGCGCTATGTATTCAATAATTCTGAGCTGGGCATTTGAAACTCAGAACAAAGATGACAGACCAAACAGCATAAAAAGGTCACTGGCCAGCAGGGAGGCGCTTGTTTGGCCGGAGCTCCTGCCCCTTCACAGGGCACACCCCACAGCAGACAAAACCCAACCTGCTTCACGCCCTTTCAATATATAGAATCAGGGGCAGCTTTCAAATCACTAAAGAGAACAAAATTCTTCAGTGGTTCATTTCTTTCAGGGACCATGCCCGAAAGTCATTTCAAAGTCACACCAATTCTTCTTTCTGAGACGTCTCCTTTTAAGTGAAGCTAAAATACTCTGGATGAAGTGTCAACTCAATTCTAAAACAGGCACAATGAAAATTCTTGCAACAGAGCATATGCGATTTTATGCAAATCAATACAGTTTCTATGCAAATCAATATAGTTTCTCTCTTACTCTAGGTCTGGCTCACATTCATGAGTGAGCAGAGCTAACTCCGAGGTTCAAGAACACAAAACTCACAGTAGCAGGGGAGCCCTGGCTGTGATCCTTAACGGTAGGACCATTTTCAGTAGGACCTCACAAAGTTGCCTCTGCCTTCACCTTTCCCAGACGTTTATTAGGAAGACTAAAGTGTCATCACCTTGAACCATTTCAGAAGTGCCCGTTGCTGTTCCCAAATACACCACCTATTGGGAAGCAAAGTCTGTCCTTTCCTTTTTGAGACTGAGACTCCCAGAAATTTTCAATGGGAGAGTTAATCCGAAGTCTTCTAAGAAACCACCAAATACACCATCAGATCACCACTGAAGCCCAATCAGATCTTCTCCACAATGTCCCCTTTCAAACAGGGGTGATTCCTTTTTCTCCTCCCTGACTCCAAAACGAAGTGAAGCAGAAAGCTTCCCAAAGGCAGTCAGAAGTCTCAGAGTGATGTGCATGGCGCAGCGGGAGGCAGGCAAAGCCTCCTTTCCACCGGGGACACCCACTTTCGGGAGAAACCACTGCGCGTTTGGCATCCATCCTCGCATCTGTCCCTCATAGCTAGTGATCTGAAGCAAGTTTTTAAAAAGTTCCCTGAGCTCCCTCCCTCATGTATAAAATTAGATGTCACTGCCTACCTACCTTCAGGGACCTATGAAAATTAGGAGCGGGTGTGTAGTAAGCACTCAGTAAATGAAGCTGTTTAGGAACCTGAAATATGATGCCTATTTAGCCATGATCTGTTTTCTTTTCTGATTGATAGATAACGCATACTATAAAAGTCACCATTTTAAAGTGTACAGGTCAGTGGTTTCTAGTACAGTCACAGGCTGTGTAACCGTCACCACTGGCTAATCTCAGAACGTCGTCAACCCTCGACTTTCCCCAGAGGGCTGGACCCATTAGCAGTTATTCCCAGTTCCTCACCTCGTGACCTTTTACTCTCCAAATTTTCCAAACATAAAAAAGACTTTTCCCTTTAAAATATTAATAAGAAAATCATGATTCTTCTTTCTTGCTAAAAAGTCTAGTTGTAAGAAGGGCTTCTAGAAGTAGAGGCCAAATTTTCCAGAACCTGGCCTAGCAGGCATGAGGCCGCCTCCAGGAAATACAGAACAGAATACAGGGCACTGAGACTTTCTCCCCAACTCACAGGCCTGTGTTCTGTGTCATCACTGAACACAGAGACACCAAACCGCAAACACCCATGCTGCCTGTGACACGATCTGCACCCACGGATCCATGGCTTCTAGAACAGAACGCGCACAGTTCCCAGAAACCCCGCACTCCCCCAGAAACTACCTGGCTGTGCTAAACTCACTGTGGCTGGTTTCTGGGAAGATCCATGCAGTCCCTGAAAGGCAGCAAGCAAGAGTCTCTCAAGCCATGACTCATGACTGACTCCAACACGACTCCACTCCATCCGTCCTCACAGAATGCAACGGCTTCCTGAGAAAGACCTTCCCGCCCTCCTGGTCCCACCACACACCCATTCCATTCCATCCCCCACCTTATTATCGCAATACTTGCCTTTTCTTCCTCCCTTCCAGAAATTAGCACAAGCAGCAGGTGAAGACGATAAACTTGGCCAGCACAGGTGTCGTCTCTATGAACTGCACTTACTAGAAAGCAATCTTTCTTTTTGGCAACCCCTTCTTTTTCATAGGTGAGCATCCACATCACCAGCGAGTGAGCTGTTGGTGGCAGCTCTTCTCTTACACACGCCTCTGGACAGTCCCCGCACATTACCGCGTCTGTTTTCTCCAGATGACTGACTGCCAGGCACTGAGCTGAACAGAAGCTGACCACTAACTGCTGATTCGAAAGGTTTAAACTGGAAGACGTGGGTTCCTTCATCACAGAGGTATGGGCTAGCATTTTGCAATGACTTTCTGCATATACTAGGATTGAGTAACTGCATAAAGATACTGAAGATAAAGGGAGCCTTTGCTGTCAAAAAAGGGAATTACAAATATAGAAAAGGGAAGACTAAAACGCACCCAGTGATGCTGGACTGGAATGGAAGGCAGGACTATAAATTCATGGGTTCGATCACAAACAGGTAAGTGAAGCAGGATATATGCATTCATACATGAAAATGTGTACACTTATGTGCATATAAACGTGCATGTGTGTATACACACCCACCACACTCCCTAGCTCTGCCTGCTGAGAGGTTCTAAAAGCAACGGCACTCTATAGCAATGAGCCCAGATTGTGTTTCTAAATCCTGTTATGTGTTCATGAACAGGGCTCCTTGGAGAAACGGCTGATTCCAGGGCTGCAGCAGGAAAGTACAACATAAGCCTAGAACACCTTATATGTCAGAAAATAAGAAAGGACTCAAAAAATGATGGGGACAGGTCACAAAAGATAAAGGAGTGAGGCTGAAAGGACTTTCACTGGCCAAACCTTGAGCAATTTGAACATCAAACTAAATAATGAAAGCACAGAACTATAACCTATTGAGTAAGACAGGAATCCATGAGGACAGACATATACCAGCAAGTGTGTGGGGCATAAGGAAAAGCTCTTCCTTATGGGAGAAAGCCAGCATCACATAGAAGGAATGATCAAGTTAGAAAAACCACCATCTCGCAACCATCACGGTCACTGATTCAGGCAAAAATTGTCAATGGATGGTACATCCAGCAAATAAAAGTCTGGAAAGACACAGGATTTTATACAATCTCAAATGATCTCCCCACAAAACACTAACTACAAAGGAAAAACAGAGTGGAGAAACCTGGTAGTCACCACCTGAACCAAATGACTTAAGTGGACATCCCACAGTGGGACAGCTGACAGTTATGTCCCTGACAGGGGTCCCAGAGAGGACAAAGCCCTCCTGGCAGAAATGCACAATCCAAATCCAGTTGCGAGGGCTCATAAGCCCGAACCAAGGGAAGGTCTCCAAAACAACTGTCTGTAATCTTCAAAAATATTAAGGTAACAAGACAGACAGACCAGAAAAAATGTTCCAAATTAAAGAAAACCAGAGACAACAACTCAATACAATATTGATCCTGGATGGAACCCTGAACCACAAATATTAATTGCCAAAAGGATGTTTCTGGAACAATTGGTAAAACTGTATTAAAGCCAGTGGATTTAAACAGTAATATCATAGCAAAATTAATTTCCTGATTTGGATCATTATGTAAGGGAACGTCCTTGCTCCTAGAAAATACATGTCAAACCACCATTTAGATGTAAAGACATCATCATCGCCTTTGCAACTTACTCTCAAATGGTTCAGAAACAAAATAATATGCAAATTATGTGTGCATGAGTGTGCACTCCAGTTTATGATGGGCAGGGAGGGGGTAACCACTGCGGTAAAACAGTCACAGCTGAGAAATCGGAGTCTGAGTTCCTGCTTCTTTGACCATGAGTTGTGACTTTTCACAACAAACTCACCCCCCCCAAAAGAAAAAAAAAACAACCATCAAACAATGAAGACATGGATGGACACAACAGCCAAAAATTATTCAGTGAAATCTCAATTAGACCAAGTTAATATGAATTTGAGCTTATGAGAAAAGCAACACAATCTCACATTCAACAGCAGGCCCATCCTGTTCTTTTAATCCAGAAACTTAAAAAGCAAGAATTAAACAAACAAACAAACAAACAAACAAACACCTTGAAACACAGAAACTCCTTGAACAAACTAGGAGAAAACAAAAAGTGTAACTTCTTAGGATGCAATAAACCTTCCAGTTATACAGTGTCTACACCCAAGATGTCAATATCTCAGCCATCCTCTGAGTGAAATACTAAAAGGCCAAGGCAGACGGGGACCTCCTCAGAGACCACAGCGGGCCGTGTTCCCAGTGTGGGATGGTGCTGGGAGGTCCAGGTGGGGGAAACACCTGTGGAAGCATCCCATCAACCAGGTTATCATGGTGAGAGGGGCTGGATGAGTCGTGACTGACAAAAATGCACCCCACAAAAGGAAAAACCTGGCACAGAGGCCCAGGAATTATCTCACTAAAAGAAAACAGTGAAAAATAATTCCATTCCCCACGATCACACATCATCATCTACATTTCGATGAATAACATCAAAGAAATGAGTGTCTGCAACAAACAGCTCTATAGAGAGAACCCAGGAGCTTCCACACCCACCTTATAAAACTGTCCCCAGAAGAGCAGCTTAGTAGCCTATGGCCGTTCCCCACCCCACCCCCCACCTCTGTTCCCTTCCTAAAAGAGAAAGGAAGCCCTGGTAATCCTTATAATGTGTCACAAACAGCAATGGCTGAAAAACTTCCCTCCCTGGCTCGCCTCTCCAGGCTGTCCCAAGTTTCCCTCCGCCCAGCTCTCCGGCCGCAGAGACTTCCTATGCAGCACTGCAGTCCAAGTCCACAGGCCAGGGAAGCAGGCACCCACACTCCCACCAGGACTCCTCTAGAGACTTGCAGGGGACAGGGGGATGGAGACGCCAGGAACATTCACATAGCCACACGCCTCAAATAGACAGCTGGGGTTACTGGGTTATTTACATTAAAAGGAACATCAGTTTTAATTAGCCGAGAAGAGGAAAGGCATAGAGATGAAATTATAGGGCCTGGACCAACATGAGAAAAAGGCTTGCTATACCCTGGAATCTTCCACTCAACTTTTGTTGGTGTGAGACTTGTAAATTATAGCTTCGATCCTCAACACACAAAGATACACGTATCTACTTTTAAAGATCTGAACGTTACAACACAGGGCCTTGTGGGACACTGAGGGTCATTCCTACTGTGTCTCCATCAGGGAGGGAAGGGTATCAGCGCGCAGCGGTCTGGCCGCCTTCGGTTTCGATTCCAGCTCAGGCCCACACAACAGTGTGGCCTGGGACAGGTCATTCTGCCTCCCTAGAGGCTGCAATCTTCATTCTAATACACCACAACATTCCCCAGCTGGGAGCGGAAATGGGGTTTTATACGACAAAACGCACACAAAGCACCTCCACAGGACTCAAGAGTCCTAGGCACTCTGACAGCAGCAAGTGGTGGCAGGAGTGCAGGCAACAGCTGAGAGAGAATTCACCAGGTTCTCTTAGAACATGGAACTGGCATGAATGCACTTGCAGAAAGCAGACATATTCTACATGTCATCCTATGACCCCACAAGCAGGCATTGTTTGCTTTCTGCATGTACTTGTTTTACTCCCTTCCGGAGCGTAAGTCCAAAGGCGTTCTCTGACCCCTGGTGTCGGGAGTCCTGGCCTCTCCCTGGAAGCAGCTGTGAAAGATTTAGATTACAGAAAGGTTGTGGAGAGCATGGGAGGCCAGCTGGCCATTGCACGGCTGCCCAGCATTCTAGTTTCCCCCAAAAGGCCCCATATCCACACTGCAAGTTGTCACAGAAAATTTACAGTGATCCCCTCTCGATCCTGCACAAAGTTTACAGTCCAAGGTTTCCAGCAATTTGGTTCAGGGGCCGGGTCCTATCTCACAAACAGGCTGAACGCTGCAGCAGTGAGACAGGACCTAATGAACAATGCCATGGGAGACGAGAGAAATGCTCAACAATAAATCCTGCAAAGTGTGCCTCTCATGGACCACAGTTACATACTGGGGAAGAAAGAGGCAAGCAGACCGGCTAACAACCCGCTGAAATGTAACGACTCTCCCATGAAGCCTCTCCCATGAGAAGCTGCTCTTGCACAGGCAACCTATCAGGGGACGTTTGATCTGAACCATCACAGGAGGAAATATATAACCTGGAAACCATCAAATTAGCACTGGTTCTCAAGGCTCCTGAACCCAAGATATATAGGACAAGTGCGACACAAGGTAGATGAAGGTGAGATAACTCTAAATAAAAGTGTGAAATGTATTCTGCTTCTATGCAATCTGGATTTTTGAGCTATTAATGGTCCCCTGCACACCACCTATTATCACTGAGGTACTAGAAAGGACAGTGAGGGATGGGATTTCTCATAATCATGAATTTTTTTAAACAAAGCTGCCTATGAACAAGAAACATCTGTTCATTTAGTATGAGACCAATGAGGAATTTATTCCAGTTATTTGGGTGCAAAGCTATTAAGACATTTAAATGTTAAAGATTTTATTGTGTGAGACTAGTTAAGTAGAAATATTTATAACAACATCCTAGTCAAACTATTTTTTCCCAATAATTGTGGGTCCCTTCAGAATAAATAATAGAGGAATTGGAACTTTTGGCCCTTATCATTTATCAATAAAAGTTAAACTGATCAAGTTATCCAAATACTAATAGAATTGTTATTCCTGCTGAACCCACCACATCTGTCATGCAGAACACAGATTAACTGACCTAGGAGTGTCCTCTCACAGGTTTCCAGTGACAGCGTGAAAAACAGGAACAAGAAAGGAATCCTTGAAGATGTGGATCAGTGTGAGAAAAGGAAGTGAAGCAAAAGGAATAAAAGATGAAAAATGAGTGTGTGTATATATATATATGAGTATATACAGATATGTTTTTGAGTATGTATTTTAAATGAGTATATATATGTATTCACACATACATACATATATATACACACACACTGCTTTGACCAGCCTCTTACAGACATTTCATATGCATAATATCCAAATTAAAATATTTTTCCTGAAAGCATACATGTCATTTGTACTGTCACTTCATATATACTAAGAGACATGGGCCCTTTTAAAATAGATTTCAAATCCCACAACCTCTGCGAACAGCCCAGATACTGTAGGACTATTGTAACCATCCAACAATTTTCAGAGACGGTATGTACACAACTGTCATTATCATCCTACATTTTTTTTCTGAAATTCTAACAAAGCAAACTCTAGAAAGTCTGATGTATGTACTCTGCCAGTTAATTCTGCTATTGTTCAATCAAATTCAACAGAGATGAAGTACAAAATAAAATACAATTCCAATACTAGTCTCTGATATGTTCACTCATGCCATCTTGTATTGAAACCACCTATTCCACAGAACCCCAAAGTGGGGTGTTTTATGACCCTTCCAATACCCATACTGTACCTATGCACAGATGGGTGGAAAAGACAGCAAGAAACACTGCATTAAAATATTCAAGGATTGTACTTTGAAATTTGCATTGTGTTTTTCTCAAGTTCAAGACTAGCTTTATTTTTAATGATTATGAATGTCAAGTGAGGGGACTAACACTCTATAAATTCACTCATTAGTCATCAATACTGGGAAACAGGTAGCTGCAAAGTGAAGTATATACATACATGAAGGCCCAAGAACAGAGGGGAACAGATACTAAGGCAGGAGCAGCCCCCCAACCTCCCCAAGAAAACCTACCCCTAGCAATTCCTTCTTAACACCAGGAATGCTGAGGTGCTGCAGGCCATCCTGCATATGCTATTCTTTTTCTATCTTCTACCTGGACAGCAGCAAAACTCACTTGAGTGAGAAATTTTAAACCAGGAAAAATGGTGACTGTTTATATCTAAAGATAATTTTGTCCTTAAGTCTGCAGACTTGACTTATATGCCATATGGATTCCCCAAGTTAACACTTCTTACAGAACTCAAGAAAAGGATCTTTATTTCTCCGTAACTATCTTTAAAGTCTCCCTAGACTACCCCTAGAAATTGCAGGAAGTTTGGTCCCACATGGGGCAGTCTGACTGACCATTACTATCTTTCAAACGAACAAAAAATGTCTCCAAAATATCTCAGCTTTGTTTCCCTTTACCTAGAGAAATAACTTACAGTGGAGCTGGTTTTGTTGGCATCTTGTGGTTTTTATTTGTGTCTCCCTGATTGCTAGTAAGGCTGGATATTTACTCGTCAAGCACCCGTACTTCTTTGAATTGTCTGTGTGCCTATTTCTCTTTAAGACTGTCTCACAGATTTGAAGGAGCCCTTTTTACTATGTGTATGTTTGTTTGTCTGGTTTGTAATAAATGTTTAGTCCTCATTTGCTGTTAGCCTTTTTTTAATGTTAGGTTTTTAAATTAACATATAGTAAAACTGGATCTTTGGGAAGGTGGGACGGTAAAGTTCTATGAATTTTGATACATATCATCACAACAACCAGAATAAAAAAAAAACAGCTCCATCATCTCCTGAAAGGCCCCTCGTACTGTCCCTTTGTATTCACACCCTCACTACCCCTAATTCCTGGCACTCAATCTGTTCTCTCCCTGCAGTCCTTCCTGTCTTTTTGAGAATGTCACCTAAATCATATAGTATGTAGCCTTTTGACTGCCTTCTTTCACTCAGCAGTAATTGAGTGGATGTAACAGTTTATCAATTCACAGCTACATTGTTTCGATGCTAACAACACCAGCCCCTCCCAGCAGCAGGTTAGTAAAGGACCTCTTTTCTGGAACTGAGGGGTCCACATGTCTGCCGAAACTCATAAAAGGACTATATACTGTAAAATCATCATCATCATCATCATCCAGATTAACTCACATGGATACCACTAATTCAAAGTATCCTAGACCTAGAATCTATTCTGCGTGTTGAGTAACGTTTTCATTAAAGCTTTCTGTCAGTATAATTGCTGAAGTGTACTAATCTATGAGAAGTCTCAAATAGGGTAATACTTCCGAAATACAAGATTTGCTCTACAGATTACTTCGCAATCCTTCCCAACCAGACAGGAGTAGATAAGTGGCTAATCAAAACAGTAACCTGAAACTCAACTGTATTTTTCAGCAAAATGCGGCTCTGCCTTTCCACAGCACTCCTGGCATTTGATCACATCTTACAGAGGTACTATGAAGAAACCTCAGAGGCCACACCCTTCTTCCTGCATCTCAACAACCATGGCCTCTTGGCTGAGAAGTCTATACTCTTGCTCTGGACACAGAACCTTTCCCAGAGGGCAAGTGATTAATAATTTGGGTTTCAAAGGGCTTCCTTATGTGCAGAGGAAACACAAAAGAAGAAGTTAGGGTAACAACTACCCAGTAAGCAAATGGAGTGCTTCCATTAGCAAATGAGAAGTGGAAAAGAGTACATACACACTTGCCAATCATTAAACGCAGGAGCATGATTTCCCATCAACAAGACTGTCTGTACATAAGGGTTAATAATGTCAAAAGGCTGGGAAGGACTACACTGAAATTTGAGCCAGATGTCTGCTTCCTTTATATGACTGGCAGAGGTGGCGGATACCTGGGGTCCAGTGGGGACTGGACAGCATAGCGAGCAAACAGGCAAAGGCCCTGAGAGGCAATACCTCCACCGTGGGCACCGGAGGCCCTGGACAGAAGGAGAGGGCAGAGGGGAAGGCAGCAGAAACCAAGGCCGTTCAGGGAGGGCCTTGTCTCATTCCTGCCTCTTTGCTCCTTTTTCGCTTCTTTGCCCTCAGATCAGAGGTATAGGAAGACAAATTCCAGAATGACTCCAGCTGAATTGTCACCAGCCAGAATTCATAAGTGCAACGGGCACTGAGAAGATGCCAGGACCATGCTGACAGACACCCTTGCCCTCTGTTCTTCTGAACGCTCCATCGGCAGAGTCTGGAGTAGGGCAAGAGTGAGGGCTCTGTCCTGCACCATCTGATCCCTCTTACCCCCTTCTCCCGGGGCCCATCCTGCTCACTGCCCACGATCAACTCAGAAAGGGCTGAGGAGCATGGAGAAGATACAAAAGACAGCATCTCCGTCCACAAGACAAATAATGCAGTCACTCCGTCAGAGCCCCCAGTCCACACAGCTGAATGCTCAGTAAAGAAAGAAATGAGAAGGGACGTCAGTGCATGCCACCAGCTTCCCCCAGAATAGCAGTATTCTCACTCCAATCCACCCTCCACTGTCCACGGAGCCACCGCTATTCCTGCCAGTGGCGCTCCTAGAACTTTGTCAAGACAATGCCCTTCAGGAAATAAAAACCAATTCATTATAGAACCGAGGAGGAATGGAAGGGGGTGTTAAGATTGCTTTTCATATTATAGTAAAGCATGATTCATCCCTATCACCATAAGGGACTTTACTGGGGAGTAAAGTGTGGCTATTGATTAAGAATTTGACTTCACTCTGGAATTCTGCCAAGGATACGAGATAAAATTGTATTTTCTCAGTAGGGGAGTCAAGTACATAAAGTTAAAACAAGCATCGCATACAGCTGATTTAGATGGCAGCTTCAAACACATCTGTCCCTTTTCATTGAAAACACACCCCAAATTTACCATCATATTTAAAAGGTCTAAAAAGACCATCTCAATCACCTGTTTTTAATGCACATTTGAAAAACATGTAAACTACACACTTCATTTTCAACAGAACCTTTGGCTTCACTTAAATCTTAGTTCATCATTTAAATGGTTAAAATGGCCTCATTTGCATCTCCACTTGAATCTGGGATAGTCTGACTGCAACAGAAAACAGCATCATGGGTCAGTCGGTGGGCCAAAAGGTCTCACAGAAAAGTCTCTGTCAATGACTGTTTCACTGCTCTTTGACTTCTTGAAAGTCACTTACAGGGTTATTTTTTTTAGCTCTCTTTGCTTCCTCTAAAGCTGTGCCTCATCGTGCCACCGAAACACAAGGAACCCACACTCACTATCAAATTACATTTTCTTCAGCTTCCCTTTTCAAAATATGGAGGGCAACAAGGGCCAACTCCACAACATAGTAATTATTCCTGGTGCTCACAAAGACCCAAGCTGCCAGGCTGCAAAGGCACTCAGAAGCAGCCTGGCAAGCTTGGAGGCCAGCTACTTAAGTGGTGTTAGCAGCATCAATATGAAGAAACTCTTTCTTTGATCCTCCATGAGGAAACCATCATATCAAAACATGGAAAGATATGCATGTGGCTCCCTCCCTAAGTAGCAGACCCGCTTTCCTTCACATACTCCATTGCAAAGAGAAGGGCTGCTGCCAGGAGTCCCGAATATGATTTAATGATGAAAAAAACCTAGCACGATGGGCCATGACACTTCAGAAAAACCACAAGCCTTTCTTCTCTGCACATTCATTTAATGCCAACCTAAAACATGCCAGGCAAGTTAAAAATATTGCATCTATGTAAGCACCCACACACACGCACACACTTGCAAGGTTAAATAGAGAGCTCTGAAAGAATAATTTATTGCCACAAGAACAGAGCCCCAAAATAGATTGGCAATAAAAGTGATTGGTCCCAGTGGGTTAGAGAACTAATGTAAGCGAAGTCCTGGCCATGAGAGGCAGCCAGGAAAGAGCACCCCAGCCAGGGGTGCTGCCCAGCCCTGACCTCACCTCTACCAGAGATCCATTCTGAGCAAGCCCTTCAATCTCCCTGAAAGCCTTCTGTGAATTGAAAATAAAAAATTCAATAATAAAAAACTGTACTGGCTCACCTCTGTGGTGTTGGGGATGGGGGGTGTTTTGTTTTGCTTTTGCTTTGAAATCTGCTTTATCTTTTTTTGGTGCTGAGCTCTGTGCAAAGGAAAAAAGAGAGGTCTGAAATTCACTAACACTTGCAGAAAATCTCAGCTGCCCTTTAACACACCATAACCACATTTTTCAGCTCAATTCAACACTAATTGAGCTGCCTGCTAGTGCCAGATCTATAAAAGGGGGATCAGGATTATTCAAATGAATAGGAAGTTTCCGTGCCAAGGACCTGAGTGGAGAATGAAATGACAGCCTGTGAGGTGAGACCTGGAATAAGGTGGACACTGGGTGAAACCCACGGGGAAGCAGAAGGGAAAGGCAATCATTGCTCTGAAAACCTGCACTGCCCAACAAAAAGCAGAGAATAACCATTAGGTGCTAGGGGCCCAGAGGGAACCACACAGTATGAGAGAGTGAGCCAGCCCTGAGCCATCTCCCCGGACTCTACTCTGAACCTTGGCAGGGGGCAGAGCCCCTGCTTAAGCACTTCTAGTAATGGAGAAATCCAATGGCAGCCCATTCCAATTGTTTAAAAGTCCTATTAAACTATAAAGTCTTTCCCCTCCTTCTTTCATCCAACTATGGGTACCAGTTTTCAACGTGTGACTACAAAGGTAAAATTTAATGCAGCGCAGACAAGGAATATAAAGAAGGAAAGAAAATAAGGTGGCCAGGCAAACAGTTCAGGGCTGAGAGATGAAAAAAACAATACGTAGAAACACCCTGTCTAGATCACACTGGCAATCTTAGATCCCAGGCTCAAAAACACCCTGGAAAAATGTTCATACCTGGAAATGTCCACCGCAGTCAATAGCCACCAGTTCTCTGTTTCTCCATGTCTTAGGAAAGAATGTCACATTTTACTAACAGACTGATGTCCCCATTCAGCCATTCACATTCAATCAAAACTGCCCAGGAGGCTTCCCTGCCTGAGCCATTCTACCAGCTGAGCTCCCCACCAGGGTCCTCCTGCTTCATCTGTCCTGACCAGACCCCCCACCCCACCCTCCACCAATCCAACAGAATGGTCCCTCTCTACCGGCTGCGAGTCTTCAATGCCCTAGATGCTGGAGCCAAGATCTAGGTCAGGAATTCAGAGCTGCCCAAAGGACGGAGAAGCACTTTTAAAAGACGTTCCAGACTACCCCTGGGATGGGACAGCGCAAGTGCTGCCTACCTAAAATCTGCTCTAGCTCCTGACTCCAAGTCAAACAGCTAGAGGGATGGTTTGTCAAATCATTTTTGGAGGGTGAAAGAATGGAGCAAACCAGTGAGCAGCACTGTCTGGTTCTGGCCCAAAATGAACATGAGCAGGAGCAAGGGCTTGGGAGCAAGCAAGGGCCTAGGCATGGCCACCAATAGATTTACCTCCCCAGGTAAATCCTGAGGAGGGCCACACTGACAGGGAGCAAGTTTACTGTGCGTGTCCAGTCCAACCCGATGGCTCTGGGGGCTCCTATGAACAGAGGAAGTGACTTCTCTAACACGTATAGTAAAGGTGTGAGAAAGCCTGGTCTCACAAGCACCACCAATTCCAACCACAGAGCACAGGAGTCTTTCTAACTGAGGACAGCTAAACTTTGCACAGAATCTATTATTTCGTGACAGGTGGTAGAGTCGGAGCGAAGGCAGGCTAGACTTTAGCTTCAGGGCATGAAGGGAAGACGACCCAGTTCTGCTACTAAAAAGTAAGGAGGGACTGACTGCTCCATCCTGCTACGTGCACAAAAAGAAAAAGGCTTTCATTCCGAGCTCCTGTTTCCTTACACCTTGACTTTCTGCAGGGACCTCACGGGGAGAGGGAGCACCAAGGGGTATATTAACCCCAAACAGACACTGTTGAGTCGGCATATGTCACGCCCAACCACAACCAAACTGTTAAATTGACTCAAAAATAGCCCCACCTGGCAAAGATCAAGAAATCGAGGGGGAAGACAGCACTACAGCAGGTACCTACTGTTACTGCTAACTTCTGCCTCTGACCATCGCTCTCCCGCGGCAAACTGCTCCTTGAGACCCGGATTACCAAAGTGATCTCACCGAATCTAGGGGCTGCATTTTGAACGCGGCCACAGAGAGACAGAGCCGCCAACCTCTGGCGCGCGCCCCAGGGCAAGCCGCTCCCCCAGCGGCCCCCGCCACGCCGCCCCGCCAAGGCCGCCACCCGCACCCCACACACGCCCTGCGCCCCGCGCTCTCCCCGGCCCGGACCTGGCCCACCCTGCTCCGCTCTCCCGCGTCGAGCCTGTGTCCTCCCTGCCAGCGCCCGGCCCGCCGGGCACTGCGCTTCAGGCTGCGGGCCCCGGAGCCGCGGCCGCCGTCTTCTCTGCCGCCGCCCGGGTGCGGGAGAAGACAGGACTGGGAGCGGGGGCGCGGAGATGCGGGCTCGGCTCGCGCGGGATCTGGGCCGGGAGGGAGGAGGCGCCGCCGCTGGGGGCCGGGGGACGCCCCGTCACGCCCCCCGCGCCTCCTCCGGATCGCAAAGCACGCCTCTCCCGCGGCCACCCCCTCCTCGCCGGGGAGACACCTGGCACTGCCTCCACCTCCGAGCCACCCAGGCAGCGCCCCACAAGCTCACGCCCCGCGCCTCCCCGCAGGGCCACCATGTTCCCAGATGTCCCTCCTGGGCCGCCCCCGGAGACCATGGCTCACCCGCCTCCCGGCCGACCGGGCTTCTCGGCTACCTCCCTCCACCCCCGGGCAGCGCAAGCCATGGCTGCCCCGTTTCACAGAAGTGTAGACCGAGGCCGGGGAGGTGACAGGCTAGAGGGCCGAGCCACGAACCCTGGATGCTAAGGAGGTCGAGGAAGGGCCAGGTACAAATCGGCCACGGAGACCGGCCCAGAAGAGATGAGAGCCCGTTTTCCTGGGCCCGGGCCCGCCAACCCCGTCCGCCCTGCCTCCGGGACTGGAGCCTCCGCCCTCGCCATCCCCGCCGCCCCCGCCTCGGCCCTCCAGAGAAAGAAACAAAGAACCGGGGCCGCAACCCGTAGAGCTGTGGTCGCCGGAGTCGGGAGACCGGGAGCCAGGGCGGGCGCAGGGAGGGACGAGTCGGCGGAGGCGCGGCGCGCAGGGCGGCGCGGGCAGCGGGACCCGCTGGTGCAGGTCCAAGAGCCCCGGTGACGGGTGCAGTGGCCCGGGCGACAGCGCGCCGGGCCCGACGGGCGTGTGAGCACCGGGTGCGCCGGGGCCCGCGAGCCGCGCCTCTCGGCCGCGTCGGCCGAGCGCACCGACAGCGCCGCAGTGGCACTCACCGGATCGGAAGAAGGCCGCGATGTCGGCCAGGTCCTTGGCCGCCTCCTCGGCCCCCTCGCCGGCGCCGCCCCCGCAGCCCGAGCCCGCCGCGCTGGCTGAGGCGGCGGGGCTGGAGGACACGGCGGGGGCGGCGGCGCCGCCGCTGCTGCCGCTCATGGCTGCGGCGGCGGCCGCGCCCGGCTCGGGCCCCGCGCCCCTAGCGCCGCGCGCCGCCCGCTCCGCGCCGGGCCTGGCGGAGCGGAGCGCCCAGCTGCCCGCACCCGGCGCGCGGACGCAGAGCCCCGGGGCGGCGGCGGCGGGCGGCGGCGGCTCGGCCGGAGGAGCGCGCCCACATAGACGAGGACTCCGCCCGGCAGCCGCGAGCTGGCCGCGGGGCGGGGGCGCGGAGCCACGGCCTCGGCGGCGCGGGCCGGGGAGCGGGCAGCAGCGCGCGCCGCGCGAGACACGCAGTCGCGAGGGCTGGGGCCCGGGGCCGGCGGGAGCTCCGCGATCACGGACGCCGGGGGCAGCCGCGAGCCTCCATCTTGCTTTCCAATGGGGAAGGAAGGAGGGGGAGGGGGGGAACCACGGCCGAGGGAACCCGGGTGAAAGGAAAAGGGAGAGCAGGGAAAGGAGAGGAAGGGAAAAAAGAGGGGCTTCGGCAATTTCCGGCGAACATCGTCAGGGGCCCGAGCGTGGGCTCCGTGGGAGGGCGGGCCCGGGCGGGGGGCGGGGCTTGGCGGGGGGCGGAGCCTCGCCCGGCGGCCGGGCGCTCAGAGAAGCCGCCGGCTGTCGCCAGAGCGTTCACCGTGGTTCCCGAGGCTCCTCGCCCGCAGCTCCGACGCTTGGAGGGGCAGGAGCGCTCGGACAGCCGGGAAGACCTTTCCGGGCCCGGCGCTGCGGACCCCACCCGGCGCTCCCTTCTGCACCGCCGGCGCCGTCCTCGCGGCGCTCCAACTCTTCGTTACTAAAGTCGCCCGCGAGGCCGAGTGGCTCGGGCGCAGCGCTGGCATGTCGTCGGTGCTCCGTCATAGTTGATGCTTGAAGAGGCAGATCGTGAAAAGGGGTTAGCTACTCCAGTCCCGAATGAGGCGAGCACTCCTGGGGGAAATCTCCTCGTCTGTGAAACGAGATTGTGACTCACTCCACCAAAATGCAGGGAATGGGGAAAGTGATGGGACCGGGAAGACCGAGGGAAACGAGGGGTGGGTATCGTCCAGCTTTAGGGAAGATGCGTGTGAAACCAGCACTTGAGAAATACTCAGATACAAACCCCTAAGAGGTGACTGCAAGAAAAGTGATCAGAAGGAGGGTGTCAAAGTGTAAAAGACACAACAGTGCAGAAAACAAGGAGAAACAGCAACAAGATTCTTTTTTTTAACTGGACGATGAAACCACTACGTGTGCACACCGGAAAGGGACGAATGAACGGCGGACGGATGGCGGGTACCAGGTTTCTCACTGTTGGGGGGAGGTCACAGACAAGCAAGGGGAGGAAGCTAGAGTGACCCATGTGGCGCTGGACTAAGGCTGGAGACATCAGTATGAACTCATGTTCAGTTTAGTGTAGATACGGATGGATACATAAAAATGATTTACAGATATGCATACATACATGGGTTAGTACACTGCATGGATTTCCTTGCTGTGTCAGCTAAGTGGTCTTAAAAAAACACTCCAGTAGCAGTGAGCCCGCCGGGCACTCAGATCGTGTTTTCAACACTGGTCTCCAATTCAAGGAACGAGGTCTCTGGGAAAATGGCTGATTTTAGGACTGGGGCAAGAAATGTACAAGACCAGCCTGGAGTATCTTGTTCCGCCAGAAGGTAAGAAAGTGCTCAAAATAAGATTTCTTTAAACTTCATTGTTTTGGGTT
The DNA here is from genome assembly GCA_007922815.1 of Macrotus californicus. Taxonomy (NCBI): domain Eukaryota; kingdom Metazoa; phylum Chordata; class Mammalia; order Chiroptera; family Phyllostomidae; genus Macrotus; species Macrotus californicus. The sequence goes on along the minus strand of VMDR010000114.1, from coordinate 33,637 downwards.
GTTTTTTTTTTTTTTATTTTCAGAGAGAGAATGAGGGAGGGATAGGGAGAAGAACATCCATATGTGGTTGCTTCTCACATGGCCCTACTGGGGACCTGGCCTGCAACCCAGGCATGTGTCCAGACTGGAATTGAACCGGCAACCCCTTCATTTGCAGGCCAACACTCAGTCCACTGAGCCACACCAGCCAGGGCTCAAAGCAAGCTTTTTTTTTTTTTTTTTTTTTTTTTAACCAAGAACAAAAACAATGAAGGAGGGTCTGTCAAAGGGACACAAAGCCAATTGAAAGAGCTCCCAGGGGCCAAAGCTAGAACAATTTGAGCAAGAAAATAAATAATACAATACTTGATTATAACCCAAAGTATAAAATAAATATCCATGAGACCATACTGATAAAAATAAATGATATACTAAGTAACAGAGAAGAGACTAATATCCCACCATGCAGAGGGATTCCCAATCATGTGTGCAGATACTCTGCCCTCGACAAAATGGAATAGAACTCCTCTCTGTCTCTCTAACTATAGGCTGCACGGCACGTTGTGACTTCCTTCCAAAGAGCACAAAATAGAAAGGGGGTGGGGAATAACCTTACAGTGGGAAAACCTGGCAAAACACCACTTCGGCCAGGTGATCAACACTGCATTAGCATCAACAGTCATAAATCACGTGGACTATACGTGCCCTTGATATCATGCGATGAGAACAGCACTTTTCTCCATGGTCTTCTTCCCCAAAATACATAACTCCAGTCTCATTATTTGAAAAACATCTTGGAAATTTCAATTGAGGGACATTCTACAAACTACCCAACCAGCACTTCCCAAAATTCTCAAGGTCACCAAAAATGAGCAAATCAGAAAAACTGTCAGAGCCAAAAGAGGTCCAAGGCGTTCCTCCCATAGTAACCCGACTCTGCAGGCAGTGAATATTGAAGCCCTCTCTGCTACCTAAATGGTAGAGAAAGGTCAAGAATTTGAAAAATAAAAACTGCTAGGGGTTGAGGGGGGCAGGTTGTATATCATGAACCCACAGAAAGATTGGTAACATCATAGTGGTGGTACTGGGAAGTGACAACTGGAAAAGGCCAACTTATGTGGGGGAGTTCTCAGGTGAGGGCAAGTTCTGAGTGCTGGAAGTTGGCCCGAAAGGGAATGTGACTGAGTGAGTGGTAGTGACTGCTATATGCATTGGGGATCAGGGTGGGCACAGAACAGGTGCATTGGGGTATGAAGTGCTCACTAGGGTCGAGACCCATATATTGACCAATTCTTCTATGTCTGGTGGAGTCAATTCCAAGAAAGAGACCTAGAAGACTTGTATCTGAGTGTGGCACATGCATGGGGGCTACCTCAGATTGCAACGGGAAAAAGAAACTGCACACAGGTTTTCATCCCCCACCCCCACCCCCGACATCTGAGCAATGGAGAGGGGTCTAACCAGGATTTCATGACAGCTGCTGTTGATCTGTTGATCCTTCCCAACCGTCAAAATTCAGCTCAGATTTCATCTCCTTTCATGGTGCTCCCACAGAACTCAAATTGATCTGTCCCTTCTCTGTATTCTGCAGCACCGGTCGTTCTGGCATTTGAGCATGTACTGCATTACACTGTGTATGTCATTTGTGTTTAATGTTTTGCCCACAAGGTGAGGAGACCCTTTTCAATCAGTACACAAGCATCAGCATGCCTCCTGTGTGTGCCTAGAACTATGCAAGGATGGAAGATATGAAGCAAAAGAAATGGCAAAAGTCAGCTGGGACAGACACTGCAAGTTGTCTACTCAATATCCTTTCTCTCCTTCTTAGCAGAGCCCATGCCCCGCTAAAACACTCCATTTCCCAGCTATGGTGGCCATGTGACAGGGTGCTGGCCAATGAGATATAAGTGGAAAAGGACTGGGCAGGACTCACAAAAAATGTTCAGACTCAGCATGTGCTTGCCCTTTGCCCATTGTCCTCTCTTGTCCACAACACAGACAAGATGCCAGAGGTGAAGAGGCCACTGTGTGACTCTAAGAGGGTGAACATGAGGACAGAAGCCAATGGTACAGGTAGCTGAGTGAGCTGACCACCTCCAGTTCTTGTTCCATAGAAATATACAAGGAAAAAAGACCCGGATTTAGTTAAGTGGCTATAAGTTGTATGTTCAGTTTTGTGTTCAGCCAAACCAGCTCCTAATGGATAGACCAGCCATGGCTTTTTATCAGTGTTTCTCATACTTTTCCACCAAAAAAAACCCTGAAGATGGAGGAGGGTGAAATGAAGGTTATGTTCTTAAGGGTCTAGGAGGGGAACCGAAGCAGCCACCACAAGACAAACATGTCTTTAAAGTTGCTTTTTCACCCTGACCAGTGTGGCTCAGTTGGTTAGGTATCATCCACAAAGGAAAAGGTCACTGGTTTGATTCCTGGACCCAGCATCTGGTGATGTTTCTCTTTCTTTCTCTTTCCTGCCCTTCCCCTCTCTCTAAAAATAAATAAAAAATAATATATTTTTAAAAAGGTGCTGGCATTTTCTTAGAAATTTGTGTGATTTTTTTTTCTCTCATACACCTGTTTTTATTTTAATATATTAAAAATGTCTTAACTTACTAGTTGTTTTGGGTTAGACCATGTCCTCTCTCCCCCCCCAAAAAAAGATATCTTGAAGTGTTAACCCCCATTACCTTAAAATGTGAGTTTGCTTGGACGTAGTGTCATTGCAGATATAATTAGCTAAGAGGAGGTCATACTGGAGTAGGGTAAGCCCCTAATCCAATGACTGGTGCCCTTATGTGAAGATGGCCATGTGAGACAGAGACACACAGACAAAACGCCACGTGGAAATGGGGGGTTGGAGTAATATCTCTACAACTGAAGGAATGCCAAAGATGGCTGGTGAACCACCCAAAACTGGGACAGAGGCAGGAAGGCCTTCCATACAGGTTTCAGGGGGAGCATGGCCCTGTCTGCCCTTCGACTTCAGACTTGTAACCTCCAGAACCGAGGCAATAAATCTGTACTGTTCTAAGCCACCAGTGTGTGGTATGTACAGTTATGGCAGCTTAGGAAACACACAAGCTAATCTAGTCCTCCACATTTTCGAGTGAAACTGCCATTCTAGAGAGAGAGTTATATGTTGATCTTATAGACAGTATTTGATGGGTGCTTACAAGAAAGGAAAATAAATAATCCAGAAGACCATTGTGAGTTTCAACTTGAGGGCTAATGGAGCAAATTAATGTTCATGAGGACATACTATAGAAATGTCCAGATGAAAATGTGAGCTATGGACTTGACCTCTGGCCAGAGTCGGAACACTAACTCTAAATTTGAGCCAAAGAGCATAAAGATACCTGGAGCTTCTAGTCTTGACTAGTTTACCAAGGAGAGATGAGTGTAAAAAGTGACTAGAGCGTGACGCCAAAGGGCGCTACGTTCTGGTGACAGTGGGGAGCTCTGGTAGAGCTGTGCCGAGTGTCCCCAGTTAGTCCTAGAGCAGATTAAGAAGCACGTGGAAGGAGAAAAGAAGGCCCGCAGGGGCCAGGGCATCTAGTTCAGCCAGACCACACTAAATCTCCTCACAGATGACTCCAAGTGAACCCAGCTTCTTGGATTCCTTTGACGTGGGGTGACCTCCACTAAGCCACAAAGCCAGAAAGATCCAGGCCAGAGTCCTTCTCGTCCTGCCCTGAACCCATATTCACAGGCACGGTCCCCAGGACTCGCTTTGAGGGTTGATTAGTAAGAGTCTTTTGGGTCCCTTCACACCAGTACTTTCCCCAGTCATTGAGACAGCGTTGAATATACAGGTCAAACAAAGAGGCCCCAGGTGGGAAGTAGAAAAGGGAATTAGGTGAAATGACCCTGGAAAAGGAACAGGGGGTGGCACCTGGAAGCATCTGTCTGCACAGGGGACAATGGTGTGTGTGTGTGCCGTACATGCACACATGTGTGTGCACGTGCTCATGCCTACCTGCATCGGGGCTAAGAGTTAAGAAAGATCTTGATCTGGCAGCAGGAAAACCCAATAGCACAGGAAGAAAAGAAAAAGGCAGACTCAGCTTTGAAATGAGCTCAGATTTGGAGTCAGCGATGTTTCCTTGGTACTGGTGAGTGAGCGAAAAGAGTGTCTAGGAGAAGTGATAATATTTATATTTGCTCCTTGGCCTCCAATTGGTCGATTGGTCGATGTCACAGGCTCATTGCTTCATGACTGCCGAGTTCCTGTACCTGGCCAGTAAGTCAGAGTTCCAAACTAAGCCCCCAGCCCAAAATATGCAGAATCTGAAATTCTTCCAGGTGAGATTTATTCGTTCTGCTCCTGGCCAACTTTTGGTCTTCAAGATTTCTTTTTAAAGGATAAGCACTCCAGGGAGTACTAACACCTTAAACCCTTATCATTTAATGCACTATAGAGAGGATTAGTGGATTAGCCCAGGGTTGAACTGCAGTAATGAGGGATAAAAGAAGGAGAAGAGAGAGGGAAGTACCAGTAGAAAAAAAACAACACCTTCTTTGCTTTTGCCTAGAGCTGGTCTACTGCATCTGTCAAGTGTAGACCCTGAGAAAGTGCTGACCCTGGTTCTTTTGCAAGAATTGTAAAGATTTTTATATTTCAGGGTTATTGGTTATTCGCGGAAGGTTGCCCTTACACAGGGAACCACGTAAAGACTTCGGGTCCAGTTTGGGGCTTTTCTAGAAATCTTGATTTATTTGTGCAGTGAGTGTTTTACTACACGGCAGACACTTTAAAGTTACAGTACCCAAAACAAGCAAAAATGCTTTCCCTGACAGAATTAACTTTTTAGAAGGGTGGAGAGAAAAACAATAAACCAGTAAAATGCATAATGGTCCAAGGATAATACGTACAACGGAGAAGAGTGAGACAGGAAACACGAGAAGGTTGGAGCAAAGAGCAGTGGGCAACATCAGATGTGACATTTGAGCAAAGATCAGAATGAGAGAAGGAACCAGTAGATATCTGGGGGGCAGCTAGTGCAAAAGCCCTGAGGCAACCCAGTGTGATCACCTTTGTGAGGAAAAGAGCAGAGGGCACTGTGGTTCAGGGTGAAGGAAAGTAGAAGCAGTAGGTGAGATATGGGAACCTCATTATGTAAAATCTTACAGGTGCTTTGTAGGGACACCACCTTCCAATTAGAATGAGATGGCAGGTATGGATTGTTGTATGAGAAGATTCTAAGGGATTTAACGTGGAAAGTGGGAGAGTGTGTGGACTCATCAGAATGTTGGGAAATAAAGCAGAAGTTTGTAAAAATGTTTATACAAGACAGTAGTGGAGAGAGCCTTAACTAGAAACCAGCGGCTGTCATCAGCCAGATTGAAGGCCCTCACATCAACTAATGGGACCTGCACCCAGGCAGGGCTGGCTGGGAACAGAAGGACACCCACTTGTGAAGGGAGAGCCAGGGCAGCCCAAGTCACTGGACCAGTCACTGTTCCCTGCCTTGCGCTGACCGGATATGCTCTGCAGCCACACTCAGAGGGCATGTTCCCTCACAAGCTGAGGGGACCTGCCCACGCAACTCCATGTCTCCTCATCCATCTGCCTGCTCTTAGGGACCTAGTGAAGAGAAGAGACACAGGAAAACTACTCCTTAGACAACACCTCAGCCTCTTTTTCTTCCCGTTTATCTCGGGCCTCAGAATGAAACACAAAGCAAGAAGGAACCCTGATTAATGAATTGGATTTCTTATCAAAACCAGTATAGTTCACTACCTTCTAGAGATGGCCAGGTAGATAGCATCATGGAAGGAAAAGAGGCCCCAGAAGGAACTGGTTTGGGTGCCAGCTCGGATACAGGTTAGTTGCATGATCCTGGGCAAGTGAGAGAGAGAAATGAACACCGGTTGCCTGACCCCAGTCTTCAGGAGCCACCACCCTCTTCCCCAGGGAAGGCCCGATATGCAGGCATTGCCTCCACCGGGCAGTCCCCGTCTTCTTCCTTCTCTACCGTGGCCTCCCTTCCCTGGAGGGGCAAGAAAGCACCTGAGGTAGGCCACGCTGAACTCATTGCTACCGGAATCAGAAAGTTGGAGGAAGGAGCCCAGGAGTGCAGCAGCAGAGGAAGTACAGGGAGCAAATGAGAGAAAGGGCCTGGTGGAAGGGCCGCCCTGTTTCTGGTCTTTCCCCACCTCCTACAATAAGGAGGAGATCATGGGAAATGCACAGTGTTTCTGGTAAAAGCCCTTCAGTGGGGCGGTAATCAGTTCCAGCTCTTCACAGCAAAGCAAGGAAAGGAACGAGTATCTATTGCTTGACATGTGTTATCTGGATTTTTTTCCCCAAGATGGTGGGACTGACATCTGAAGCATTTAAAAGCCACACTCTTTCATTTATTCGCTCTCCCTCATCATCCCAGTCCCCATCTTGGTGACATGTCAGATCCTTGGTCTTCTTGCCTTCCTGTCTCTTCCACCATCTCTGACACTATCTAATTGGTGTCCCTTTATATTTATCTTTCCTGAGTTAGAATGAAGAGAAGCCAATGACAGGTGAAGTTGAGACTATATTGAACTGCAGGGGAGCAGTGAGTCACACATTAGCGGACTGCTCCAATCTAGAATTTTAAGAGCCACCCTGGACAGAATATGTCCATGTTATTTTACCCTGGAGCCCTGCCAAAATAATGAAGATTTTACATTATGTGCTCTGCCTTCACTGAGACTCATCTGCATTGGAAGATGCTGGCCTTCTGTTATTTAATTTCCCTTTAATAAATAAAGACCCAGTTCGTCTCTGACAGATGGTTGTGCTTCCTTTTATGAGCTAATGCAAACTATCAATATGAAACTCACCGTGTTTCTTTTTATTCCTTGGAAGTCAAGATGCTCGGAATTACATTCAGCGCTTATTTGAGACCCCGTGTTAGAGTGGTGAGTTAACAAGCCAGGGAAATTTGAATATTCACCATAATGGGACATCATTTGTCTCTGCAGGTGCCTGAGGCTAGGGAAACCTGGGAGTCACAAAGGGTTACCACAACAGGGGAGGGGCCATCTGTCCCAGGGAGGGGCCCTTCCTCTGGACCTCCTCCACACCTCAGTATTTCCCCACGATTACCTCTTTGACCATAATCCCACTGATCTTTCCGAAGCACAGGGTGAGTTATACCTCTTCTCAAAAATCTTTGATTCACTCCTTGCCCTTCAGAATGTTCTTCAGACTCTTTACATGACATTAAAGACCCACCTTGTTAGTGTCTCAAACCCCAGAATCTCCTGGAGTATTTATTTTAAACCTACTCTTTGGGGCCTGTTCCAAGCAGAATGTCCCAGGGTGTCCCAGGAGCCCCACAGTCCCGAGGCCCTGACGTCCATATCTGGTGTTGCAGCTGAACCAGAAGGCCCCTGGAATGCCACGACTTCTTTAAACCAGGACCTCAGCCACTCATATATGTGTGGGGCTGGTGGGGTACAGCCAGAGGCCCCCACTGTTCCAGAGTCTTCCACCACACCTGTGCTCCCCATGGGACCTCTGTTCTTGATGGTCAGAGGTCAGCGCCCCACTCACCAATTCTACACAGTGCATGCACTGCTATTCAGAATCATTTCCCCGTGCAATCCAATGGGATTTCTAATGACCGTCTTTCCCACCAGTTCCTTGAGAGTGGAGACTGGCCCATTTGTTCTTTGTGTCCTTCACTGTTTTTGCTACACTGCTTCACAGATTTAGAAAATGTTCAAAACATGACTGCTAGAATAATAAATTGCAAAATCTTATTTTAGTCACTTATTTTTAAGTAGGAATGTTAATCAAGCTATTCCCTCCCACGAGACAATTTAAACCTTTTCTCCAATTATGCAACTGAAAGTTTTAGCAGATCCCAAGAAGGTTTAGATTTGGGGAGCCTTGGAGGCCCTCCCCAGAGCCACAGGAACCACACCAGCGTCCTCCGAGCACCCCTGCAAGCCACAGTCCTTTCCTACTGCCCCGCTTGGCAAAGAAAGGAAAGAACTAAGTAAAATCTACCAAACCAGGACTTCTGAGTGGCCCCTTCAACCCAGCCCAACCACTCTGCTTTTCTTAGCATCTCTCTTTTCTTTGCCCCTGATTATGGCCTCCAAACCAGCAGCCAAAAATATAGGATGTGGGAACCCTTGAGTAAGAGAGCAAAACCAGAATATTTTCAGCTTTGGGTAAGAAAAAAAACTTTTTTTTTTGTTTCCATTGGTGGTGTTGTTGTCATCTTCTTTCTTAACTTTTCAGACTTATCAGTCATCATCTAAGTTGATCAATAGATATTTATTGATCCTATTCTGTGCTAGGTATCATGCCACTAATGAATCTGTGCTCTGGATCATAATTTACATATCAGTGGTGTTGATTTCTCTAACTTAAACATCTATGCCTTTTTGAGAAAAAAAAAAAACTTTCTTCAAGTCAAGTGAAAAATTACCTTACTTATGTGAGATCTTCATTGTGTTGGATTCTACAGGAGCTTACCATGTCCATTTTCTCTCCTCTTTGAAGGCTCACAGACTACAATTCCCAGACTTTCCTTGCAGTTAGATGGACCCATGTGACTACATTCTGTCCAATAGGATACATTTGTGAACCTCTATTCTCCACATTCCATCCATATCAGCTTTGGAGGCCACATGTCCTGGATGGTGAAAATACAAGATGAAGCAGAGCTACCAAGCTGTGATAGACTAGGACATGAATGAAAGAAACTTTCACTTTTGTTAAGCCTCTGAAATGTGGGGGTCTGTTTATTAGCAATGCTTTTAGAGTAATATATATTCTTTCTTTAATTTAAGGGTATTTTTTGGTTGATTTGGTGGATTTGAATTCTTTCTGAAGAGCACTGCACCCTTTTTCTTTATTTCACGAATTTAGCTCAGTGAATAATCTTGAGAGGAACTGATGCTCCTTCCCATTTTCCCATCAGCTTTCCACGATCTGACCTCAAGCAGTTTCGCTGTGAGTCTACTGGTCCCAACCTCACAAAACACATTTTCATGGCTTTGCTTTTTATACCTTTCCCTAGGAGGTTTATCAAGACCTTATCACAGCCCCTCAAGCTAAGGTCACCCTAAACTGCACTCACGACATTAGATTAAGCTCTGCTGACACTAACTAGCTCAACCCTCCCGGAGTAGCTATTCTAGCAACATTGGAAACAGTTATGTAGCTTGCTTGTCTTCTCCCGCTCACCTCCTGTTCCCCTCCTAGCCTGTAGCAGTCTAGCTTTCCTCCCCTGCCCCTCCCGCCCCCCACGGAGCTCACTAGCCCTGAGCAGACACTTTCCACACCTCCATTGCACTGGTGTGAATGGGAGGGGTGAGCGCATGCTTGTTCCCCATTCCCAATTCCTTCCATGTGGCTTGACCTGCCTGACCGGTGACTTTGGGAGGGGGAGCTGGGCAGGCCCAGTCTTGCTACTCCTTGGTTTTCCCTTGGGAGCAGCGGCTGCAGGGAGCTCACCTAGTGGCCTGCTCCTTGTCCAGGCCCCTGAGTGGGGAGGCCCGCAGGGGTCCAGCACTGCCTGTGCCTGGGGTGAGTTAGGAGGCCAGGTTTCAGTGCTCGGGGGTGCATGACCGCCACACGTTCAGTGCCGGTTGTCAGCTGTATCATTAATGAAGGTGGTTTCAGTTCTTCAACTGCCTATTCCCTTATTTTTTCTTAATCAGTTCAGAATACATTTAGGGAAAACAGGAAACATTTATTAACCCCCCCCCCCATTAGCCCCAATACAGTTCACCAGTCTCTCAGATGCCCACGTATTTAACTCTACCCTGTTCCCGTCACGTGTACTGTCATTTCCTACGTGCTGCTGGGTGTCTCCCAGCTGACTGTGCAGTTGTGGTAGGCTCTGCGCTGCACCATCCAGCCCTCCCTCAGTGAAAGATATGTTGCCCCAGCTGCTGAGAACACTGTCAGCAAACAGCTTTCAGCTGTCACCCTCGTCAGGGAGTGTTGCAGCTGTAGAAAACAGTCTTGCCCAAGGTCATGCCTGTTCCTGGGGCAGCCCATAGGTTGAGGTCTGGATATCTCAGCCAAACTCAGGACAACTCGGGCGGGCTATTCTAACTCCAGGAAGTTGGCCGAGACTGTCATGGGGCCTTCCTCGCAGCTGACAAGTATGTGACCGTGTTGTGCGGACCAAGTGAAAGCAAGGAACGACCGTCTGCAAACTGGAAAACAAGGTTCTGCTAGGGGCTGAGAGGAGCCCTCGCACTGGTGTTGGGTTTCAGGTCCCTTGGAGTTCTGTCATTAAGGATGCATTCTGAGACTCTCCAGTCTGCGGTAGATACTTCAAGGTACAACATGTCTCATTGTTGTCTGGGAAACGACATGAAGGTAGAAATGCAGGACTCTCAAGAAAAAATAATGACAATCTGATGGGTGTGGCAGAGGCCCACTGAGCTCTTGCTGATCACAGACCTAGAAAAACTTTTCAGTCCCAATGTAGGGCAAAAAATGGGGCCTACCTGGTGTCCTGCTTTACAGAAAGTCAACATAAAGCAGAAAGGTACACATTCCTCTCAGGCTAGGTTTCTGAACAAGACTTGGCTGGTGTTTTCCTCTGGCCATAACAATGTCTCATGTTTCTAAAATGTGTCACTTTTTTTCTTTTTCTTTTCTTTTTTCTTTCTTTCTTTTTTAAATGTATTTACTTTTAGAGATAGGGAAAGGGAGGGAGAAAAAGAGGGAGAGAAACATCAAGGTGCAAGATACACGAATCCATTACCGCTTGCTCATCCCCAACTGGTGACCTGGCCCACATCTGAGGCCTGTGCCCTGACCGAGAATCTCCGCTCTCAGGCCTGTGTTCAGTGCCCTGAGCCATACCAGCCAGGGCTAAAATGTGTCACTTTCTTAGTTACATTCCTAGATGCACAGCCTTTTCATGTGACTCCTTCCAGGTCCAGGACCAGCTCTGCATCCCCCTACACATTCACTCCTTCGCTTACCCGATATTCAGCATGTATTGTGTTGTGCTGTGTGCACCCTCTGTAGACTACAAAATAAGTAAATAAATATAAAAACAAAAAGAGAGAGAAAAGATCATCCCCCACATTTATTTTCTTTCTTTCTCGCCTTCTTTCTCTCTTTTTTTCTTTCTTTCTCCCTCTTTCCTTCCTTCCTTCCTTCCTTCCTTCCTTCCTTCCTTCCTTCCTTCCTTCCTTCTTCCTGATATGGGCATCTCCTGTGTTGTGTGCGACCTGTATGGGAAGCAAACAAAAAAAAAAAAAAGAAAGAAAGAAAGGTCACTTATGGATTCTCCATTGAATTAGAATAGATTGTAGCAGAGAAAAAATATGTACGTATCAATAATAGGCTATAAGAAGAAAGTGGGACTTGACACAAGATGAGCAATTTGGAGGAAACAGTCTTTCTGGCCAGCCGAGATGACACCATCTGGACAGCGGCACCTCTTTTCTTTAGCAGGTGAGTGGGGTGTGGCCAGATCACGCCTGGGGAAGAAGCCTCCCTGACACTCGGGGAAATCAACTTCTCTCTAAAGGGTGACAACTGACTTTATCTTCAAAGCATGTTCTCTTTTTGACACTACACTTGTCATAAACCGTTTTCTCTTGCAAACCTAATAGCTGTCCGCCAGTTGCAGGGGAGTCTGAAGATGGGGCTTTTCAGTTAGACCTGGCTTCCAATTTTATATCTGCCACCTTCTAGCTTCTAGGGCCCTGAGTAAATTACTCGAATTCTCTAAGCCTCAGTTTTCTCACCTGTGAAAGGGCTCCATTAGCCAGTGCTCAGACACCTGGAAGGCCTGCAGCGTTGAGCTTGGCACACTGGTATGGAAACATTGTTTTCCAATACCTTCTTTCATCAAAAAACTGCACCTGAGCAAGTCCCCAGAGCTATTGTCTGGGCTCTCCCAGGTGCTATTTATTGTCCAAGTTTGTGTGTGACAGTCACTGGGAACTGTCTGGTGCACCTACAGGCTGGCAGGTGCCAAGTTGGTCCCTGGAGATGTCCACCCTTGGTTTTCAGTGCTGGGAGGGAGGAGGTGGGGTGGGGGAGGAAGAGGACAGCATGAGGGGCATTATAACAGATGGAAGCACACTACAGCATGCTTTCTGTGTATCAGCTCTGCATTAGGACACCTGCAGGGACTCTTCCCTGCTGTCTTTGTGCTTTTGCAATTTACTCCATTCTGAATGCCCGGGTCCGGCCCCCACCCCTCACGATGCATACCAGCCCATGGCCTTGGGGCAGCCAGCGTGCATTTGCCTCCTTCACCTGAAGATGGTTTTCAGCCTGCAAACTAGACTCTCTTATCACAACATCTTCCAGGTGTTTCTTGAACTGTGTTTCCTTAGAGGAGCTGTTAAGATAGATCAGCCCTGAATTCCACCTGTGGGCTGTAGCGCAGGTTTGTGTGTTCATTTGTGTTTCAACCTGATCCTCCTTGCCTCTTTTTAGAAGATGTATTTTTTTAGGAACTGCCCCCTCCCCCAGCCCAGAGTAAAAATAAAAAGCATTAGGCTGAGCCCATCAAGCATGAAGTCACTCCCAGTTCTAATCCTGGGCAGTGTGAACTGGACTCCCCGTTTGTGCCAACATCCAGGCCTGACCCTTTGCCTTCATGGCCCATGTCAGACACCACAGCACTTGTCACATGAAGGCTTTTGATGAGCTGCAGAAACTGTTAAGAGAAAGCTGCAGACAGCAGCTTGGAGAGGACTTTTCTAATGCTCCTATGATGTCCGTTTCTCTCTACCTACCGTGTGCTTGTTTTCTTCATCCAGGGTGTTCTGCACATTGATGTCAAATATCTACCAGTGTCAGTGACACAGTGTCCAGCCATGAGAACACACACCCAGTTTTGAACAGTTCATTTATTTTTAAAACGTGTTCTTCTTTTTCTAGTCCTTACCCAATGGTGGGGTTGGGGGTGGATAAAAGAAGTCAGCGTTTTTACTTATTTGTCCAGCTGGGAGTGCATCCAGGTGGCTGCTCAGTTTTCACTACAATTACTACAGTTTGCAGGGAGCTCTGGAGAGAGAGTGTGGAACATGCAGTGCATGCCAGCTCGGAGAGGGAGAAGCCACGGAGAGCTAACGGCCTATTGTCAGTGCCCATGGTGTGGTCTCCCCCCGGGGGCCAGGCCCTCTCTAGACAGAGACCTGGCTCTTGGCAGCCGTCCCTCAGCTGCTCTGGCAGCCACCGGCAGCCACTCCTGGGGACACAGGCACTTCTGTGTCCCTCCCCACTGTAACTCTGCCACAGGCCAAGAGACTGACCCCAGAATCAGCAGCAGCTTTCAACTGGAGCCCTTTGTAACGGAACAATGGTTAACTATGGCTCTCTGAGCGTCTCAGGGCCAGCTCCGTTCACAGCGGGATTTCCTTCCGTGCGGGTTTCTCCAGCTGTCTTTGTCTCTGGTCCTGTCTAACAGATGTCTGTGGCCTTGGAGAGCCTTCTAAAAAAAACCAGTGATAACTAGACTTGGGTCCCTTCCGGGAAAACTGCAGCAGGGGCTCTTCCCGGGTCAGCTGAGGCCTGGGCAAGAATAACGTTGGCAGTGGCAGCGCTCCACTCGCCTCTCCCCTCCCGTGCCCTTCTCCTCCAAGGGCAGCAGAGCACTTTCGGGGACACTTAGGAGATGGCCTCTGGTGCAGGCCCATGGAGATAAATATCAAATTCCGAGAATTCTTCCTTCGGAGGCCTCCTGGAAACGTATAAAGAACTCCTCAAGCATGTGAAATATGAAACCACAGGGTACGCTCATTGGCTTTTTAACCAATGCGAGTAACCTGCTCTGTCCCTCAAACCAGTGAGGGTTTCACTGCTTCACACATAATCGGTATTCTTCTTTTGGAATTGTTTTCTGGATTAATCAATTCAATAATTAAGAGTGAAAGCATTGCCAATAACCCAAAGAACTAATAATAAGAAAAGAGAAAGTAAAAAATAGCCTATTGTGTAGTCATTAAAATATTGCTTACATGACTGTGGGACTATGCTTATGGTAAAATATGAAGTGAGAAAGGAATATATTAATATACATTAATTATTTCAGATTTATTTTTTTAAATAAAGTAGACACACTGCTTCTCAGCCTTTTGGCTAAGTCGAGTGTAAAGTAGAGCAAAGGTAAGACAGGAAGAAAATCCCCCCGATGCTAATAGTTGGGTCACGTCAATGGAATTACAGATGATCAATTTACTTTTTTTTCCATTTTCCAGGTTTTTAGTAGTATGATTATGTAGCTGTGTAATAAAAAAATATACAATTTTTTAAAAGTCCCATAGAAATTATTGGCTGGGACAGATTAATTTAATAGGTTTAGGAGAAAAATCAGTCTTTTTAATTTAAAATTGCACACACACTTGGTAAAAGTTGCTATCACACAGCTAACCGCATCTTCTCTGACACTTGGCTATTTCTAAAATTAGATCTATTTAGAAAGTGGTAAATTTTGCCACCACTGTCCATTTCCAGGAGAGCACAGATTTTTGCCTGCTTTGTTTAGTGATATAATCCCAGGCCCTGGGTTGGTGCTTGACACCCAGTAAGACTCAGTGAGTATTCGCTGAATGAATGAACAGGCTGTAGATTGTAAAAGGAGTTGGAACGTAGGACAGAGAAGGGGGGCTGTAGAATAAAAAGGCCAATCAAAGACAAGAATTGCAAGAAAGGTTTTGCAGATGACAGTATGCTGCACACTCCAGGACTCATCCTGGTCCCCTTAGGCCATCTCCATGTTGCTGCCTGTCCCTCCCAGCTCTACTGTGATTTCACTTCTCAAGGACCGAATCTGCTGCTCTTCTTGGAGGACAGCCCTTGGGCTGCTGGTTTGTCCACACTGCAGATTCCCCTGAAGGATTAGGCTGAAGCTGCCTTCCCCATTACTGTTATCCCCATTTTCCACTTCGAGGACATGGGGACACAGAGTGGTTAAATAACTCACCTTTGTGCATTTGAAGACTTGGCTCCACTTTGAACTGGGCATTTCTGATTGTCCTCCCTGAAGGGCCTGGAATGCCGTTCACTGTCCTTTCTCCTGGAGTCAAGAATGGCCTGTAAGAAAGTAGCTAAGACAAACCGGGGAAGTGGAGCAGGTTAGGAGCCTCAGGGGGAGCATAGCTGGGTCACCCCCTCCCAGTGTGGATGGAGTCAAAGCAGAATCAGGAAGGATCAGGGAGAAAGGCCCCCCATATATAAACATGGGGGAACATTAGAAAGCCAGCCCGAGGTCCGGCTGCCAAGGGCGTGCTGAGTAGAGTAAAGCCAGGATCCTTTGGTGGAAGCTGCATTCAGGTCTTTGTGGACAGCCCTTGGTCTACCTCCAAGAGACATCCCCTTTGGTCTTCAAGGATCCAAAATTGGAGTGACGTGTAATGTCTATTTCCTTTGGTAAGATAATTTTGCTTATGGAAGAGGAACAATTTAATGTAAATCCAGAGCTACGTCAGAACATTCTTTTGGTTTAGCACAGGGACAATGCCCAGTCGGTAGTTGTAGGAACAGTAAGTTGTCAGATGGATGAATGTGAATGAACAGAGTTCCCTGAGGGAAAATGAGTTCTCTTAGAGGCCTAGGCCGTTAGAGACAATGACAGTATGATGCAAATGACATTCCTGGAAGTTCAAGTGTCAGCGGATGGTAGACAGTGATGCGCTGAGTTGAGCATGTGGAGGGAATGAGACAAGCCCAAGCAGGACTGGGATTCCAAGTAGACAGGGTCGGTGACGGCAGGCAAGAGTCCCAGGGGTGCCAAGAAGAGTGGGGTTACACCCACTTGGCAAAGAAATCAGGAAAGTCAATCCAGAGAGTGCATTTGAATTTGCTATGAAAGAAGTAATATTTCAATAGATAGGGATGTGGGAGTGGAATCGGAGCTGGGGTGGGGGAGGCGGGAGAAGAGAAAGCAGAGCCAACCAGGCAGGAAGCGTGAGGTGAGAGGTCTAGTCTGATTGGAACGTGGGTGCTGGTGGGAAACACTGGAACATCAGGTCTGAAAGAGAGGTTGATTGTGGGCTTCATGAAAAGAGTTTTCAGTATCGTGAGGGATTTGAACTGACCTATCTACACGTCCTTGCCTGCTGCTCATTGAGAGGCTGGGCACCTCTGGGTGTGCACAGACCATTGTAAATGTGAAACAAACAGGTGGCTTCATCGGTGTCCTGGACCTCAGGAGCACGCTCATCATTGGGCCTAAAAATGTGTTTGAATTAGAATAGCCTTAGAAGGTATGAAAGGGTATGAACTAGTGAGTTAAGGCCAGACATGGAACCTTGGCAACAGTTAAAAAAATAAATTGAATATTGCTCTGTGCCCAATTCAACACAGTAGCAATGTGGAAATGGAAATTTATCTGCCGCTGGATAGCTTCATCGCAGGTTATGACCAAGCTGAGTGCGTTGGGTCAAATTTTCCAAAAATGGCTGCCACGACAGCTCCTGTCCCACATGTTTTTCAGCAACGAGACCTTCCCACTTTCTGTCAGGAGAGGCGATTATTCCTGCACACCCTGGAATCTGGGTGGGCCCCACGGTTGCTTTCATCAATAGGATGCTGTGGAAATGTTGCCACAGTTGTGAGTGAAGCCCTTGGCTGGCCTGGCAGCCTCTGCTTCCTGTCCTTTGAAACACTCGCTCCTGGAATGCTTCTCTGGAAACCCAGCCACCATGCTCTGAGAAGCCCAAGTCACAGGGAGGGGCTCCCATAGGTCCAGAGTCACCACTGGGCCCTCGTCCCTGCGGGCCATGGGAATGGACCGTATGGGAAGTCCAGCCCAGTGTTGTGTTCGGGTAACATGATATCAGGCTGCAAGTACGTGAGAGGCTTTGGGCAAGAACCAGTCTGCTGAGCCCAGTCCACTCACAGAGCTGTGAGGGATCATAATGAAGTGTTGTTTAAGCCTTTAGCATTTGGGGTGGTTTGCTCGTCAACAATAGGTTCCTGGGACACCAAGATTAGGATCACTGTAGGTGCAGGTCTGTGGTTGTGATGGTGACGGGGCCGTGCAGTGTGAGTGGTCAGAGGGTAGATGACCCACAAAGAGCAAGGCAGCCCAGGTGGAGGCCCACGGTGTGGGGGTGGGTGAGTGGGGCTGTCACCACGGTGTGAGGTTGGACTGTGGCTGTCACCTTGAACCCCAGCTTTCTCACTCATAAAGTGGAAATAAATCCTCACCAGGTATTAGGAGGATTAAACAAGAAGGCATAAATAAAGGCACTTTGCCCACTGTGAGCCTTCCCCAGAAGGTACCATTGTGATTTCCTACAGATGGTCGGTTGTTAATGATTTGTTAGAATCTGAAGGTGATGCGTCAGGAATGAGCTTCTCCTTGGAATGGTCTGCTCATAGCAACTCCAAGAAGCACATCTTAAACCATCTTCCTGGCATCCTGTACAGTCCTCCACATTCATTCATTCAGGAGTTCTTCATTCATTCAATAATTACTTGGAGGTCAAGCACCCGCCAAACAGCGTTGCAGGCACTGGGCCTAGAGCAGTGAGCAATCCTCAGATTGCTTTCCCTTGTGGACCCTGAAGTCTGGTGTCAGGGTTTGTGGTAAAATGTTGCCAACGGTTTTCAACTGTCAGGGGCAGTGTAGTGCGCGTGTTCCAGGCTCAGCTGGAACTGGGTTCACCCCTGACTCTACCACTTACTGACTGTGAGACCAGGAAATTCACTTCCGCTTTCTGTGCCTCAGTTTCTTCATCTGTAAAGTAAGCGTAATAATAATAATAATAATAACAACAATAAATTTCATAAGATTGTTACAAGGACCAAGTGAGTTAATGCATGTGGAACAATGATGCAGAATAAGCTGTCATGATAAATACTATTAATGATTATTATTATCATTATTATTTTGTTTCTGTTAAGTAGTTTTCCTATATCTTTTTCTTTTTTCTGATCAATACCATGTTCTCTATGCCATTCAGTGTGGTAACTTTCTCTTTCTTTTCTTTTTGCTGTGGAAAGAGATATGATAAATGATTCATGGCATATGTTTACCCACCAAAGTCATCCATGCCTGGCAAGTTTGAGAAAACTCATCTAAATTAGCCCCTAATGAGATTATAAAGCCACAGATTGTGTTAGTAACTGTTCAGTCGATACTTGAATCTGAAATAACATTTTTACTTATCTCCCTGAGGACGTAGCCCCAAGAAGATCAGAAGGTAAGCAGGGAGTTCTGTGAAAGCCAGGAGAGCCAGGACCCGGGTCCGGTGGACCCTGCCCACACTGTAGTCTATAGTCTGTTCGAGAGGTGTCCTCCGGAGTTAGGTGACATGGAGGCCTTGGAGGGCCTATTCTATAAAGTCAGGGAAAGCAGGACTGACTGTAGTTCCTCAGGCAACAAAAGCAGTTTTAAAAAGAAAGTAAAGATGCTTAAACTCTAAAGGTCATCAAGTAGGCCACACTAGTGAATTGATGAAAAACTCAAGTAGGACGCTTTCTGTTGTGTCACAGAAGTCCCAACGCTGTCAAGGCAGTTCAGGGAGGGTATCACCTCAACAGCGTGTCGTTCATGTGATCAAATGGGAATGTTCCCTTTATCTTTCTTCCACCACCCTCAGAGTGTGGCCTCCCTTTCTCAAGGTCTACCTCCAGATACAAAATGACTGCCGCAACTCCAGCTATTGTGTCCCCATTCCAGGCAGGAAGAAGAAAGCACAGGGGGACCAAAGAGGTCCCTTTCCTGGCTGAGTCAGCCTCCTTTAGAAACTTTTCCAGGGGCTCTGCTCAACAAGTTCCCCTTCCATCTCACTGACCACGGCAGAGTGCAGAAATTGTCCCTGGGGTGTTGGGCTGTGTCGGGGCGGACTGCATTGAACCCTCTGTAATGAGGCTGAATGCTCCTGGAGGCTCCCGTGAAAGCCCTGTCCCTGCTGACACTTTGCCCTCTGAGCTCCTTTTGAAGTCAAAACCATCGGATATAAAATATCTGAAGTCCTTAATTATCACAACACTTCAAGCCTTGCAAGTAGGGACTCTTTCTCCGATTTCCAGTGAAAAGCATAAATATTTGAACAGTCTTTGTCTTCTTCCTCCCTTCTTACCCCTCCTCCCTTATCCCCAAACCTGAATTCCTGGATTAATTTTTAATAATGACAATTCAGGGAAGAATTATAGCATCTGTAATTTTTTTTTTAAGTTGCTATATTCCTTGGTGGATCTCTTCACACACTCCAGCCCTGGGATTTCAGATGATGCTTCCTGAGGGTCCTTTGTATGAATTGTCATGAAGCCTGAAAAGTTAGTATTTCCTCTGAATGAGCACAAGACTTGTCAGGTTCTAATCTCATGATGTCAATCACTCTGTTTAGTTAATTAGAGTTTACATAGACTTATTCCCAAGAGACTTTTAGGTAATTTACAAAATTAGGCATAATTAACAATAAAAAACATTAGAGAGAGAAATAAAACAGATTTAAAAAGGAGAGTGCTGGGGGTGGAGGAATTGAGCAAAAAAAAAACAAAACAAAAAAACAAAAGAGAAAGGACTCATGGACACAAACAACGGGGTGGTGGTTTAGTGATTGCTGGGTGGGGAGGTGGAAGAGGGTACCAGAGGGATAAATGGTAACGAAAACTGCAGTAAAACTAAACGATTACAATTAAAAAAGAGGAATATTAAAACAAAAAAAGGTAAGGGCGATTATCTTTCTTTTCTCTGACCCACACAAAGGACCTCGCGGCACGGTGCTCCTTCCGCACACTGCTGCGCCGACGTGTGATGGGCCTTTTCCAAGTGCTTTGAGATCCTGCCCCAAGAGGTGTTATACGCTTCAAGGGCCGTTGTTATTAGACACTGTCATCTGAACCTGCTGTAAGCATTTACATCCTACCTCTGACGCAATGTGAACTGTAGGCATAATCTTTAGATTCAAGGGACAAATAACTTCCTAATGTAATGACACATCTTGGCTCTTGCTCCACCCAGTAAATAATTACAGGAGAAATGAGTGGGCCGGGTGCTGACACAGGCAATAGCCATAAGGAGGGATTTTGCTCTCTTCCTTAATAATCTGTCGTATGAGCACTTTTGTTTTGTTTTTCTTGATCCTTTTTTTTTAATTTTTAATTTTTCCATTGCAGTTTACATTCAATTTTATTTTGTATTAGTTTCAAGGGTAAGCCTAGTGGTTAGACAAGCATATACTTTACAGATTCTTCCCTCTGCTATTGCCAGTACACACCTGGCACCATAATCAGCCATAAAAAAGGACAAAATCTTATAAGCACTTTTTTTTAAAGGTGCTGGTGTGACAACAGCCTTAAGAAGCTGAGAGCCTGGCCAGCTTCTTAGGGAAGTGTTATTCAAACCAGGCTGGTGTTTGCATTGCCTTGTTAGTATACCTTTTACGGACCTGGGCACAAAGAAGATCCTTTTAAGATACCATCTCTGGCTGATGCTGCAAGAAGAGCAATAAACGGTGTCTGCAGACGGAGAGCGTTGTATGGGGAACAGGTTCAAAGGGTTGGACCCTACACTATTTTGTCACTACCTGGCCATGATCTCTTGAAAAAGTCACTCTGATCTCTCTGGATCTTACTTTTCTCTTGTATGAAATGCAAGGATCTCTTCCAGATTCATTAATTTATACATTTATGAGATGCTGAACTTTAGGAATTCTCTGTGAGATCCATCTGCTCCCACTGTGTGAGAATGGGAGGGACTATCTTCTGCTCCTGAGATGTCATGTGGTTTGTGTATTTCATGATGCCTGTTCACTTCTCCTGAGTGTGAAGAATGCATCAATAATTAACACTTGAGTCCAGCTGAATCCTTTTGTATCTTAAATCTAGTACCTAAAAAAGAACTTTTTTTAGGGAGGTCAATAGTTACAAAACATATTTTAGAAGTCTAAACAGAGGGAAGAGTGGGTGGAGATTGGAAAGAAGTGGGCAGAACAGATTTACTTTTTCTTTCTTTTATTTATTTCAACTAATCTCTGCCTATTAAAGGCAAGATGTTTAACTATGCATTACTGGTTCCTGATTCACCAACACAGATTCAACACTCAACCGGTGAATACATCTTATTGCTGTTTTAAAACTAAGGATGCCTATTGAGTGAGGTCTTTCAGATGTAACTTTAAAAAATGAACTGGGTGTGTTTTAAATCATTAAGATTAAAAACCGGTCAAATGGTTTTGTCTTTGTTGTTAGGGCCCAAGGCACTGTGCTTTGATTAGCGGAGATTACTCATAGCTCGTGAGTGATTTGAGGAAGGAGATAGCTGAACTGTTGCTTATTTACTTCTTTAATGCGTGACAGGTTTCTGTAAACACAGGGCTTCTTTAAAATCTCCAGGGCGACAGAAAAAGCACTGAACTAGTGGGAGATTATGGGCACACCTCCCCCTACTGGGCATAATTTGCAACTGCTTACTTGTATGGACCTTGCTGACAGATGTGTGGATGGTGGAAGAAGGTTGGTTCCCCCCGAAATAGAAACCTTGGGATTCTGACTCTTGTTCAGGAGGGAGGGAAGAATAAAGAGGTGTGTGTGTGCATGCATGTGCACATGTATGTGTTTTCCTACCAGACAGGAGAAACATCATAGACAAAGGCATGGAAGCCAGGAAATAGATTCCAGTTTAACTAGAGAAGATATATCACGTATGAAACATCATGAGAAAGTATCGGGAAAGCTAGGTTGGAGCTAGTTGTGGAAGATTCTGAGCATCAAGCTATAAAATGGGGAGCCACTGAAGCAATTTTTTTTCTTTACTGAAGCTAATTTTGAACGGAGGAATTCACTTGTCTTTTTGTTGTTGTTTTTTTTTAAATCCTGTCAGCAGGGATTTGTTGAGCATGTCCCATGAAGCCAGTTATTTGTTAAAAGCTGTGCACAAGCAAAGATGAATCTCTCTGGGTCCTGACCTCAAGCAGCTTAGAGTCTAGTAGTTTAATCAGGTAGGTACCATAACACAAAGTACAAAGTGCCTCATACGAGGAAAAACTAGGAAGTAAAAGGGATTACTTTCAACAGTTCAAGAGAAGGTCACCATGGTACATGGCAAGCTGATCTTGGCAGTAAGAATGTGCTGGAGACTGGAGTGCAAGAACCTAGTCAGATGTACACACTTTTGGTGTATCATGTCTTATACGGAATGTATGCAATTTCATAACACAGCAGTTTAGATTGTTCTATGTAGGGAATGAATGTGGGTACACAAATTGTAGTATATTCATACAGTGGAATACCGTTCAGCTATAAAAAGAAACACATTACTGTAATGATTCACGCAACAATAGGGGTGAATCTCCAGACATTGCTCCAAATGAGAGAAGGGGGCACACAAGTGGGAAGACTGTGTGATTCTGTTTCCATGGTGAAATTCTAGAACAGACAAAAAGAATCTACGTTGATAGAAATCAGGCCACTGGTTGACTCAGATGTGGGGGAGGAGGTGCTGACTGAGAGCAGATGAGCTCAAGGACACTTTCTGGGCAGGTATTCTGCATCTCAAGTGGGGGCAGTGGTTACATGGGGGAATACATTTGTCAAACTTCTTTCATTTCCACATAAAATATGTGAATTTTATTGCTTATAAATAAAAACCAATAAAGTTTACTTAAAAATAAGAAAGTGGTGAAGCAAAAGAGGTTAGTTACTATGGTCAGCAAATACTTAATTTCTAATTAGTCATTTTTTAATTTTGTTTATTAGTCATTAAAATATAGTTTAATAAGGCAAGTAAATCCACTTTAATAAAAATCGTCAATTTATTTAAAACAAAACAAACAAAAAGACACGCTAGAGAGAGTGAGTCACTCATGCTTACTGAAGGGGGTGAATGGATACAAGGGAGTAAAAGGAATATTCAAAGAAATAATACTGAAGAATTTTCCAGAGCTGATGAAAGACATGAATCTACAGAAAGCATAGCATACACTGCCCTGACCAGCATGGCTCTGTTGGTTGAGCGTCATCCTGCAAAGCGAAGGGTCACTTGTTCAATCCCTGGTCAGGGCGCGTGCCTGGGTTGTGGACCATCCACATTGGGGAGCATGAGAGAAGCAACCAATTGATCTTTCTCTTGCTCTCTCTCACATCAATGTTTCTCTCCCTCTCTATCTCTCTCCCTTCCTCTCTCTCTAAAAATAAAGGAATAAAGTCTTTTAAAAAAGCATAACACATACCAAGTATGGAGAAATAAAAAAGCTTATCTCCATTCATAGATTTAATCTACCACGGAAACATAAGGAACACTAGACATTTTAGTGGAAATAAAAAGAAAAACAGGCACAGCTAAGTGAATTGAGACAGCCCAGTGGCAGTAAGGAGATACGCAGAGACCGAACAGTCATTGCTCTAATTAAACCTCTCAAATGCTTTCTAAATCTGCCCAAGTTTTCATGTTCTTGGTACTTTTGTTTGAAACCCATCAGGTTTTCCCTGGTGTCCAAAAAAAGTAACTTTTTCAAGTGAAGGTAGAATGAGAACTGTGAAATTGTAAAGGCAATTACAGTAGGTTTGAGGAACAGTTTGGTTTGCTTTTTCAGTGAAAGTTGAGAGAAAATTCCTTGATAGGTAAAATTCTCCATAAAATCTCTCTATTGAAATGAGTACAGTGGAAATTTTTTCTCCTTCATGATTCAGGCAAGCTCTCTACAAATCAGGAAAAATGTTATAGATTTGAAGGTGCTTAAAAATAGAATAGGGAATCTTGCCATGGGTTAGTGGTAATGGAAGTTGTTTACTTTGGACATCTGATTTTATTATTCTATAGTCATTTACATAACTATCTGCTTAAGCCATGCATTCATATGTGTTCCTCTCATGCATTCAGATTTAAGGAATAATTTTCTTTTCTATAAATAGATAAGAAGCACTAGGAGATAAAGATTAAAAAAAGAAAGAGAGGCAGAGAGAGAGAGAAATAAATTCAGGCACAAAGTATCTTCCTTTGTTCCTGCCTGTGCCTAGATCCTTGTCCTTATTTATTCCTGCCCTTGGCAGAGAGCCCAGAGACCACAGGTTCATTTATTAAGCAAATTCCTTACTGATGACTCTAAGAAAGGATTTTGGTTATGTCTAATCTGGGAGAAATGTGGTAATTTCCATTCATCTGTTCAAAAGCTCCACTGAGGTTAGCGTGCCCATCCAGGTCATTCAGCATTCTAAGGGAGTCACTTGCCTCCTTTTCTCTAAAACAATGAAAGCTTCAGGGTGCTACCTGCCTTTGAATTGATCTTCTCATAAAGGTGCATGGAGATAATATTTTTTGTTTTTTTCTTTTTAATAAATTTTTAAATTTAAGTTTACAGTTGATGTACAATATCTTATTAGTTTCAGGTGTACAACCCAGTGATTAGACATTTATATAACTTATGAAGTGATCATCTTGATAAATATAGTACTCATCCAACACAATACAAAGTTACTACAATTTTCCTGGCTGTGTTCCTGATGCTGTACTTTCCATCCCATGACTACTTTGTACCTACCAATTTGTATGTCTTGGTCCTTTTTCACCCATTTCCCCAACTTCCCTCCCATCAAGCCACCATCAAAATGTTCTCTGTATCTATGAGTCTGTTTCTGTTTTATTTGTTCATATATCTTGTTTTTTAGATTCCACATTTAAGTGAAATCATATGGCATTTGTCTTTTTCTGTCTGATTTATTTCACTCAGAATAATACCCTCTAGGTCCATTCATGTTGTTGCAGATGGCAAGGTACCATTCTTTTTTTATGGCTGAGTTACATTCCATTGTATACATGCACCACTTCTTAATCCATTCATCTGTTGATGGATACTTAGATTGCTTTCAATTGTAAAAAATGCTGAAATGAACATATTGATGAGAGAGATATATTTATTGTCATTTTACTATTTATACATTTGATCTTTTATTTTCTTCTTCTTCTTTCTTTTTTTTTTTTAAACATTAATGTGTGGGTTGCCTCTCGCATGCCCCTCACTGGGGACCTGACCCACAACCAAGGCATGTGACCCAACCAGGAATTGAACCATCGACCCTTTGATTTTCTGGCCAGGACTAAATACACTGAGCCACACCAGCCAGAGCTACTTTTTTCTTCTTCTTAAAGAAAACATTTTGATATTTCTTGTAATACAGTTTTAGTGGTGATGAACTCCATTAGTTTTTTCTTGTCTGGGAAGCTCTTTACCTGTTCTTCTATTCTGAATGATAGCTTTGCTTGGTAGAATAATTTTGGTTGTAGGTCCTTGCTTTTCATCACTTTGAATATTTCATTCTAATCCCTTCTGGCCTGCAAAATTTCAGTTGAGAAATCAGCTGACAGTCTTGTGGGAGCTTCGTTGTAGGTAACTCGCTGGTTTTAAGACTTTGTTTTTGTCTTTAATCTGTGACATTTTAATTATGATGTGTCTCAATGTGGGCCGCTTTGGGTTCATGTTGTTTGGGATTCTCTGAGTTTCCTGGACTTGTGTGTCTATTTCCCTCACCAGGTGATGGAATTTTTCAAGTCATTATTTTTTTCAAATATTGAAATTCAATCTTTATATTTGAACTCCTTGCTTGCTCTCTCTTTTCTCCTTCCAGCATCCCCATAATGAGGATATTGGTGTGCTTGAATTTGTCCCAGAGGCTGCACAAACTATCCTCATTTTTTGACTTTTTTCTTTTTGCTGTTCTGATTGGATGTTTTATGCTTACTTATCTTCCAAATTGATGGTTTGATCCTCTGCTTCATCTACACTACTTTTGATTCTCTGTAATGTATTCTTCATTTCAGTTAGTGTGTTCCTCATTCCTGACTTTTTTGTTTTGTTTCTTATCTTTTTGTTGAAGTTCTCACTGAGATTGTTGAGCATCCTTATAACCAGTGTTTTGAACTCTGTATCTGGTACAATACTTGTCTCCAATCTGTTTAGTTCTTTTTCTAGAATTCTATTCTGTTCTTTTATGTGAGGCATGTTTCTTTGTTTCTTTATTTTGGCTGCCTCCCTGTGTTTGTTTCTATGTATTAGATAGAGCTGCTACATATCCCAGTCTCGGTAGAGTGACCTTATGTAATAAGTGTCTCACAAAGCTTAGTGGCACAGCCTACCCAGTCACCTGAGCTGGATGTTTCACGCGCACCCCTCATGTGGCCTGTGTGCGCTCGCCTGTTGTAGTTGAGCCTTGATTTCTGATGGCATGCCAATGGGAGGGTTTAGCCCAGGTTGAACAGCTATGAGGACTGGCAGTGACCACAGCAGAGGAATCTGATGTGTATGTGTTGACCCCATGGAGAAGGACTTGCTTCAGTGGGGGTGTGGTGACTGCTGAGTCTGCTCCTTCAGTGTGTCAATTGTGGAGGTGGTGGGTTGGTGCTTGTGTGCAGTCTGAAGCTGTCCACCAGGTGTACTGTCTTTTATGTCTCCCAGATGATGCAGGCCAAGGGCAGCTGCTGCCTGTGCCCAGACAGGGCCACCTGGTATGGGCTACAAAGTGATCTGCAGATGGCTGCTACTTGTGCTGGGCTTGCAGGTGCTTAGGAGAGGCCAAGCTATAAACCAAGACCAGCTGCAGCTAGTGCTGGGCCTGGGTCTACTTAGCAAGAGGTACAGGGCATGCCAAGGCCAGATGCTGCTTGTTTGTGATTTGTGAGCCTTTCAGAGACTTTAGTAAAGTCTGAAGCGTGAGCCATGACAGGGGGTTTCTATGGAAAAGTCACTGGAAACAGCTTGGGTGAGATAAGGTCTCATGGAATTAGTAATGTGGGGTGAACAGTATTATCCAGGTTGATGGAGACTCAGATATGGCGCTCGCCTGCCGGCTCTGTTGGGGGAGAGCCCTCCTTCTCACTCAACCACAATCCCTACTCGTTTTCACAGCCGGAAGTTCTGGGGACTTCCCTTCCCAGCACTAGAACTCTGAGTCGTGGAGTCTCATAAGGGACTGAGACTCCTCACTTCTCAGGGGGACCTCTGTAGCTGAGATAACCCTCCCAGTTTTTAGCTGCTGCACATGGGTGTGGGACCAGCCCCTTCCAAGTCTCCACCTTTCTACTAGTCTTGATGTGGCTTCTTCTTTATATCCTTAGTTATAGGACTCTGTTCATCTTGATTTTAGGTGGTTTTGAATGATGATTGTTTTGTAGCTTAGTTGTAATTTTGATGTGGTTGTGGGAGGTTCCAAGTACCACATTTACCTACAGTGCCATCTTGACCAGAAGCCTCAAGTTCTTTTCTTTTCCCTGAAAAAATGCAGCATGTCTCCAGAGATGTGATGTATACCAAAGGGAGAAGTTCTGAATCCTGTGTGCATAGGCTCACATGGACACCACTTCATCATAGTTTGTCAATTTTCTTTACTTCCTGTTCAAGAACTCCACTCTCATTGCTCATTGGTCATTAGGGCTCATTGTGAGAAATTTACCTGATTATACCCCCTTGGTGGCAAAAGGCAGTGAAAAATAGTCTCCTCTAAAGATAAACTCTTAAATATCTGTACTTTTCTTACAATTGTAAAAAGACCCTTGAATTTATTGGGACCTTGGGACAAATTTTCGAGAGGCAGCTGCTCACAAACTGTTTTTCAGTTTTTTAGTGTTTGGGTTGTCCAGTGTCCACTAGCATTAGTGAATGTGACCAACCTTCTTTTTTTTTAATACATTAAGTGAATATTTTTAGTGTAAATTATTAATTCTTTTAATGATTTTCTTAAACTATATTTTGAGGGATTTTTGGTGGTTTTTTCAGAGTTTGCCATATACACATTAATTTATCAGAATCTACTTCAGATTTATACTAACATAATTCCAGTTAGATATAGAAGTGTTACATTACACACAAATAGAATCATATGATTTATGATCACTTGTGATGGCTTTTTTCCACTTGGCATAATGTTTTCAAACTTTATTCATATCTTAGCTCATGTCAGTATTCACTTTTTATTACTGAATAATATTTCATTTCAAACAGATCCATGTTTTCAATCTATTCATCAGTAGATGGGCATTTGGATTGTTACCCCTTTTTGGCTATTATGAATAATCCTGCTATAAACATCTGTGTGCAAGTTTTTGTATGAATGTATGTTTTCAATTCCTTTGGGTAGATACTTAAGAAGGGAACTGCTGAGTCATATGGTATCTCTATGTTTAGCATTTTGAAGGATTGCCAAACTATTTTCCGAAGCAGGTGCACCCTTTTACATTCCCACTAGCAATGAATGAGGGTTCTAATTTTCACATACTCATAAGTGCTTGTTTTGGTTGTCCCTTTTATTTTAGCCACCCTAGTGGGTGTGACATGGTATCTCACTGTGGCTTGATGTGCATTTCCCTTATAACTGGTGACGTTCAACATCTTTTTGTGTGCTTGTTGGCCATTTGTCCATCTTCTTTGGAGAAGTATGTATTCAAATCTTTGCCCATTTTTAAATGGATTTATTTGTTTTTTATTGTTAATTTCTAGGAGTTCTTTATACATTTTCAATATAAATACCATGTCAGGTTTATGATTTGCGATTTTTTTCATTCTGTACTCTGTCTTTCTTGACAGTGTCCATTGAAGCACAAAAAGTTTTAATTTTGATATAGTCCTATTTGTCCATCTTTTCTTTTCTTGTGGTTTTGAGAAATCATTGCCTAACCCGTAATAACAAAGGTTTATTTCTACACTTTCTTTCAGGGGTTTTATAATTTTAACTCTTTTATTTAGGTCTACGATTAATTTTGAATTAATTTTATGAACCCTGTGAGGTAGGGGTTCAACTTCATTTTTTTGCATGTGAACATCCAGCTGTCCCAGAACCATTGTTGAACAGACTATTCTTCCCTGTTGACTTGTCTTGAAATTCTTGTTGAAAATCAGTTAACCGTTCACGTAAGGTTTTATTTCTAGACTTCAAAACTATCCTGTCGATTCATATGTCTCTCTTTATGCCAGTGCCACAGTGTCCTCATAACTGTAGCTTTCTTGTTAGCCTTCAAACTGGGAAGCGTGTGTCCTCCAATGTTGTGCTTGTTCAGAATTGTTTGCCTATTCATTCTGGATTCCTTGCATTTTTATACGAATTTTATGATCACTTTGAGAAAAATCCAGCAGGGATTTTGATAGAGATTGCATTGAATCTGTAGATCAACTTGGAAAGTATTGCCTTCTTATCTGTATTAAGTTCTTTGACCCATGAACATTTTTAGACTTTCCAGTATTTAGTTTTTTCATTATTTAGATCTTCTTTGACTTCTTCCAACAATGTTTAATAGCTTTCAGAGTATAAATTTTGCACTTGTTTTTTAAAATTTATTCCCAAATATTCTCTTTTTTTTCAGGATATTGTAATTGAAATTGTTTTCTTAATCTATTTTTGGTTGTTCTTTGTTAGTCTACAAAAAATATAATTGATTTTTTAAAAGATTCTACTTATTTATTTTTAGAGAAAGAGGAAGAGAGGTAGAGAGAAAGAGAAACATCAATGAATGGTTGCCCCTCATGCGCCTCCTACTGGAGACCTGGCCCTCAACCCAGGCATGTTCCCTGACTGAGATTTGAACCTGTGACACTTTGGTTCGCAGGCCAGTGCTCAATCCACTGAGCCACATCAGCCAGGGCCCCAATATAATTGATTTTTGTATATTGATTTTGTATCCTGACTTTGTTGAACTTATTTATTAGTGCTAATCATTTTTTAGTGAATTCTTTCGGATTTTGTATATGTAAGATCATGTCATCTGCCACTAGAGATCATTTTACTTCTTTCTTTCCAATGTGGATACATTTTATTTCTTTCTCTTGCCTAAGTGCTTTGGCTTGGACCTCCAGTACAATGTTGAATAGAAGTGATGAGGGAAGCCATCTTTATCTCCTTCCTGGTCTTTGAAGGGGAGCTTTCAGTTTGCCTAAAATCAAATCTGATGCTAGCTATGGGTTTTCCATACATATCTTTTGTCAATAGGAGGAAGTTCCCTTTTATCCCTAGTTTATTGACAAAGTACTATTTAACTACTCTTTGTAAAGAAGTTGAATCAATTTCCATTTCCAAAAATTTCCCTTTTCCTCCCATCCTTTTTCCATTTTCATTCGATTTTTTAAATTCACTCAGAATATATTTATTTGGCCTATATACCATATAGTGTAATTTTTTAAAGGATCATTAACTTTTTACTTAAAGATTTTATTTATTTATTTTTTTATAGAGAAGGGATGGGAGAGAAAGAAATATGGATTGGTTGCCTCTTGCACGCTGCCAACCAGGGACCTGGCCTGCAACCCAGGCATGTGCCCTGACTAGGAATAGAACCGGCAACCTTTTGGTTTGCAGGATGATGCCCAATCCACTTAGCCACGCCAGTCAGAACAATAAAAAAGTAATTTTAGGAAATTACTCAAGAAATTGATTGTCTAGTAAGGTATTCTCTTTCCC
This sequence comes from Macrotus californicus, assembly GCA_007922815.1. NCBI lineage: Eukaryota > Metazoa > Chordata > Mammalia > Chiroptera > Phyllostomidae > Macrotus > Macrotus californicus. The sequence continues at coordinate 3,345 of VMDR010000114.1, read as the reverse complement.
TACCCTCTGCAGGCACCAAAATTTCTCTTTTCTCTTTTTTTTCTCAGTACATGATAAGTTAATAATTTATGCTTAATGTAGAGCTAAATCAAGGTTTCATTGGCTGAGGGAGATTGCATTTCTAACCTTTCTCTATTTGATGTTTCTCTGATGTAAGAAAAACATTTTCCACTTAGGGGATTTCAGACATCAGTAATGATCACGTACGCTGTCACCTACTCTGGTTAAAGGAAATAAGCTGACATTTGATCTGAAGTCATCTTTAGCAAGATGGTATTACAGAAGCTCTTCCAGAGTTTCATAGCATAATTCAGCCACTTCAATCTGATCTTCAGTTTCCTATCGGTTTTCATTAGCTAGTTTCTGAAACTAACCTCTTGAACTCTGAGTTGGGGTGGCATTCAGCCTGGTAACTAAATAAACAGTGGCATGAATGAGGTGTGCAAACCAGCTCTGTTGCTTCAGAGAGCTGCTTTATTTATTTATGTCCAACCTCCTTTCAGAAAAGATTTACTGCCACTTATATTAAGTGCTCAGGAAATTGGGATGCTGGGAGCAGGAGGGCAGGAGAGACAAGCCGCACCAGCTCCGTGTGGGGTGTGAGCACTCCCTGCGGGGGTTATTGGCGTTATCGAAGACTCTACATCCCCCTCCTGGACATAGCTGCTGCTACCCAGCCAGCCAGGGAGTGTGGAAGGTGGTGGCATCTCCTCCTCAGTTGATCCAGGCAAGGTGATGCTGGTTTGAATCTCCTGGTCTAGTGACGGTGTCGCTCTCCTGGGTCCCATACACAAGAGCAAGCACGCTCCCTCCGAGGGAAAAGATTCACACAGCCCATCCTCCAGTCTTAGGGTGCAGGGAGGGATAAAGACTTCAAAGTCACTGCCAGCTAGAGCCAATGAGCATGAAGGGATTTTAGGGGGAGAAAGCTACAAACTCTCACTCTCCAAACGTGTGTCTAGGAGGTTAAGTGCTGGGAAACGGTGTGATTGCTCAGTTCAAATCCTGGCTCTGCCTTTTCAGCCTGCTCCTGGCACAGAGGAAGTGCGCAGAAAACACCACCTGTTCCCAGGATTCAGGTTTGGCTCTTTCCAGGAGTGGAGTACAGCGCTTCACCACTTTCAAATCCTAATTCAAAAATGCAAAATAAACTTTAAAAATGTTAAGCATGGGTCCTTAACTTACACTTGCCAACAGTATATAATAAATGTAAAAGGCAAATTTATCGCAGTGTGAAAATGTCTGCCAATTCATAGTTCACGTATATTTATTTTCAGGTAACTATGGTTTAAGATACTGAGGATATTATGGTTGCAGTGCTGGTTCTGGATTACAGATGTGACTACTATTTCATATTTTCTTATTTATCAACCAACCAGATTATTTCCACTAAAATAAGTAATTTATACTACCAGTTGGTTTGGAACTAGGCACCTAAATTCCACATGGCGTAATGGATTCTTCTTCTTACACACGTCTTCATGATTTCTTCGGTATCAAAGGGCTCTGCGGTTAATCTACATACCATCGGTTGCGCTGGTTTGTTGATGGGCCTTTTCTAATACACTTTTCACCATTGTGGGGAAACTGAACTGTTTTCGGAGTTTTAATGAGGCAACATCCTGCTTCATGAAGCCCGTCTACAGATGCACCCTTGTTGCCTCAGCACCTTTCACCTGGTTTACATCTCATTTAAAGCTTTTGCATTTGTTAAACATAATTCCACTGCAATGGTCGTAAAATCAAGTCCTGACTTTCTTATAAAACATAAAACTGATCTTGTCTCTTTTTACAAAAAAAGATATTATTTATTTTTAGAGAGAAGGAAGGGAGAAAGAAAGAGAAGGAGAAAAATATCAGTGTGTGAGAGAACCATCAATTGGTTTGCCTCTCATATGCGCCCCCACCGGGGACTGAATCCACAACCCAGGAATCAAACCCATGACCTTTGACATCTAACCAACTGAGCCCCACCAGTTGAGGCATGGCCTTGTATCTTACTAGGAAAAAGCTGGAGGCTGTGTAATAAAATCAGATCTTTGTTATTAAGTCAGTGAAATAGCCATTACTCCTTGTAGTTTGTTTCTTGTCGGAGATGCTTCTTGTACACGCTGCAAAGGCAAATGGAGAATGGGAAGGAGGTGAACACCCTGCCTCTTTGAACCTTCCTCACGTCCTGATCAGGTCTTTCGTTTTGGGCTCCAGAGCAAGGGGTCCCTTTTTTCTAGCTAAGATGGCAGAAAAACATGTATTTTTCATGAAAGCGTAAGAGTCTATGCCACCTACCCCGTAAATGGAAGTTATATCTCTTTAATCAATTATGGAAATTTCATTCTTATGAAATTAGGCCAAATGTTGACTTCACTTACTTTTTCAAAAGTCAGTGGGAGAGTTCTTTGCATTCTGTTCCTTTAGAGAGTGTGTTTGTTTTCTCACCCTTTATTTCACACTCTCTTTGCTTTCTCTCTTTAATGAGAATATGAAACAAAAAAGAGCATTTTTTCATCTTCGCAGACATTATCACCAGAGCTATTTTTAACTTTAGTTTCTGCAAATATTCTGCCTCTTCTTTACAGGAGGGAAAGAAATCAGTCTTTCGTATTAGAAAACAAGATCGTGTTGTAGGGAGTTCATCTTTACGTGTATTTATTAGAAATTTTAAAGAAGACAAAACCCCAGAAGCTCATAGTATTTGATTTCCCATATCATGCATATGTGCAATAGCATACCACTGATTGAGCATAAAAAGTGTAAAAATTGCTCCATTTTAAATTCTCCTCTGCCTCCTCCTCGCCCCTCCCTTCCCCTCCCCGTTTTACCTCATTTTGTGTGGATATTGAGAATACTCTCCCAAAACAATTAGTGTTGGCTATTTCTTTGAGCAGAAGTCTGTGACTTGCCTCACCTCAAAGCAGACGTTGGGGGATGCGAGCACAGGTGCAGAGCTCAATGACAATGACAGAGTCGAGCGGCACCTGTGCGTGACAATTCTAGGCAGTCTTTTGTTACAGGGTTTGGTCTCACGGTACCTGTAACTTAAAAAAAAGAAGCCTCCTTTGCTGAAAAACATTCCTTTGTTATTGTAAATGAAAATGTTCCCAATATTTTAGCAAAAATGTAGGATTATTTTTAGTAATTGGGAAAAACTAACAAACACAACTGTTTAGATTTAAATTGGAAATTTGTGTTGTACCTAACATTTGAGAACAGGTGTCATTTTTCATCTTGGGTTTGGAATAAGACTAAAATCAGAGACTCAAAATATCCTGAGAAATCTATACTCATGTGTTTTAAGACATGGATGAGTAAAAACCCTTGCTAGAAAATTTGCTCCAGTATTTATAG